>CM035116.1:31183031-31583031 GCA_020205555.1 Panax stipuleanatus | reverse complement strand
TACTGTTCAATATTTTATATTATTGACTCAATAATTGTTACATTGATATTTTATTGACTCAATAATTGCTACGTTGCTATTTTATATGATTGATTCAATAATGGATACCGATGATAGTTTGTATTATTGATTCAATAATTGTCATTGCACAGTGTTTCACATTAGCAACTCAATAATTCATATTATTTGAATAATATTATTAGATAGTATTATTGACAATGTCTAAGGAAGTTCTGTCTAGGAGGGGTTATTTAATTGCGCGCCAATAAGGAGAAGTCCTTATCGGAAGGCCCCCTCTTTCCTGGGAACGACCTGGTTGTCAATATTGTAGTTCTGTAATATTATTTATGAATAATTAATTATTGATTTATATGATAAGGAAATATTTATTTTGTGGATATAAAAGAAGGAATTAGCGCTGATGAGTTTTTATCAATATTTTGGGTGTGGATAATCATCTGTTTATGAATTTCGGATAATTTATGTTTGGAATTTGAAAAAACTTCCTTCTACAAAGTTGTAGAGAATTAAATTTCCTATGGTAGGACATAAAATTTGTATTTTTCTGACAAAGGGGCTATCTATTATGAATTATTGAAGTTTCAGAAAATAAATATTTTTTTAATAAACAGGTGGGCCCCACTTTTGTTGAATATTCTGATTTTGGGCAGCAGTCGGCGGCGGAGGAAATTTAAAAAAATAATAATATTTTATTATTTTAGTCTCCTTTGGCATCCTAAGCTTTTCCTATAAATAGGGTGCTTAGGTTAGAATTGAAAATCACACCAGAATCAGAAGTTTTCTCTCTCTATGATATCGAGCGTATTTTTGTGAGTATTTCAATACTTTGAGTATTAGTATTCAGTGCAACTTTCCTTCAGTATTATATCCGATATTCCAGCCAGAAGTACTGTTCTTTTGAGGTAAGGGATGTTATTTTCTTTCATAAATGATGTTATTCTTTTCAATATCATTATACCAAAATATTGACATGGATTTTATTATGAAATTCTTACTTTTTTCCGTCGGAGTTACTATTCACGTATACAGCACTATTCACGTATACGACACTATTCACGGAAAAATAAAATTTTCTTCTGTTTGTCCAAATTGCTTGTTAAGGTTCATATCTTTGAATGGATCTAAGTTTTGAGCTTGATTCTTGAATTTTGCTCCACAAAGTATTATTATGGAATATTCTTGAACTTTGATAAACTAAAATACGAATCATTAATATTCCTTTATTTCACTGGATTCGTTATTTATATGATTTTTCATCATCCTCAGTTCTAAGTGGTGATATAACTGAATATCTTTGGCCTGCAGAGCAAAGATGAATAATTACCTGATGAATATCTTTGGCCGTAGTGCAAAGATGACAGGTGTTGAGATGAACATGACCATTGATGATACAAATGAATATCTTTGGCCTGTAGTGCAAAGATGAATATTGATTCGAGATGTATATTGATTGATGTTACAGGGATAAAATATTGATGATGGACTTTTAAATCATAGAAGATAGTAGACTTCATTCTCTACTTAACTCTTCTAATGAATTGTTATTTTCGCTGCGAATATTGATCTAAAACTTGTTGTCTATAATATTTTACCTGAATTGTTAAAGACTAACGATAATTTATTTTCCATTATCTTAGTCATAATATTCTTTACTGGGCTAGTTGAGCTCACCCTTTTCATCTGTTGTCCTCTTCAGGAAATGAGAATGTCGCGGGAACTAGTCGGGGGACAGAGTGATGGTCCGAGTTAGATCAGTAGTAGTCCTCACTATTTCTGATAAATAGTGTGATAATAATTGTAATGAGGACTTAGTTTGAATCTTAATATTTTCTACATATTTGTATTGACACTCACAGTTGTGTGGTCGTATTTTGCACGACCGTATGATATAAAGTTTGTATTTGAATTCTGTACCATGTATTTGGCGACTCAGAATGGGTTGGGTTGACTGGACCTATTCTGGGGGCGTCACAATTGGTATCAGAGCTTAGGGATATGATCTCTGGCGGAGATCGGAGAATAGAACTAGGAGGGGAGAGACGAGTAAATCCTTCGCTAGTGTGTCCTACCTAAGCTTATGTGGTATTTAATTGGTCAGTCGGAGCATAGGGTTAATATGTGATATGTTGATTTGTTTAATTAACCCTTGTTTTGTGGCAGTATTTGAGAATGGCAGCTGAGAACGTTAACAACGAAGTGAATGAGACCGTGGAGACACCTTTAATCACTAACCAGGAGAACGTGCAACAAGAAAACAATGTTCATCCTGAAAACAACGCTGGTCAGACGATAAACGATGAGATGTTTAGAAGTTTTCTGCAGTTCATGTAAAACCAGACGAGGGAGACTCGTGTGCAACATACAGGTGGAGATAATAACAACTCGCGAATTGTTACTGCCAAGCAGTTCAAAGAATTGGGACCACCAGAGTTTCTGGGAAAGCCAGATCCGATCAAGGCGGAGACGTGGATTAAACAAATTACCAAGATATTTGATGTCTTGGGATGTACGGAGGAACATAAGGTTCCATTCGCCACGTTTATGTTCCGTGGAGAGGCAGATTGCTGGTGGGAATCCGTGAAGCGTACCCAGCCTGCCGCACTCAAGATGTCTTGGGAAGCGTTCCAGAAACTGTTTAATGACAAGTACTTTCC
Organism: Panax stipuleanatus; assembly: GCA_020205555.1. NCBI lineage: Eukaryota > Viridiplantae > Streptophyta > Magnoliopsida > Apiales > Araliaceae > Panax > Panax stipuleanatus. Next base: position 31,580,356 of record CM035116.1, on the reverse strand, counting down.
TGAAAGTATTCGTCATATGAAGGAAGTAGAGTTTATCAGACTCGAGCAAAACAACATGACGGTATCCCAATACGAGGCTAAGTTCGCGGAGCTGTCCAGGTTTGCACCTCATCTGGTGGAGAATGAGGAACGTATGACGCGGATGTTTCTAAGAGGTTTGAAACCCGAAATACGTCAATACCTCATTTCTCATAAATTTTCTTTATATTCGGATGTAGTAAACAGAGCCCAGTTATTAGAACGAGATAATGATTATGTTCAACCGAGGAACCACAACCAAGGTCGTACCGGTGGCAGCAGTCATCGGAGCAATGACAACCAGCGAGGAGGTAAGTATGACAGAAGCGGTGAACCACTCCGGTGGTAATCGTGGCCATGATAGTAGAAGAAGCGAATCGGGAGGAGATTTCAAAAAGAGAAGGTATAACAATGAGAACGCGAAGATGTCAACATCAGCACCAGCATTAACTGTTTCGAGGGGAGGAGAACGACCACCGGTCGTATGCTATAAGTGCGGGAAAGAGGGACACATCAGCCCAAACTGTCCACAACAATTCAAAGCATGTTATAACTGTGGAAAGGAAGGACATATAGCTCGAGATTGTCCTGTTACGAAACCAAGTTCAGCGGGGGTGGTGATTCCAAAGGCGGTTGCAGACAAGTCAAAGTCGGTGATTCTTGGAAGAGCGTTTGTCGTGACAGCCCAAAACGTGAGGAATCCACACGAGGTGATTACGGGTAAGCTAATCATAAACTCTTGCGAAGTTTACACCTTGTTAGATACCGGTGCTACCCATTCTTTTATTTCACCTGCTTGTGCTCAACGTTTGAACTTGACTTCTGATAAATTAGACTTTGACTTATTTGTTGAAACTCCGTTGGGAGAAACCTTTGTTACATCTACAGTTTACAAATCTTGCTTGATTCAGATTGGTACCCTTACCTTACCTGTTGATCTTATATCTTTGAAAATACTTGCATTTGACGTGATTTTAGGAATTGACTGGTTAACCAATTACCATGCCAGAATTGATTGTTTTCGTAAGGTTGTTAGTTTTCATATTACTAATCAACCTGTTGTACGAATCCAAATCACCAAACCATTAAAATCAGTCAATATCATTTCAAGTCATAAAGCTATTCGTTTATTGAAAAACGGATGTCAAGCTTTCTTAGCTCATGTCACTGATCTAAACCAGAATACATCAGATTTGAATGATATTTCCGTTGTTAATGAGTTTCCTGATGTATTTCCCGAAGATCTTCCCGGTCTACCCCCAGAACGTGAAGTTGAATTCTTTATTGACCTTGAACCCGGTACAAAACCCATTTCTAAAACCCCATATCGAATGGCTCCTATTGAACTTCAGGAGTTAAAGGTCCAACTACAGGAGTTGTTAGACATCGGTTTTATTCGTCCTAGTACGTCTCCTTGGGGTGCTCCTGTTTTATTCGTAAAGAAGAAAGACGGGAGTATGCGACTTTGTATTGACTATCGGGAGTTGAACCATGTCACCATCAAGAATAGGTATCCGTTACCTCGTATTGATGACCTGTTCGACCAGTTGCAAGGAGCACAGTTCTTTTCAAAGATCGATCTTCGTTCTGGATATCATCAGCTGAAGATTAAAACTAAGGATATTCCAAAGACTGCTTTCAGAACACGGTACGGGCATTATGAGTTCTTAGTCATGTCTTTTGGATTGACTAATGCTCCTGCTGCTTTCATGGATATGATGAACCGTGTATTTAAGGAGTATTTGGATCAATTCGTTGTTGTCTTTATTGATGACATCCTCATCTATTCTAAAAGCCGTGAAGATCATGAACACCATTTGAAGTTGGTACTTCAAAAGCTTCGTGAGAACAAGCTATATGCCAAGCTGAAGAAATGCGAGTTCTGGCTTGAGGAAGTAGCATTTCTTGGGCACGTGGTATCGAAACGTGGAGTATCTGTTGACCCGGCGAAGATTGAAGCAATACAAAGCTGGGAGCAACCTAAGTAGGTGACCGAAGTACGAAGCTTTCTAGGCTTAGCTGGTTATTATCGGAGGTTCGTAGAGGGATTTTCTCGAATCGCTACTCCATTAACTCGGTTGACTCGGAAAGATACAAAATTCGTTTGGAGCGAGGAATGCGAGAAGAGCTTCCAAGAGCTCAAGAGAAGACTTATCTCGGCACCTGTTCTGACAATACCATCTGGTTCGGATGGATTTGTTATCTACAGCGATGCTTCGGGCAAAGGGTTAGGATGTGTTCTCATGCAACATGGGAAAGTCATAGCCTATGCCTCGCGACAACTCAAAGAATATGAGAGAAATTATCCTACTCATGATCTAGAGTTGGTAGCTGTCGTTTTCGCGTTGAAGATCTGGAGACATTACTTGTACGGAGAGAAAGTGGAGATTTATACGGATCATAAGAGCCTTAAATATTTCTTCACTCAGAAGGAACTCAACATGCGGCAACGACGTTGGCTTGAGCTGTTGAAAGATTACGATCATACCATCCAATACCATCCTGGAAAAGCGAACGTTGTAGCTGACGCGTTGAGTAGAAGATCATATGTGGGAACGAGTGCAATGATGTCAAGTATACGCGTAGAACCAGCTTTGATTGATAAAGTTAAAGCTGCTCAAGCTACGGATGCGGAGCTGATGAAGATGAAGAAGAAGGTATAAGAAGGTGCCATTCCAGAAGCAAGAATCGATGAAGAGGGAATACTTCGAGTCAACTCCAGACTTTGTGTTCCTAACGATTCTGACTTGAAGTATAGAATCATGATGGAGGCACACAACACACCGTTTGCGATCCATCCTGGGAGTACTAAAATGTATCGTGATCTTCGACATACATTTTGGTGGAGCAATATGAAGAGAGAGATCGCGGAGTTCATCTTGAGATGTTTAACTTGTCAACGTGTAAAGGCGGAGCATCAAGTGCCGAAGGGTCCATTACAACCACTGGAGATTCCGGAATGGAAGTGGGAACACATTACAATGGATTTCGTTACGGGTCTTCTTAAGGTTTCTCAAGGCATAGATGCAATTTGGGTTATTGTTGATAGGTTAACCAAGTCTGCACATTTCTTACCGATACGAGAGAACTATTCCCTTGAACGTCTTGCTCATATGTACGTGAATGAGATTGTGAGATTGCATGGCATGTCAGTATCCATAGTTTCTGATCGTGATCCCAGATTTACTTCACGATTTTGGATCAGTTTGCAGAAAGCTATGGGCACGAATTTACGATTCAGTTCGGCTTATCATCCTCAAACAGACGGACAATCGGAAAGGACTATTCAAACTCCCTGAAGATCTATTGAGACTTTGTGTTCTAGACTTCAAAGGGAGTTGGGATAAGTATTTACCATTGGTGGAATTCTCCTACAACAACAGTTATCAGGCAAGTATAGGCGTGGCTCCATTCGAGGCATTGTATGGGAGAAAGTGTCGCTCTCCAGTATGTTGGAACGAGGTGGGTGAAACGACATTGTTGGGACCGGAGTTGGTACGTATGACTACAGAAAAGATCCAAATAATTCGATAACATATACAAACAGCATAAGATCGACAAAAGAGTTATGCGGATCTTCATCGAAAGAACGTGGAATTTAATGTTGGAGACCATGTGTTATTACGTGTTGCTCCGTGGAAAGGAGTTACGAGGTTTGGCAAGAGAGGAAAGCTCAACCCACGATTCATTGGTCCATTTGAGATTCTTGACCGAATAGGAAATGTGGCCTATAGACTCGCTTTACCTCCAAACATGTCTCGTGTTCATAACGTGTTTCATATATCCGTGTTACGTAAATATGTGAAGGATTCAAACCGCATTATTGAGTTAGAACCAGACGAGATAACTGAAGATTTAACATACGAGGAGGTACCTGTCAAGATCTTGAATAGGAAGTAGCATGTCCTACGCTCGAAAATTATACCTCAAGTTAAAGTTTTGTGGAGAAACCAGGCTATTGAGGAAATGACCTGGGAGTTGGAATCGGAAATGAAAGCGAGGTATCCTCACCTTTTCGACATACCAGGTACGTACGTCAATTTCGAGGACGAAATTTCATAAGGAGGGGAGGTTGTAAGACCCCAACTTTTATGAATAAAGATTTAATTTTCTTTATATATTATTTCGAAACAGTAAGGTGTTATTTTGATAAATATGAAAGTTATGGGTGAAATGTGCAAATATTTTTAAAATGAGCAAGTGGTTATAAAATATTCTTGTTGTCGGGGAATATTCGTTTGGTCGTGGAATATTCTTGTTGTCGGGGAATATTCGTACGACGGCGCAGCTATTTGTGGGCCCCCACAACGGAATAACTGTCGGATATAGAAAGCGACAGAAATAACTTTTTTACAAAATAACGGCGTAATTGTTACCATTAGTACTGTTGAAATACCCGGTGGTTAAAATACAGTGATACACGGTGTTGCACAGTAGCACACGGTATTGCACAGTAATTCTAATTATTGATTCTTACGTGAGAAGCCATTACTCAATAATTGTTACAGTAATTACTGTTCAATATTTTATATTATTGACTCAATAATTGCTACGTTGATATTTTATATTATTGACTCAATAATTGTTACATTGATATTTTATTGACTCAATAATTGCTACGTTGCTATTTTATATGATTGATTCAATAATGGCTACCGTTGATAGTTTGTATTATTGATTCAATAATTGTCATTGCACAGTGTTTCACATTAGCAACTCAATAATTCATATTATTTGAATAATATTATTAGATAGCATTATTGACAATGTCTAAGGAAGTTCTGTCTAGGAGGGGTTATTTAATTGCGCACCAATAAGGAGAAGTCCTTATCGGAAGGCCCCCTCTTTCCTGGGAACGACCTGGTTGTCAATATTGTAGTTCTGTAATATTATTTGTGAATAATTAATTATTGATTTATATGATAAGGAAATATTTATTTTGTGGATATAAAAGAAGAAATTAGCGCTGATGAGTTTTTATCAATATTTTGGGTGTGGATAATCATCTGTTTATGGATTTCGGATAATTTATGTTTGGAATTTGGAAAAACTTCCTTCTACAAAGTTGTAGAGAATTAAATTTCCTATGGAAGGACATAGAATTTGTATTTTTCTGACAAAGGGGCTATCTATTATGAATTATTGAAGTTTCAGAAAATAAATATTTTTTTAATAAAAAGGTGGGCCCCACTTTTGTTGAAAATTCTGATTTTGGGCTGCAGCCGGCGGCGGAGGAAATTTAAAAAAATAATAATATTTTATTATTTTAGTCTCCTTTGGCATCCTAAGTTTTTTCTATAAATAGGGTGCTTAGGTTAGAATTGAAAATCACACCAGAATCAGAAGTTTTCTCTCTCTATGATATCGAGCGTATTTTTGTGAGTATTTCAATACTTTGAGTATTAGTATTCAGTGCAAGTTTCCTTCAGTATTATATCTGATATTCCAGCCAGAAGTACTGTTCTTTTGAGGTAAGGGATGTTATTTTCTTTCATAAATGATGTTATTCTTTTCAATATCATTATACCAAAATATTGACATGGATTTTATTATGAAATTCTTACTTTTTCCGTCGGAGTTACTATTCACGTATACAGCACTATTCATGTATACGACACTATTCACGGAAAAATAAAATTTTCTTCTGTTTGTCCAAATTGCTTGTTAAGGTTCATATCTTTGAATGGATCTAAGTTTTGAGCTTGATTCTTGAATTTTGCTCCACAAAGTATTATTATGGAATATTCTTGAACTTTGATAAACTAAAATACGAATCCTTAATATTTCCTTTATTTCACTGGATTCGTTATTTATATGATTTTTCATCATCCTCAGTTCTAAGTGGTGATATAACTGAATATCTTTGGCCTGTAGAGCAAAGATGAATGATTACCTGATGAATATCTTTGGCCGTAGTGCAAAGATGACAGGTGTTGAGATGAACATGACCACTGATGATACAAATGAATATCTTTGGCCTGTAGTGCAAAGATGAATATTGATTCGAGATGTATATTGATTGATGTTACAGGGATAAAATATTGATGATGGACTTTTAAATCATAAAAGATAGTAGACTTCATTCTCTACTTAACTCTTCTAATGAATTGTTATTTTCGCTGCGAATATTGATCTAAGATTGGTTGTCCATTATATTTTATCTGATTTATTGAAGGCTAACGATAATTTATTTTCCATTATCTTAGTCATAATATTCTTTACTGAGCTAGTTGAGCTCACCCTTTTCATCTGTTGTCCTCTTCAGGAAATGAGAATGTCGCGGGAACTAGTCGGGGGACAGAGTGATGGTCCGAGTTAGAGCAGTAGTAGTCCTCACTATTTTTGATAAATAGTGTGATAATAATTGTAATTGAGGACTTAGTTTGAATCTTAATATTTTCTACATATTTGTATTGACACTCACAGTTGTGTGGTCGTATTTTGCACGACCGTATGATATAAAGTTTGTATTTGAATTCTGTACCATGTATTTGGCGACTCGAAATGGGTTGGGTTGACTGGACCTATTCTGGGGGCGTCACAGTTATTAATAACGAAGATTGCAAGATATGATGGCCATTTTAGAAAAAGATTGAGGTTAATTTTGTCTAGTATTTTTTAATTCCAAATGGTAGGGATTACAATACCAGGTAGAACATGGTATTAAATAATCACTCATCTTAAGCTATTTTATAATCCCAAGACTAATAGTCTCAAGCTCAAATTTAAAAACAAATAAGACACTTGAAATTAATAGTCATATATCAAGTGTAATCCTTGCAAATAAACATAGCCTTAGGTAATTGATATTTTCACAAACAGAAATAATAATTCCATAAGGACTCTCACGTTAATAATAGTAAATGGACCCTACACTCGTGTGAGGGAGAACTTGTGGAAATATCAAAATTTACTTGTGAAAAAATATCAATTCCATACTTTTATATAGAATTATACTGCCCTCCGTCCCTTAATATGTCATTTTAGAGTTATGCACAAGTATTAAGGAAATGGGGTAAAATGCAAAGTCGACCACTGAACTTTAGTAGTTTTTGGATATTGAGCCCCCTTTTGTTGGTCAACGCAAATTGAGCCCATGTCTATTAAAAAATTTGGATTTTGAGCCCTAGAGCGCTACATGGGCGTTGACCGCCTACATGGCACCTACGTGGCACCAGCTGGTGCCGCTCGCGTATACTTTTGTATACTTTTATCTAATTAATTGTCAAAAACCTGTTCTTCTAAAGTTTAAAATTTTGACCATGATACAACTTGAGCACTATGAACCTAATTGTTAAATTATCCCTAGAATTAAGTTTTGTATTAAATCAATTCACTTTCCCCAAGAACGTATTAAAAGACAATTGTACCCATCAGTATATACTCAAAGAATATATATATACCAAATTAATTTATAGCATTATTGTTATAATATAAATTTTAATAAAATAAGATATAAATTTTCAAATACTCAAATATATTATATATATTATTAAAATACAAAGTCCTTCTGGTCCTTCTTCCTCGCCGATATCCTCTTCTTCTTCCTCTTCTCTCCGCCTTCACCGGTCCCGGAGCAAAGTTGCCGGAGCCTCCAGACTACTCCTTCCGTTACCGGAACGGCCTTCCCTAGGTTTCTAGTTTCAACAGGTACGGGTAACAGTCAGCCACATAACACCATAACCAAAGAAGCAAGCTAAAGATCCAATCGAAAGAAGAACCCAAGGGGGGAATTTATTGCAAAAGATGCTCGGAAGTACACCTACGTTTTCCCCAATATCATTGCCCACCCCAAGCATACTGAGCTGCTTCTCTGCCATGCCCCTCTCACCCCCATTCATCTCTCGGTATTCAAACAATCCACCAAATCCATTTCTCTGCCATACCCCTCTTCCCTTCCACTCCATCCCTTTACCGTTCCGAAAAAACCCAATTACAACACTGGCAATTCTGGCAGCGGCGTTGAGGAAATCAGATTAAAGACCAGGAGGGTCAACATCAATTCCCTCAAATACTGGCAATTCTGGCAGCGGCGTTGAGGAAATCAGACAAAATCGAAATAATCCCAAATTGAACAAAAAAGGAAATCACAGATCCAATTATAAATCGATCGGAAAGGAGGGAAGAAAAACTGCAGAAAAGAAGGAAAGACGAGATAATTGGGGGACGACGGATCGCTAAATGGATGGGGCCGACAGAAATAGCCACGAAGGGGAAGGGGGAAGGGTTTAGGGGATTATGAAGGAAGATGAGGAGAGAGAGGGGGGTTGGGCTTCATTTTGTTGAATTGTTTTTTAAAAAAGAAATTGTTTTGTTAACATTTTTGTTTAATTACTAATTTACTGTTGTTATTTTATTTTATTTTTTATGTATTTATTTATTATAAATATCTGTTTTAGATGAAATTTTACTTATTTTGCAAAAATTTTAATTTTAATTTTTCTAAAAATAATTTTTTTTTCAAACATTTGTTATTATTTGTTTGCAAATTATAAATGAGTTTTCAATTATTAAAGTGGCTCACCTATGTGTTAAATTTTAATTTGTGTAATTAATTTTTATTAGCTTTTCTAATTATAACTTTGTAATTTATTCAAGTATCATTATTTTGTTATACACTTAGGAAAATAATAATTATAAAAATTAATAAATTAATTAATAAATTAAGTTAATATAAATTGAATTATAATAAATTGATTTAGTACAAAAGTTAATTCTTTGGATAATCTAACAATTAAGCCAGTTGTGCTTGGGTGGTCTCATGCCCAAAATTTCAAATTAGAGGTTCTAATTTCAATTCTTGGAAGCACTATGTTTTTAAGAATTAATTTTGAAAAAGTCCACGTCATCGGCGCCAGCTGGTGCCACGTAAGCGGTCAATGTTCATGTGGCGCCCTGGGGCTCAAAATTCAAATACAATTAATTTTGAAAAAAGTCCACGTCATCAGTGCCAGCTGGTGCCACGTAGGCGGTCAACGCCCATGTGGTGCCCTGGGCTCAAAATCCAAATTTTTTAATAGAAATGGACTCAATTTGCGTTGACCAACAAAAGGGGGCTCAATACCCAAAAACTACTAAAGTTCAGTGGTCGACTTTGCATTTTACCCTAAAGAAATGTTTTTGTATGGCGTTAAATATAATATCAATTGTCCTTGTATTGAGCAGAAAATAGTGAGAAAATCAAAATTATATTTAATAATTAATGCTTAATTAAAATTCTCAAACGACAAATAATAAGAGACAAAAATACTTCTCTAAAACGATATTTAAAAAGGGATAAAGGGAGTATACTACTTGAGTAATAGGGATCTAAAGTCTGAGATAAGGCAAGGATGAGTACCAATAGTTGCTGAAAGTGCTTGGGAAATAGAACAATGTTACTATCACATAAAAATTATCACATAACTCTCACATACACACATATATACTGTGGGTCCCTGCCTGACATGCGGGACCCACAGTATGCATGTGTGTATGTGAAAGTTATGTGATAGTAGTATTATTTTGGGAAATAATGGAAAGAATGTAAAAGTCCCACATCGGAATTTGGAAAGAAATTAAACGGGCGGTTACTTCAAAAGTAGTGGTTTGGTCGGCTTTAAAAATCATGATCCTTCAGGCAGTCAACAGGATATGATGAGTGGTCAAAATTGCAAATAAATTTGCAGTATGGGTGTCTGCCCTAAGCCTGGTTACGACAATTAGGCACTCCCATTTTCACCAATCTGATCCCTAACTACCCTCTTTTATCTTGCTTTTAGTTTTTTTGTACTATACGCACATATTCCACCGGCTTTATTTGAATTAGTTACAAGTTTTTTGGTCATTTCTAGTTTTGGCGCACATCTTTATACTACTTCTCGTCTTTAATGTAGTGTTAAATAAATATTTTTTCAAAATGTCGTTTTTTTCAAATTTAGTTTTCAAAATAAATGTAATTTTGGTTATCTCATCAGTTTCTATTGTAACTTTTATTTTTCAATCAACATTTAGAGTTGCTTTTAGCTAATAAATATAGTATTAATTATTTTTCATAATATGTGTGTCCACTTCTAAAAAGACAAATATAACAAATTATGGAGAGTAATTACTAAGGGATGTTAGGGGGTCTCAAATGATGTGTCACCGTAATACTGATTGGGATTGGATAGATCTCAGTCGGTGTCATGTCATTTGAGACCAAAAATTTAAAACTCCTAACATTACTCAATTATCTATATTAATAAAACAAAACTCATTTTGAATCTTCAATTTGAGAAACCACAACAACGGTTCAAATTTCTTCCAACTTTAATCTAGAGGCCCACATTTCATCTCATAGAAAAACAAATCCCGCCCAAATCAAACCCACTTTCTCTCTCTTCCTGCCGTAAAAAACTGTAATGTAGCATTGTAATTCGCCAACCAAGGAAATGGGATATGATCGAAGAAGTCATATCCGGCAATCGGACTGGTAAATTCTTCCAAACCCATGAAGAAATCATCACTCAGGGCCATATCAGACCACCCATTATGTAGCTACTTCGGAGATGAGCAAGTGGGTTTGCTGGATTCACCATCGGTGACGGTTTGGGAGGAGGTGGGCTTCTGGCGGGTGCTGACGGCGAGTGAATTCCGATGGGTGAGAACAGGGTGGTTTTGCTCTTGCGAGTAGGTGAGGATGAACATATTTGGGTCGGATCTGTTTCGCTCCACTTTTTTTCGGTCCAAACAACTCTTTAAGGTGCTGCATCTGTAGTAATTCTTTATTCAATTCTTTTATCATAACTAATGTAATTCTTTATTTCAACTATGCTTTCAAAATTAATTTAATTTTGTTTTTATATTCAGTAAAATATATAGCTAAAATGTTGCTGGTAATTTCTCCATCTCTGGCGTAGGTTTTTAATTGTATTCCTGCTGAATTTAGGGTTTTAAATTTGTCAGTTGTCGGAATACTTTTTCAGAAAGAATGGAACTTTTGTGCTGTACACTTGAAACAGAAAAATGTAATTTTTTTTTTTGCTAAGTAAAAAATGTAAAATTTGACGTTTGTTTGACTAAAGTTTTGTCATGTTCATGGTATTAGGGTGGTCACATAATCTTCTTCCAGAGCTTGAGTCTTTTGGGTTACTGCCTATTTCCTTTGGATGTTGGCTCCCTGATCTGCATGTTAAAGGACAACGTCATAGTGAAGTTGGTGGTGGTATGTTTTACATTGGCCTGGAGCTCCTGGGCTGCATATCCATTCATGAGTACTGCTGTCAACCCTAGAAGAAAAGCTCTTGCACTTTACCCTGTTCTACTCATGTATGTGTCTGTTGGTTTTCTCATCATTGCCATTGATTAGTTGGTTGATTCGTATAGGAATTATGGAACCAATGAATCTTAGGGCATATAGTGTGGTGTTCATTTGGATTCTTATATGGGATAATCATACGTTTTTGAATTGGGTGTGATTCCAAAACAAAAACAATAAAAGTACTTCCAGAATTGGGTGTTTAAGAATTTGGGATTTTCTTAAAAATTGGGTGTTTAAGAATTTGGGGTTTTCCTAAAAATTGGGTGTTTAAGAATTTGGGTTTTTCACTGCTAATCTCTTTCACACACTCACACACATAAATTACTGGATTTTGCTTTAGTAATGACTTTATTCTTGAAGGAAGGATTTTTCCCTGCTAGGTAATGTTTCTCTTTGTTCTTTTGTGTTTATTCTCTTTTATGGTTAATGGGTAAGTGGGAAGTGTTGATTTAGTGGTGGGAGTAATTAGAAACAGAGGGTCAAAGGCACAGTTGGGAGCTATCTAATATGTTTTTCATTGTTGGCAAGGAGGAAAGAGCAGTCCCTGCTCATAAGGTCATTTTGGTAGCAGCCGGTAATTTTGGTTTAAGTATGTCTGTTGAGGATATTATCCAGCTTGAAAATATAACTTATCCGGTTCTACATTCTTTTCTTCATTTCATCTACACAGGCAGAACGAGGGTAATATTCTTTTTCCTGCAAACTTCCTTGCATCTTACTTTCTATCTTTTCCTTAGTTTGGCATAGTTTATTGGATATTTTTCAAGTTTCTAAAAACAAAATTTAATATATTTGGTGATAATCTTTATATTTCCATTTTATCTGGAAGGGTAGAACTTGGTGATAATCTTTATATTACGTCGTGCCTTGAGCATAAGTTATATGTTTATCTATCCTAAATTGCTTGAGCATAAGTTATATCCAAGTTCCAAGTAGATCAAATAGGAAGATACCACCCTAAATTTGTTTTAATAGTTCAGTTTATTATGATTTACCACTTCCATGGCAGCCTAATTAGGCTTTGCTTTGCATTGTGGAGGTTATTGTCATTTTATGATATTATAACTGAAAAAAAAGAATTATTTGTTGTGAAATTTATTATGTTGTCGAATTTAAAATATAATTAATTTCTTAAGGATATCATTATAAGTAGAAAGAATTTTGTAATCAACATCTAATATCTACTTCACCATTTCCAATAATAGTTGATGGACATCTGCTTTATCATTTGGAGATTCGCCGATTTTGATAGATGAACGTGGGTGGGTGGCCAGAGGTTGGATTCACTCAACCAACTCATTCTATGGAATGTCCATCAACTATTATTGGAAATGGTGAAGTAACCCTCTTCTCTCTCCTCCATTTATAAGTTATAACCCCCCTCCCCCATCTGTGTAACGCTCCTATATCTTTCTCTCTCCATTAAAATACGTGCTATATACTTATATGTAAATATATATAGACTCCATCTCTTTCTAAAACTGAACTCCACAAATCTTCTAATCTTCAGTCGCTGAAACGGTGAAATAAGCTCTCTCACTTTCAAAGTTATTTTTTTCTTGCAATGGCGGTGGATTCAAGGGAAAAGATGAGATTTATATCCTCATTCACTTTGATTATTACTCAATTCTACTTAGATTTCTCTAATTCTAAGCTGCATTTAAGTTTATTCCCCGATTAAACAAATATCTCTGCATTTATCTTAATTTTCATTCTGCTTTATTTATCTGAAACCTTAGCTGGTTTATTGAGCAATCATATTGTGTTAGTGGGCCCCGTTGTTTCCACTGAGATCACTACTACTAATTACGAATAATTAGCATAATTTTGTTTAATTGAAAATGTAAGAGGTATGCGTCTAATTGGTTCCTTCTATCCCACAAAAAAAAGTCATATTTGCAAACTTTAAGCATATTTCCCCATGTTTATCCTTAGATACGGTGAGTATTTAGTTTTTAGTAGTGGTGGCATGGTTGTAAATTGTGATGTTAAATTTAAGGACATGTGTCATTTTATACATTTATCAACAACAAAAAAGGGCTTTTTTTTTTCTTTTTTTTAACAAATGGAACTCTTCTTAGAACGGAAGGGTAAACACTGTTTATTGCTTTTGGTTGAATTTTGTGGGAAAGTATGGTTTTGGTGCCACGGAACAATTTGTTCTTAGTGAATCTTTACTATTTTTGCTGAAGGAATGGAGAATGACAGGATTTGTTTGGATTGGTTCTAAAATATTCTTTTCCACATTATATCATGAAAAATCTCCAGTCCTCCATTAAAAAATGACAGCGTTTTATGTACTACATTGAGACTCCACAAGATTTGTATGTGGGAAAGATTTGTTTCTCCCTTTTCAATCCTTTTATCTTTGTAATGTGGCCTTCTTATTTTCTTTTTCTTTCTTTTTTTATTTATTTATTTGTTTTGGTGGTTTGTAGACAGGTTTAGATTTTTTTGGATATTTATTTTTAACGGAAACTCTGTCGAAATTTCTTGAAATTAGTAGCGACTACCTGATGTTTTGGTGGTTGGATATGTGTTTGATGTTTTGGTGGCAATTACTAGAGAGAGTTTTTATTACTTTCGACTAGCTTGACTCCACAATTACTGTAGAGTGCTTTTTGAGTTTATGAGATAGAGAGAGTTTTTTGCATCTTTTATAATATGTGCAAAAAAATTGTATAATTGTTGAAAGAAGATTTTGCATCAAGCTTTCCACAACATAACAAATGTATTTCTTATGAGTTTTGCCTAACCATGCTTTTGGAATGAAAAAAATTAGCTTAGGGATACAAAGTTCCTAAACATAAACAAGTGTATTTCTTATAGTTTGTTATGTACCTGTTTTGGCATCTCGAAGCATTTTGCGAACCATTGAGGAGCTTTGTTGTTGTTGTGCGGAGTAATAAGGAGGGAAATTATGGTTTAGAAACATGTATAAATGCTTATGAACTCTGTCCACAAAAATAATGCACATATCATGTTCGATAAATTGTTTATTATAGATTCTTAAGCTCAAATCGAACAATTAAGCTGAGATAGTAAAGTCATTTTCATGTTCGGTAGAAAGCTTCATACTTTAGTGTTACAAAAGGGAAAGAACAGTTGGGTCTGTGTAATATTTTTATCAGTATTACTTGGGACTCTTAATTGATTAAAATGGTCATATTTTTAGTTTTGATGGATTGAATTTTGACTTTGTTTTTGTTTTTGGTACTATTTTGTGTGCGACTGTAGCTTCCCTACATTGAATTATTGTGATTCTCTTAGTTTTTATTGGCTTAGTTATCTTTTTGCTACTGGAGAATTTTAGTGTAATTATTTTCAAGTTATGATTTAAGTACTGGAATGGGTTGTATTTGTTTGCTCTGAACTAAAATAATTGCTCAAGATTCTTTTTTCCATATCGTAAGAAATTATTGTTTCTCCAACTTTTTCATTTCTATGAGGTTTAAGGTTATTGTATTCGAGATGTTGGATTTGGCCAAGAGTGATATGTATTTGGCTTGATTGAAAATGTAGGGGAAGTGTTTGGATTGAATTTAATTAGATAACAGCTACAATGATTTTGACAAATATTATGGAAATTTTGACTGAGGTAATGAAAATTTTGTTTTCTATGAAGCTTTGGATTAACCCAGTAGAGGAATAGAGAAGGAGAAAGTAAAATTCTTTATTTTTGTTTTTGAGAGGGGGGTGTGGTTGGGGAGGGAAATAGTTTCAGTGTTTCTCTGAGAAATTTGTAAATTAATCACCCATGTTGTGCATAAAGTGATTCGTGTTAGTCAAATTTCACTTGCAAGTAGATATATAATATGAATTGTGTAGTACTCCGATTTGTTTTAATTATCATGTAGTATTCCATCTGAGTAGCTTATTGTGATTTCATCAATTATATTTATACTTGGGCCCAGTGTTTAGCTGTTTCCTCTTAATTTTAGTAGATCTTATTGATTTTTTTAATAACTGATTTATTTTAATTTATTTTCATTAATGTCGTGACAGATGGATGACGACCTAGAAAATACCGTATGATAAGTTTTTCTTACTCATAATTTTCTTACTTTTTATCTAATCTTTTTACCCGCTTATTTACTATTCAACGTTTTTTTTATCTACCGGTTCGAAGATTTCGTCATAATAATGTAGGAGTGGTAATTCGCAATGAGTATGAATTAAATTGTCTCCGTATATGTGAGGTAGTGTATCCTCACACCTATTTCTCATTCATTTTTCATTTTTTTTAAGTAGCGTTTTCTTACACAAAAGGAGAAAAAAAGGTCGGATGCTTTGGCGAATGCCAAATTTAAGGGGGAAAGAAAAATCAACCTCTTTTAGCCAAGGAACAAAAAATAAAGATTGCCAACTGGTATCACTTTTAATCCTATTCTTTTCTCTCTATTTTTACAATGGATTTGGATGTTATTGAATTTAAAAAAAAAATTAAGTTTCGTTTTATGTAGAACTTTTGATTTGTCAACATGTTTTTGTTTTGTCTCATTTAATATTACTTATTTTTTTTAGCGTGTTCTTACACAGAAGGAGAAAAAAAGGCCAAAAGGAGAAAGTGGTGGTGGTGGTCGGATTGATTGAGAAAGCCACCAACTCAACCCATTAAATC
The DNA here is from genome assembly GCA_020205555.1 of Panax stipuleanatus. Lineage (NCBI taxonomy): Eukaryota > Viridiplantae > Streptophyta > Magnoliopsida > Apiales > Araliaceae > Panax > Panax stipuleanatus. Next base: position 31,564,436 of record CM035116.1, on the reverse strand, counting down.
GATGGTCCGTCACTCTGATTCGGAGCTCTAAATCGCATGAAACGAGACCATTCTCAGGTCCTCTCATATCATTCAATATTTTTAAAGACTCAATCCTTTTGTTCTAATTTCATCTTATTATTATCTGAACACATTAATTTAGTTCTAAATGTTTGAATTTGTTTTAAAGTTTTGAACTTTGACTATGAATGAAGTACTTCAGGTAATTTGGGTTGAAAGTTTTGAACTTTAGTTTGGAAACAAGGAACTTATTTGTTGAATTTGAAGAGGATAATATATGATCCAACTTTATAATTTAGTTAATTTATTCTGTTTAGTCATTTAGCAGTTATAAATAGTCCATTATATGAAATTATAGATATTTTCGTAAAAACTCATGTTTTGTGTGATAGTTCGGTAGGTAAATTATGTTGTAATTCAGAAGAATGTCAAATTATTTATCGTCCACCTTCAAATTTATGAGTAATCCTGTTCAAATGTGTTTGGACTATAGTTATCTGTTAAGTTGCAAATTTCCTTCAGAGATCCTTGGAAACTATGTACACACGCATGTATCGTGTCTGTAAATATTTGAATTTGGTTTAAAGTTTTGACCTTTGGCTAGGAATAAAAATTAGATTAACTGTAGTTAATGAACTGAAATAGATTCATTTATGAAATTATCTAGGGTTTTGAACTCTTTTTTTCTCTACATCGTAGACACTTCTATATATAATTGATGAAGCCAATCAGGCTGCCAGAACCGTCGTTTAGTCCGCCAAAGGTTGTGCCGGACATATTTGAAGGTGGAGTATACGGAGTTATCAGGCGGGCGGTTATCATCGAAAACGGTTTTCAATCTTCCGAGAATCCGAGCGTTAGATTGGTTAAAGCTTTGGGGCTTTCTTATAAGCAAATATTATATGTAAGTTCAATTTTTTTAGTCGAGTGTTTTAGTTTGTTTCACTTGGCAGCTTAATAAAACTTGGGGAAAATGAAATAAAACGGTTGACTTTATTTGTCTTGTCTAATTGTCATAACTTTGTACACATGTTTAGATTTTTCAAGATATCTATTTTTAAAGGTAACTCTGCCAAAATTTCTATAAATTAGTAGCGACTAGCTTGATGTTTTGGTGATTGTATATGTATCGATGATTGAGTATGTATTAATTTCTGCATGTGTGAATTTTTTGTGTTCCGCCTTTTTTAAAGTTAACTAATTATACATGATTATGAAGATTTTGGGTATGGAATGATGGTTGTTTTGGTGGTTTAGATATGTATTGATGATTGTAAGTTTTGTAGACAAGTTTAGATTTTTCTAGATATCTATTTTTAAAGGAAACTCTGCCGAAATTTCTTGAAATTAATAGCGACTATCTTGATGTTTTGGTTGTTGGATATGTATTGATGATTGAGTATGTATTAATTATTGTGGTGGTATGGTGAATTATGATAATTGTTATGTCTGATTGTAAGTTATTTTAGGTTGCAAAGAGTCTTTATATATTTTAATCAAACACATATCCAACCACCAAAACATCAAGTTAGTCGCTACTAATCTCAAGAAATTTCGACAGAGTTTCCTTTAAAAATAAATATCCAAAAAAATCTAAACCTGTCTACAAACCACCAAAACAAATAAATAAATAAATAAAGAAAGAAAAAGAAAATAAGAAGGCCACATTACAAAGATAAAAGGATTGAAAAGGGAGAAACAAATCTTGCCCACATACAAATCTTGTGGAGTCTCAATGTAGTACATAAAACACTGTCATTTTTTAATGGAGGACTGGAGATTTTTCATGATATGATGTGGAAAAGAATATTGTAGAACCAATCCAAACAAATCCTGTCATTCTCCATTCCTTCAGCAAAAATAGTAAAGATTCACTAAGAACAAATTATCACGTGGCACCAAAACCATACTTTCCCACAAAATTCAACCAAAAACAGTAAATAGTGTTTACCCTTCCGTTCTAAAAATAGTTCCATTTGTTAAAAAAAAAAGAAAAAAAAAGCTCTTTTTTGTTGTTGATAAATGTATAAAATGACACGTCCTTAAATTTAACATCACAATTTTACAACCATGCCACCACAACTAAAAACTAAATACTCACCGTATCTAAGGATAAACATGGGGAAATATGCTTAAAGTTCGCAAATTTTGCAAATATGTCTTTTTTTGTGGGATAGAGGGAACCAATTAGACGCATACCTCTTACATCTTCAATTAAACAAAATTGTGCTAATTATTCTTAATTAGTAGTAGTGATTTCAGTGGAAACAACGAGGCCCACTAACACAATATGATTGCTCAATAAACCAGCTAAGATTTCAGATAAATAAAGCAGAACGAAAATTAAGATTAATGCGAAGAGATTTGTTTAATCGGGGAATAAACTTAAATGCAGCTTAGAATTAGAGAAATCTAAGTAGAATGGAGTAATAATCAAAGTGAATGAGGATATAAATCTCATCTTTTCCCTTGAATCCATCGCCATTGCAAGAAAAAAATAACTTTGAAAGTTAGAGAGCTTATTTCACCGTTTCAGCGACTGAAGATTAGAAGACCCAGAGCTCATTGTGGAGTTCAGTTTTAGAAAGAGATGGAGTCTATATATATTTACATATAAGTATATAGCACGTATTTTAATGGAGAGAGAAGAAGGAGAGAGAAAGATATAGGAGCGTTACACAGATGGGGGAGGGGGGTTATAACTTATAAATGGAGGAGAGAGAAGAGGGGTCACTTCACCATTTCCAATAATAGCTGATGGACATTGCATAGAATGAGTTGGTTGAGTGAATCTAACCTCTGGCCACCCACCCACGTTCATCTATCAAAATCCGCGAATCTCCAAATGATAAAGCAGATGTCCAGCAGCTATTATTGGAAATGGTGAAGTAAATATTAGATGTTGATTACAAAATTCTTTCTACTTATAATGATATCCTTAAGAAATTAAGAGTTTCAAAAGAAATTAATTATATTTTAAATTCGACAACATAATAAATTTCACAAAAATTAATTCTTTTTTTTTCAGTTATAATATCATAAAATGACAATAACCTCCACAATGCAAAGCAAAGCCTAATTAGGCTGCCATGGAAGTGGTAAATCATAATAAACTGAACTATTAAAACAAATTTAGGGTGGTATCTTCCTATTTGATCTACTTGGAACTTGGATATAACTTATGCTCAAGCAATTTAGGATAGATAAACATATAACTTATGCTCAAGGCACGACGTAATATAAAGATTATCACCAAGTTCTACCCTTCCAGATAAAATGGAAATATAAAGATTATCACCAAATATATTAAATTTTGTTTTCAGAAACTTGAAAATATCCAATAAACTATGCCAAACTAAGGAAAAGATAGAAAGTAAGATGCAAGGAAGTTTGCAGGAAAAAGAATATTACCCTCGTTCTGCCTGTGTAGATGAAATGAAGAAAAGAATGTAGAACCGGATAAGTTATATCTTCAAGCTGGATAATATCCTCAACAGACATACTTAAACCAAAATTACCGGCTGCTACCAAGATGACCTTATGAGCAGGGAGTGCTCTTTCCTCCTTGCCAACAATGAAAAACATATTAGATAGCTCCCAACTGTGCCTTCGACCCTCTGTTTCTAATTACTCCCACCACTAAATCAACACTTCCCACTTACCCATTAACCATAAAAGAGAATAAACACAAAAGAACAAAGAGAAACATTACCTAGCAGGGAAAAATCCTTCCTTCAAGAATAAAGTCACTACTAAAGCAAAATCCAGTAATCTATGTGTGAGAGTGTGTGTGAAAGAGATTAGCAGTGAAAAACCCAAATTCTTAAACACCCAATTTTTAGGAAAACCCCAAATTCTTAAACACCCAATTTTTAAGAAAATCCCAAATTCTTAAACACCCAATTCTGGAAGTACTTTTATTGTTTTTGTTTTGGAATCACACCCAATTCAAAAACGTATGATTATCCCATATAAGAATCCAAATGAACACCACAAGTTCTAAAAATGCGCCCCATTGCCCTTCAATTTCTGCACTATCATGTTGGCAATGGACAGCACACCAACCTTTGGTTTGATCCATGGGTGAATGGAAATGCCATTAACCCCTCTCCTTCATTACTATCCAATTCTGGGCTTCCAGCTTCGGCAACAGTGAGTAGTATCATCATGGATAATACATGGAACCTTCGGCAACAGAGATGGAATCACAATGACATTAATATGCTACGAAGACAATTGTTGCTACTTCCACCTCCTACTCATCAAAATGATAAGATCAATTGGGAAACCTGGGATATCAATTTTGTCAAAGCTAAACAAGTTTGGGACTCAATTCGTGCAAGAAACCAACCTGTTCCATGGAGTTTTATTCTTTGGAATAAACTTCATGTCCCACGTTATTCGTTCCTTCTTTGGCTTGGCATTCTCCTGAAACTCCCCACAAATGATAGGACCAAGCTTTACTCGGGAAGAATCTGGAACTGTCCTCTTTGCAACCTTTTGAGCACCTTTTTTTTGATTGTGCTTTCTCCACCGCTATTCTCCAACATACTATGAGCCTAGGAAATTGGAACAATCTCCCTCCTTCATGGGCTCCTATTATTGAATACCTCATTGCTTTCCAAGGTCATACTCTCAAGGAATATCCTGTGTCTTACCGTTGCAGTTAGTTTCTACAAAATTTGGGAGGCTCGGAACAACAAACTTCACGGGAATAATATTCCTCCCCTTGCTAGCCTTGCCAAGGATGTGATTAATATCATCAAATCTAGACTATCTTCGTGTAAATCCTTCATTAAGGCAACTCATTGTCAATATTTTTGCAATTGGATATTAGCTAGTTAATGAGGTGCTAGGTCTCCTTGTATAGTTTCCTCATCTGTGTCTTGTCATTAGATGATGTAGCTATTCTGGGGTATGCCCCTTAGCCATTGTTCATTTGGTTCCCTTTATACAATCAAAAATTTAGCGAAAAAAAAAAAATGATGAGAAAACCAACAGACACATACATGAGTAGAACAGGGTAAAGCGCAAGAGCTTTTCTTCTAGGGTTGACAGCTGTACTCGTGAATGGATATGCAGCCCAGGAGCTCCAGGACAATGTAAAACATACCACCACCAACTTCACTATGACGTTGTCCTTTAACATGCAGATCAGGGAGCCAACATCCAAAGGAAATAGGCAGTAACCCAAAAGACTCAAGCTCTGGAAGAAGATTATGTGACCACCCTAATACCATGAACACGACAAAACTTTAGTCAAACAAATGTCAAATTTTACATTTTTCTGTTTCAAGTGTACAGCACAAAAGTTCCATTTCTTTCTGAAGAAGTATTCCGACAACTGACAAATTTAAAACCCTAAATTCAGCAGGAATACAATTAAAAACCTACGCCAGAGATGGAGAAATTACCAGCAACATTTTAGCTATATATTTTACTGAATATAAAAACAAAATTAAATTAATTTTGAAAGCATAGTTGAAATAAAGAATTACATTAGTTATGATAAAAGAATTGAATAAAAAATTACTACAGATGCAGCACCTCAAAGAGTTGTTTGGACCGAAAAAAAGTGGAGCGAAACAGATCCGACCCAAATATGTTCATCCTCACCTACTCGCAAGAGCAAAACCACCCTGTTCCCACCCACCGGAATTCACTCGCCGGCAGCACCCGCCAGAAGCCCACCTCCTCCCAATCCGTCACCGATGGTGAATCCAACAAACCCACTTGCTCATCTCCGAAGTAGCTACATAATGGGTGGTCTGATATGGCCCTGAGTGATGATTTCTTCATGGGTTTGGAAGAATTTACCAGTCCGATCGCCGGATATGGCTTCTCCGATCATATCTCATTTCCTTGGTTGGCGAATTACAATGCTACATTTCAGTTTTTTACGGCAGGAAGAGAGAGAAAGTGGGTTTGATTTGGGCGGGATTTGTTTTCTATGAGATGAAATGTGGGTCTCTAGATTAAGTTGGAAGAAATCTGAACCGTTTGTCGTGGTTTCTCAAATTGAAGATTCAAAATGGGTTCTGTTTTATTAATATAGATGTTAAATATTGCTTTACTGTTTGGAAAGTCTAATAACGTTGCAGTAAATAAAATTATAAATGCAAACAAACTATTCTCTGCATTAATTAGAGTGAATGTAATGAGCAAAGTTCTCCATTTATTTGTACTTTGTTTCAAAATATTGTTTAGAAAGGGTGGGATACCCAAAAGTTTATATGGTAACTAAATTTTATTTTTTACCTAGTAGTAGTTTGTATTCTGAAATAAAAACAGAGTAGTAAGAAAATTATGTTCAAGTTAGTTATATAAAACAAAACATAGGAGGGCTTGTATGTGTAAAAAAATTGAAAAAATGTTCAGAGTGACATGTATCTCATATTTTGACCAAGGATTATTTTGCACCATCTGCTGATTGCTCAATAAAAACCAATTCCTACTTATTAGGAGGCTTGTTTAATCAAGTGTGACATTTTTTTCTTTGGGTAGCACCATATAAAATGGGACATTTCACCTTTACAACCCCTTAAATTTGCCATTAAGCAAACCTTGATAACAATAGAATCAACCATTCTATTTGGGCTATCCACATTAGTTCTTATTCTACCCACTTTCCCTATATCTACAAAATACCATTCATTTCAATTTTTGCACAAGAAAATGGGAAGTGAATTTAATGGAGGAAAATTTCGCTATGATCTTTCCATGTCAAAGAGAACCCGAAAGCCATTGAATCGCGAAAAAGAAGACAACCAATGCGCCTTAAAATAGTGCTTTTCGAACAAAGAAATTCCTCCAAAAGGAGAAGATGATGAGAAAGAAGATGAGCATTATTTCAAAGTAGTTGATGAAGGGGAAGAAAGTGATCACAACAGAGGAAATGAAGCAGCAACCTATGTTGGTGCACAAACATGATGACAAAATACTTCAGTTGGTGGTTAGACACCATGAGGAGGGCTTGGATGGAGTGAGGTTCAAAGAAATGGTGAGTCGGTGCGCCAAGGTTTTGAGCCGTTTGAATAAACGAGACCCATGTATCGGATATCGGAGAATATCAAGTCTAGGGTTTTGGCCTATCACATGTTTGAGATGCATATCATATGTAATCAATGATATATATGGCTTCTTATAATTGATTACTACATTGTATTGATACCCTTAATATTTGGGAGATGCTTCTATTCATTATGTATAATATATCATCTAAAATTAAACATTAGAAGAGCATTTTTATGGAAAATAGTACACCAAACAAGAATGTGTATAATACCTTCTTTTTATCCTATAAAGAAGTGAGAGATGATGAGAAGGTTGAGATCGTCATTTGAAGGTGTTGATACTTTATTTTTTATAAAAATTCGATTAGATTGTTTTGATAGTGTAATACTATAGACTAATGGTACATTTGGATTAAAGGAATAGTGGAATAGTGGAGGGAATAGAATAGAGGAGGGAACGAAATGATTTTTTAATATTCCATGTACATGTTTGATTGATGTTAGGAATACATCCAAGAATGAAATAAATAATTAGAAAGTGACCTAATATAAATACCCCTCAAATGTTCAAATTTAACTTAAATTTAATTTATATTTAAAATTTGACTCATATTTTTGTATAATTTTTTTATAATTCTATCTTTCTTCCTTTTTTTTCTACTTATAATTTTTCATATAATTTTTTTCTTACTTATATTTTATTTATTTTTATATTCTTTTTATTTATCTAGAATTAACTTTATTTTAATTGATAAAACTAAGATAATTAGTGTAAAAAAAAATACAACTAACAAAACTAAATCAACTAGTATAACACCTAACTCAATAATATAAAGTGATGATAAATCCAATAACATATCGGATAACTTCATTCAACAACCAATAACTTAATAAAATGTCTAATCAACTAGTAATGCATCCCATTAATAAATAATTTACAAAATCCCAATATCATCATTCAATAACTAACATAGTAAAATGTCTAAATAACTAGTATAACACTCCACTCAATAAATCCTTGACAAAACTCTCTTTTCTCTCATCGGGAAGTCTAAAAAAAACCACCATCAACTCCTCCTCACGAGCAAGCTTGCACATGACCTTGTTACGTTCACTATCAGTTAGACCGGACACAGTACTCAACGCATTATTGAGATTCTTGCGTTGCTCATTTAATGAAACCTCAAATCCAAGAAATGATTTCTCGAGTTGTATAACGAGAATAGTAGCAGCCCTCTCCATGACAGATTCATAATCAATATCGAAACTAACTTTCTCTTCCTCTTCTTGAAACTAGAGGACTTGCTAGATATTTTCTCACTGCGGGTTGGAGTCAAGCCAACATCTCCATCATTTGTTTGGATCTCTTCATCTAACTCGATCATTTTCGCAGTAAATAGAGCATCTTTTTCGGTTGCTCTATCATTGTCAAATATAACACATAGATCTAAATAATTTGGAAATGTCTTATTCTGCCACTTTACTCTCTTTTGGTACACCTAAAACAAGTTAAAGAAAAAAAAAAGATAACACATTAATTAAAAAAAGAAAAACAGTAAAACACAGTAATTAAATTATATCATAGCAGATTAAATAAGCTACTTAAAAACAAACCGTAAGCTGCAACAAAAAGGGCCAAAATATATAACTATATATAATAGAATGGAACAAATGTTGTAAACATATACTATGAAGTGATCAATTTAACTATAATAACACACATACGGTCGTGCGGACTCTTACTCAGTCCTCTGCAGAATTTGCAAATAACTATTGGTTTTAATCACTTTTATATTATTATTTGTAGGGCTAATCACATTTACCGTGTGTATCATATTCGAATGAAATGCCAATTGTCAAAGTCTCAAGTCCAACAACAGATATTAAAAGGACCAAAACACCCTTCAGTTAAAACCGTACCAGATAGGGAGGACTTAAATGGTTATGTGAATGACAATAATATTATGGATTAGATAATAGATAACAAAATGTTGTAAAACTTTTAAGAGAAGGCAAGGGAAATAAAACCAGTCTTGTTGCTTTTTCTAATACGAACAAGGCCAGAAGTGATTAAATATAACAAGTATTAAAGATAACAAGCTACTTATACGAACAAGATAAACAATTGGGATTGAGGTTTCATAGAGGCTACACCAGCCGATTCTATACCATCAACATAATTCAACATAGAAAAAGAAAGCATACAAGCAAATTTGGATGATAAAATAAGTACAAATTTTCCATATATCTAACTGGTACCCATCTTTGAAGTATACATATGACAAACACGAAATTCAGAACTTCACTAATTAAGATAGTTTCAACAAATAATAGAATTATAGAGCGATTATACTAGAAATATAGAGAGATTTAAAATATATTTGATTTGATTCAAAGCTTTGAAATGATTTTGAAATTACCTGCGAATTAGAAAATTTAGAACTACGGTTATGCTAACTTCGAGTAATAAAATTGTGATAAAATTGATTTGTTAATTGATTATGTACCGATCTCGATTCTCCTCTTGCCGCGCTCCTCCTCTCGGGACAAAATCGATCGACTGAATAAAACCCTATTATATCTTTACAGGGTATTATTGTCAAATGATCAAAATTAGTGGATGAAATAACTTATTCAAGACCCTCCCTCCTGGTAATGAATTTTTTTATTGTAAGCTTACTAACATTCCGGTAGCATTCCGTTCTGAATATGCAACCAAACAGTCCATTCATCATTCCGGTAGAATAACTCATTTCATTCTTGCTCTTATTCCACCAATCCAAACATAACATAAATTCTTAACTAATATTAAGAGTAAAATGACGACCATTAAAATTAGAATAATGCTAGAGACACAACTTATTTTATAATTTGTTGATGTGGCATACTTCAGCTTTTATGTGGGACTGAAAACTACATTGAAATAATTTGTTCATTAATATACTGAGGTGGAGTATGCCACATCAGCAAATTATAAAATAGTTGTAGAATAAATTGTGTCTTTAGCATTACTCTTAAAATTATTCTTAAAAATTGTTGTTTTAAAAAAAATGGGAGGGAGTAGCAAATAGCCGTTAAATAGGGTTAAATACTCTTTTCCCATTCTACTAGGGGTCGGTTCACAAATGCATCACCGAACTGAATTTTTTTACAATCAACTCATTGAACTATAACTTTTTTACAAAAATTGAAATTTCCGTCTAAAAGTGTTAAAAGTTAACAGAAAGTCAACATGGCACCACATGGCAACGCTTACGTGGCATAAAAGACCCACCGTGAATTTTTTTTTAATAATAATAACAAAATAACTTTAGTTTAAATTTTTTGATTTTCAAACTTGAATTCTCTCTTTTTTTTAAATAACAAATAATTAAATTAATAAAATAATTTAATAAAAAATGTATTTATTAAATAAATTAATAAAAAATATATTATTATATAATTTTTATAAATATATTTGTATAAAATTAATAAATTCATATTATTTTTTTAATTTTTAAATATTTTAAGTTAACTTTAAAAATATTAAATTCTATCTAATATAATTCATCATTTTTCTCCACTACAAATCCAAATTTGAATTCATCATCTTCTTCGTCACAAATCCAAATTCAAATCTAATTCATCATCTTCTTCTTCACCACAACCCAGATCCAAATTCGAAAAATGCTGACAAGGAGAAAAGGTAAGCTGAATAATTTAATCTGTGTCAATCTCTCCCCTCCCCTCCCTCCTTTCTACTGTCCTTTTTCTCTTCCGAGCACCCAGATCTCCCCACCTTCCCGCGGCCCACTCGTTTCTCACGAATCTGATCTGGTTGGGTTTGGGTTATTTTGGTTTTGCTTTATAGAGATAGGCAGTAGTTCCCTGCCTCCCCTTTTTTCTCTTGGCCCTCCCTTTCCCTCCTCATATTCGACCCACCATGCCTTCTTTTTCCGATCTATGTTTGCAAAGTCCGGGGAGTTCTTTAGTGAGGCTTTCTTGGTGATGATTAGTATGGGGCTTTGATTGGACTTGAAGTTATGATCTGAAGTTTGGTGGCTGCCTATTATTATTTATGGAATCCACCGAACAAATAGATCGGAACTCCAGAGAACTTGTTCCTTTGACAGACTTGTTCCTTCACCTAGCTGGATAGTTTAGGCTTGGGAGACATCTGAACAAGATTTATTGGAAATTGGGGGTCTAGATGCAGTTATTTTTTTTCCGGATAGTTGTTTTCAGGTTAAAATTATTAATCTATTGAAAAGTTTGTGAATTATTTGAATCTTTCTGATGTTGCAGGACTATGCTTATTGCTCGTAGTGCACAATTATCGTAGTTTCTTCTCTTGTAGATTTACCATTCTGTTACTATACGACTCTTGACCTAAGCGGATGACAACTTCCTAGCAAATACTCTGTCATGTTTTTGGGAAATTATGTTGGGGATAGATACTTTGTATTAAGAGAGACAAGGTAGCTGGGGAGTCTTTGCCGGAGGAAGGTAGCTGTCGGATTGACGCCGGTATTGTCACCGGATTAATAAGGTATTGCCGGGGGAAGGTATTTTTTGGGGGAGAAGATGAGAGATTCAGATGGATTTGTTTGGGGGAATTTCATTTGTTTGATTCTTTTTTATTAATTTAATAGATTATGTGGATGTTTTCTTCAACAAATTAATTAATATTGTTTTCATTATGATTCCTTGATGTTGTGATTATGATGGATTGGTATTTTAATAATTAAAATATTACAATATCAATTTCCGGACGGGTATAACATTGATTTCTCAAAATTAGAGATAATTTTAGGAAACTTAATACTATAAAAATTATAATTTTACCTTTAAATTTTTTTTAATTAATAAAACCGGTGATTTTAAGGAAAATTAATGTATACAAATTATTAATTAATAATAAAATATATTAATTAATAATAAAATATATTAATGTATAATTTTTACAAATGTATTTATATAAAATTAATGAATTCATGTTTTTTATAAGTTTTAAATATATTAGGTTCACTTTTAAAATATAAAATTATCCAATATAAAATTATCTAATATTTTAAAATATAAAATTATTATTATTATTAACCTTTTTAAATTTAATATTTTAAATAATTTAATTTTTTTAGCAATATATATATAATATCACATTTAAGTTATTAATTTTATCTATTTTATAATTGTGAAGTTAGAAGCTTTTATTTGGTTGCTTTTTTTCTATTGTTTTATTTGGTTCACTTATTTTAATTGTTGGCTTTTGGGTATTTTATTTAATTTTTTCACCATGACATGCCACGTGGACATATATATATATATATATGACATGTACAAAGTCTATCTGTCAATCCGTTAAAAATTGTAAAAAAATTATAATTCAGTGAGTCGAATGAAAAAAAATTCAGTTCAATAATATATTTGTAAACCGACCTCTAGTGAATAGCAGAGTGAGAAAAGTGTATTTAACCCCTTTTAAATAAGATGAACTGGTGAATGTTGATCCTTTTGGTCCCCATAATCTTTATATGAGACAGCCAAATAGGCAGAGTTTGGTTAAGTAATATTGTAGTAGTATATAATATCATGTCTATTGCCTATGACTAGTTGAGCATTTTAGAAGTCCCACATCTTCATTACAAATAGAAAAGAAACGGCTATATAAGCAGGCACGAGGGATTGTTGTAACCAGCGCAGCCATGTAGCAAGCACAAAGCGAACTATTTTTTCGTTTTTAACTAAACAATACTGTGTGCTCGTTACCTATAGTGGCATACGGCCATTTTTGGGAGGGTCCTACCCAACGGGGGTGGCCCCAATAATTCAAGTTATACAATTTAAACAAGTCTTTCTAAACGGCACTCCCTCCCCTCTCTTCCTAAAAGATTGCCGTTAATGCACACAGATTAAAAAATATAATTAATAATTACTACTTGGATTATAGCACTGAGAAATCTTTAAATAAGGATAAAGTAGAAAAAAAATAGCTAATGTGTATTGATAAACTCAAAACGATAATTTTTTTTGAACAAAAATTACTTTCCTAAAACGACAAATTTTTAGGAACGGAGGGAGTATAATTAAGTGTACAAAAATGATACAAGTCTTTCAACACGTATTATAAGTGTATAAAAATGATATAATTGAACATTCTAAACGTTTAAATGCAACAATGATATAATGTGTGACATTGTTTCGGTATAATGTAAAACATGATTTAGAACTTTACTAGTTTGTCGCAAAGGAGCAAAGAATATATTGCAATTTAAATTACTTTTAGGTAATTGATATTTTCACGAGCTAAAATAATAATTTCACATGGTCTCTCACATAAAATAGTAAATAGATGAGATGGAGCTTGTGGAAACATCAAAATTTACTTGTATAAATATCAATTTCTTACTTTTATATAGTTATACTATTTTGAGTAATAACACATAATAAAGTTGAGTTACAATATTATTGAAAGTGTTAATTTTAATATTAAAAAAATGTTGGTTAAAAAAAACAATCAAAACTGATTCACTGGTTCAACCAATGCTAAACCGGTTCTACCAGGTTTTGACCGATTCCAATTTTAATTGGTTGAACCGGTGGTCCGGTCGGGATTTTAAAACCATGGTAATTAAATATAACTTTGATTCTCCCACTACTTTTTATCCAATAAGTAACACTTTTTTTCCAATGCAAGAATAATATTGACTTTTCAAGTTACTTTTAGCTAATAAACATAATATTAATTGTGTTTCATAATGCGTGTCCACTTCTATAAAAATAAGGGATGAAGGGAGTAATTATTGAGGGATGTTAGAGGTTTCAAATTTTTGATCTCAGAAAGTTTTAAATGACGTGCCATCATAATACTGGTTCGATAGATCTCACTCTGTGCCATGTTATTTAGAACCAAAATTTTAAGACCCTTAACATTACTCAATTATTTGTATTCATCACAATTAGACCTGGCAAATGGGCGGATGTGAACGATTTTTAGCGGATATAAATGAATTTGAGTTTTGCCAAGCGTATTCACAATTAACCTATATACTAACTACCAGTGGCGGAGCCAAGGGGGGGCACGGCGGCCTCTCGCAGAAAAATTTCAGTGTATATTATACCTCCTTCCCCACACCATTTTCACCGCCGCCCACCCGTCCGCCCCCACCCTTTGGGGGATTCTGGCTCCGCCACTGCTAACTACACCACCTAGGCATAACCGGTTACGAAATGTAACATTTAAAAAACTTATATAATACTAAATACGCAAAACAAATAATCTGTATTTATATATATATTACATTCAATCATAATTAAAAAGTGTGTTCGTGAGGATGTCCTAGATTTAGTAGTGACCAACAACAAGTCTTGTATAAGAAGCCTAAGATCATGGCCTTCATTTTGAATTATGTATCATTGCTTAATTTACATCTTAATTGGAAGTGCAAAAAACTTGATGACTTGCAAGAATTTGTATAATTCTTTTGTTTAAGTCCCACATTGGCTACCAATCAAATGTATGCTCGCCATTCCGGGTATAAATAAGACATACATCATACATTTTAACATACTTACCTGGATGGGGTCAATGGGTGATCAAGATGGCCCATGGCCTAGGGTAGTGACCTCCATTGCACTTTGGAGGGGTACTGCTCTAAGGTCTACCCAAGTGGTGGAGCCTACATCATAATTTGTGGTAGTGGGGGCCTGCGTTCGCGCGGTCCCTATCAATTTATGTTAAATATTGATTTACTGTTTGGAAAGTCCTGTAAATAAAATTATAAATGCAAACAAATTCTCTGAAATAGAAAAGCATAAATTAGAGTAATGAGCAACGTTCTCCATTTATTTGTACTTTGTTTTAAAATATTGTTAAATATTTGTACCTTGCCTATCATCCTAATAAAGCTATATAGCTTAGAGGTTAGGATTATGAGTAATGCTAGAGACATAATTTATTCTACAATTATTTTATAATTTACTGATGTGATATACTCCATCTCAATATATTGATGAACAAATTAACAAATTTTAAAATAGTTGTAGAATAAGTTCCCTAATATTATTCTAGGATTATAAATTAAATCAAAGGGTCCCTCAGCTTCTCATTTTACACGCCTTCGGCCCTTCTGCCACTAACCAAGAACCGAAGCTGAAATACCAACAATTTTCAATCTAATCTCAGCACTCTTAACGCAAACATAAAACTTCAAGAACTCTATCAACTGGTCTTATAGGAAATAATCCGGTGTTCTTCTGGTTACATCAGGTTCTCCTCTCCTCGGAGCTGGCTCAAACTGCAAATAAGAAATTATGAGCCCACTTCAAACTTGTTTTTTCTTTTTCTTTAGCCGCCACAATCATGACTATCTAATTAATAGCGTGGATGGAAGAAAGGGTTTGCTGCTTTGTGCAGCTTGTGAGCATCCGACCAAGTATAAAAGCATTGATGGGGGAGATGATATTTGAGAAATCAACCCAAGTGGGTAAAATAAATTTCATTAAAACAAACTCTCTAAGAGTGACATGAGTATATGATCACTAAGTATATATATATATATATATATTGTCAGCTTCAGTTGAGGGATCCCACAAATAGTGTTATTTGAGAGATGAGGGCTCAACCGTTGGATCTGCATCCATGTGGATAAGATTACCTAAGTGGAGTTTGTGGTGGGCCAGGAGTGTGAAGATGTAAAACAATCTTATCCACATGGATGCAGATCTAACGGTTGAGCCCCCATCCCTCAAATAACATTATTTGAGGGATCCCTCAACTGAAGCTGACTATATATATATATATATACCAATACATATACTCATTTTCTTTATCCTTATAGATCTCCTCATTTATTTTCTTAATAAATTTTCACATATATTATTATAAACTTCTTACACCTAAGAGTGTAAACGAAGTCGAATCGAAGCGAACAGATAGCTAATCAGATTCGACTCGAAATGATAAATTCGTACTCGAATTCGAATTGTATTTGAAAAATTCTACTCAGATTCGGCTCGACTCGAATATTTACTACTCGAATTCGATTCGACTATGCTCGAATTATAATCAAACTACTCGCGAGCTTCAAATTCAAGCTCGAATTCAAGTCTCTACATAATAACTAGTTTTATAATAAATAGAATTATAAATTGAATTTGTTATTTTACTTAGAAATGAGAAAATATATTTACTATTACACTTTACAAATATAAAATCACAATTAAAATTAAAATTAAATAATAATAATAATAATAATTAATTATTCTAATTTGATTTAAATTTGTATATATTATAAGAGAATGTATCGAGTATCTAATCGAATTTGTATCAATCAAGCATGTTTCGAATCACACTCAAGAATTCGAATAGTTTAAATCTTAAATGAGTCGAGTATAACCTTGCTCAGATTCTACTCATATTTTTTTTTCGAACTATTTTTAATGCTCAGATTTGGATCATATTATTAACGAATCATAGTCTCGCTCGTATTTTTTCGAGTCGAGCCCGAATCAAACCCGAACCGTTTGACTCGTTTACAGCCTTACTTACACCATTTAGTTCACACCAAATTTATAGGTATCGTAATACATTATCCTTAATATTCTTTTAAGTACATATAGATCCATTTCTAGGGTTTTGAAATTTTGTAATTTAATATTTTTTCTATTCTCTTTTAATTAGTAAACCATATAGGTTCTTCTTAAAATTTTTATTATTCCTCTATTTCCACTATTTGTTTTAGACTTTAACCTTTAATTTAATCATTGAAAATCTTATAAATATTCGGGTTGTCACAGATAATGTTTTGAATTAGGATCAAAAGAAGAGTATGCCCAAGATAATGCCATAGGTATTAACTTATGGGACTTAGGCCTAGGGGTAGGACGACCAATGTTGAACCTTTTGTGAGCCCACATCATAAGCGTGGTTGCACATCCTGCGAATTTTTTCGCTGTTTTGCGAGTAAGCATCATGCAACCCCTATACAAATGCCCTAAAATTGTTGCCCCTCAAGCATATGTAATTATGTATCCAATCTTTCCAACAACAACAAATACCTAGGATGCACACTCTTGGTTGGAAACAAAATAGCACCACACAAGTACACAGATATGCCTTAGTGTGTTTTACCACATCATCTGAAATAGCATCTTTAGGTACTTGTGATCCATATCTATGTCTTAACCAAGGCAAACTTATGCCCCCTCTTTTATAGCATTGTTCACAGTCCTCTACTGCAGCTTGTTGCCCAAAAACCCTTATAAAATAGCTTTTGGGATGTTTTAGTTCTCCGCAAGTCAAAGGTTTTCCTAATATGGGCAACTCGAATAAAAAACCCGCATCCCCTACAGTAATGCCAACCTCTCCACATACAAGAGATGCATCAATCTTCGACACTACAGCTTGATGACAAAATATACTAAAACCTAATTGTTCCAGTAGGTATGTTAAGTACCATTCAGTTAATTTTGCAGACATTTGACAAATTTCTAACACACCCCTATCCTACAATAATCAAGGGATGTGATTTAATTATTAAACAAGCTGTCCGCTAGTTCAACTAGCGGACTGCTATGTTAACTAGATGTAAACAGCCTCGTCACACAAGGAAAAGAAACAAGGAAAAGGCCTTATCTCTCTTATGTCAGGCGGCTAGAATTTTTATTGAATGTAATGTTTAATACAAGGAAAAGGAATGTATTCCATGACTCAAAAAGATTGAGACCTCAAAGCCAAAAAATAAACCAGCCAGGGAAAAAAATAAAATACAATATTTAGGAGGAGTTATATTTAAGTCCAGGTTTAACTGAGGCATCCTCTCTTCCAACACATTTTTGCAGTTTTTCTATCTGATCTTGCAGAGCAGAATTCTCATCTTGTAGCTCATTCTTCTCGCTAGTCACCTGTTGATTGAAAAGTTCAATTATAGTATTAATATATAGGCTAATAATTGATAATCAGGTTACCATGAGAGGAAAATTTATAGAATGGAAGATTGATACGTAGGGATTTGTTAAAGAAATTACGTAAAATTTTATGGTGCAAAAAATGCAGATTCATGTCAGCATAAACAGGCTTTCTAACTCTCCCCCTCCCCCTCCCCTCGAACTACAAAGAGAGACTTATGACTCCACAGTGGATGTACAAAACTCATTGGCTAAAGCATAATTTAAACATCTATATATCATTAACAGCCTTACATATTGAGATTCAGACAATAAAGCTGCATTCTCTTTTGAGGCAATCGATTTGCTCAAGTGTGTCCTTTTCCATTCGAATAGCTTCACCCAATATACAAGGCTTTTCCATCGGTCTGCTCTGACACTTCTGGAAAAAGGATGCATGTATATATTATTGAGAGTCTTATTTGAAGTTGACAGTGCATTTAATGGTGAACGAAGCTAATTGGATACTTTAAAGTGATATCTTGCAAATCAAGATTACCAAGAGCATTAGCCAGCGCAAGGAAAAGGTCATTGAGATGCTCACGCTTCATTTTCTCCCTCTCAGCCTTGTTAATTCCTTTAGGAACTTTCCCCGGATTCTTCTTGCTAGAATGGGCTCTGCACAAAGAACAGCTCTCAAACATCCGATCAAGAGTTCATGATGCTTTATCAAGTCTATGCTAAGATCGAAAAAATAAAGCTCTTGATTTTGAAATATAATTATATATACGCATTCCCATGTTTTAGATGACAAAAACAGCAGAGACAATGGTGAAGGAGATATTGTTACGTAAAAATCAGAGGGGAACAGTTTTAGTTTTCTTGTTTTAACTCAATTATATTCATAATCACAAAAAAAAAAATCTTGTGAATGCTTGGATCTTAAACTGACCAAACTGTCAATTACGCAAAATAGTCTTGTGGCCAACGTAGATATCATTAGGATATTTTGGGCAAAATACCAAACAATGGAGTCAACAGTCATCAAATCAACCAAGGGAACTAATGCTGGAGGAAATTTAGGATGCTCAATTCTTTAAGTTGGTCACCTGACATATAAACGAAAATTTGAAGAAGTTTCCCCACTCCCATAATAAGCATTATCGTATGCATTGGCGGTACCTCCATCATAATTGATTACTGCATGAATTGATGTCATGAGGTCAAGATGAGTTGCAAAACTTCAATCTACATGCTAGAGAGCACAAAACTAATACGTGCATTTTTTAACATAAAGTCCTTTTCTTAGTGAGAGAGGAAGTGAGAAAATAAGCATTCAAAATTCGATTTATTAACAGTAAAAAATCTGAAGATAAAAGATTAATGAAACAACAAATGCAAATAAATTTAGACAACATTTACAATTGTTCTACTGATATTTTTTTCTTGCCCAACTTAGGAAGTGATTTGAAAGGCACATGAATTTTGCACTACCCAAGTAAGGATACCAAAGTAATAAGCAACAATTTAAATACATACATATGAATATTCAAATTTCAAAATCACAAAATGAAAATGTGAATAAGGGTTTCATACTGAAGGAGCAATGCCCTAAAATAGCTGTAAGAGAAAACAAGCTTATCAAGGCTTCTCAGTAGTAGATTAAAGGGTTCTCAACTAAGGGTTCTCAACTAAGAGGTCAGTAATAAATTTGTGTAGGGTTGTTGAAAATCCATATGACCCAAAACCAAATTAGGAATACCCAAACTGTTTCTACAGGTAATGCAGCATGTTCATATATGAATACTTCAAAAAAAAAAACACATTTACTGAACTTCTCAAATTACCCGTAGTTCTACTATTTATTTTACTGCAACAACAAAGCTACAATGAAGCGAAATAGAAAACGTGTGATCTTTATGTTCTACTCATAGTTCTAGCAACCACATGAGGAATTAGGGATCCAATAACAGTTCAATAGTAGTATTAAATTAAGTAGATTTTTAACAATACCTGGTCAGCTATTCCAAATTAGAACAGTTTCGACGAATAACGAACTTTTTCCGTCGATGAAGAGACACTGGCGAAATCTCTCACCCTATATTTCGCTCGATGAACAAAGAGGAAGGAAACTGAATAAGAAAAGCTAGTTTGGGTCAGGTCAGTTCGGCCCCTAACTAGAACGGCTTGCATTTGCTATCCAGGTCTACAATGGTTCGGCCCAAAAACATACATGGGGGCATAATTGACCGAAAATTATTTTTATTCAGTCTGCTAGTTGAACTAGCGGACAGTGTGTTTAACAATTGAATCATAGCCCTTGATTATTGCAATGAAAGGTTAAGATGTTATTTGTTCATTTTTGATCCATAGCAAATATATGATATGGATCATTGTCCATATATGTGTTATTCCACAGCATACGTTAATTGGGTATTATTCAGCTAACAAATTTGTAGTCTTCCATTCAATTAATGGAGCACAGAGATTAAATTTGGTCGGATCCGATCGCATCATCTACCTGCAGCCAGTGCAACTCCTACTTGAGGCCAATGCAACTCTTTCCTACGGCCAAACCATTTACCAAATTGTCCTTATTTTTTTCCCTTTCACACTGGCCGCATCTCCTTCATGCAATCAGTCAAAACAATAATGTATTGATTGGCCGCAAGGTGCAGCTAGCGTATGAAACAGTATGCAAAAAGAAAACTTACAATTGATATACTACCTCCGTCATACAATAAGTAATTTTTTAGGCTTAATATTTTTTTTCAAAATAAGTGATGTGTTAGAACTCCAATACAATTTTTACAATATTTTTCCATATGTGCCCTATGCAGCCAATGGTATTTATTGCGTATTTATTGGGAAGTTGAAAGGTTGAAGAAAAAGAAAGAGAAAGAGAAAGAGAGACCAAAAGGCAATAAAAAAAGTCAGCTCAAACAAAACAATGAAAGTATATTAAGGGTATTTTTGCCATTTTAACTTGTGTATTGATATACGTGATTTAAGTTAAAAAAATCATTTATTATGGAACGGAGAGAGTATATAATATAAGGCAAAAAACACATCTACAACTCTTTGATTTGTTTTGGAGTTTGATAATAACAAAAGCAAAGCTTGAGTTGAGAGAGTGGGACGTTTGGTGCTCTGTGATTTGTTGAGATGACAACACAAGTTTATTGAGTACATAACTTAACATCGAGTATTGCTATATAAGGGTGTAAACGAGTCGAACCAAAGCGAATAGAGAGTTGCTCGAATTCGATTCAAAATGTTATATTTATACTCAAATTTGAATTGTTTCTGAAAATTTCTGCTTAAATTCGACTCGACTCGAATTAATATTTATTACTCGAATTCGATCTGACTCGGATCGAATTATATTCAAACTACTCGTGAGCTTTAAATTCAAGCTCGAATTCGAATATCCACATAATAACTACTTTTATAATACATATAATTATAAATTGAATTTGATATTTTATTTAGAAATGAGAAAATTAATTTACTATTACACTTTACCAATATAAAATTACAATTAAAATTAAAAACAAAACAAAATAACAATAATTAATTATCCTAATTTGATTTAATTTTTTATATATTATAAGAGAATGTATTGAGTATCTAATCGAATCTGTATCAATCAAATATGTATTGAATCACAATCGAGAATTCGAGTAGTTTGAATCTTAAACGAGTCGAGTATTATCTTACTCAAATCCTACTCATATTTTTATTCGAATTATTTTTTATATTTAGATTTGAATTATATTATTAACGAATCTGAGTCTCACTCGTATTTTTTCAGGTCGAACCCGAAATCGTGCTCAAATTATTTAGCTTATTTACAGCCTTAATTGTATAGGAGGTAGGCTAGTAGTATATATATGAATTAATTAAGCTTATCCCACTCCAATCTCCTTGGAAACTTGGCCCTAGCTCCTTACCAAACTCCACTCGTTTCTTTTCTTCCTCATAATTATACTACTCTAACCATGCCCCATGTTTATTTTAATTATACAAGATATGAACTGTACTTGTGCTTTTTGCCTTATATTATATATATGAATTGTAGTTTACTTTTTGCCTACTGTTTCATATAATGTGATGCATAAAACTTATAGGCCATTCTCCCTGTATGCTGGCGGCTGGCCGCACCTACTTCTTGCCGCCAGTCAATATGTTGTCGTTTTGACTGGTCGTAGGAAGGAGGTGCGGCCAATTTGAAAGGAAAAAAATAGGGACGGATTGGTAAATAGCCATGTCGCGGGAAAGGAGTTGCACTGGCCGCAGGTAGGAGTTGTGGTTGGGTCCCGACCAAATTTAATCTCAGTGTTCCATTAATTGAATAGACAACCACAAATCTGTTAGATAAAATAGTGCCTCCAGCTAACGTTGATGTGGAATAGGAGCATATATATATATATATCATCTCCAGTTGACTTGTGTATTGGATCGACTCCTAGCCCCAAAGTGTTCCAAACTCGTCTGGAGCAGATAAGTTGAAGACCACTTTTTAAAAACTAGCCCACTTGAGCTGTTTGAAAATAAAAACTAGCATTTTGTAATGGAGTCC
Organism: Panax stipuleanatus; assembly: GCA_020205555.1. NCBI lineage: Eukaryota > Viridiplantae > Streptophyta > Magnoliopsida > Apiales > Araliaceae > Panax > Panax stipuleanatus. Next base: position 31,541,975 of record CM035116.1, on the reverse strand, counting down.
TCCTATATAGTGGTGAGCATAGTACAGTTTGGTGTGATTCCAAATAAAAATTAAAATAAAACTGCTTTTGATGAAGTTGCTTAAATCAAAAAGTGCAACCTAAAACCGTTTGGATTAGTGCGGTACGGTTTCTAAGAATGTGGTGCGGTTTCATCTCGAAAACCAATTGAAAAAATAATAAACAGATCATATTTTTTAAATTTCAAATTAATCTCAAACATTGTTAGCTTGCTATTACAAATAATACCTAACTACAAAAAGTTATAATCTTGAAAGTCAATCGCATATTAATTCAAAACTTTTAATTCCTCAAATTGAAATATTAACTCTAAGATTCGTCCACGCGCTCTAATCACCAAAGCGCGTCCAATCCTGCACAAAACGGGTAAACACTGAAAAGCTTAATGGCTTGGGCCGCCGGGGAATAGCTCCGGTGTGAGAGTAAGTACAGGCTGACAAGGTTAACAATGGGGGTAAAATACTGTATTGCTCGAAGATAGTAATATTGTGTAAGTGTATCTTGTGAACAGTCAAGCCATATATTTATAGTACCTCACATCTTTGCAAGAATCCACTTTCATATTGGATTAGGGCTCCCCCCGTGTATCCTCTTTAGAATAGGATAGTATCAAATCTCCCAAGATATATGAAGTTCAATCAATGTTTGACTTCTCTCCCCATAAGTAGAATCTCCATATAACTAGGAGTTTCCTCCCAACATGGTCCAACTGGACCCAACCATGGCCCAACCGAGGCCAAGCCCAATCCGGGTCTTGGACCTCAAATATTCAGGCCCCAACATGAAAGATACATACATTACTACAATACAACCATTATTTCAAACTTAAAGTCTTGAACCATGCTAAATTACATATTTCAAAATTAAATTTACAATATTACTTAAATAAAACTTAAAAAACACAAAAGTATGAGAAATATTAGAGACTAATAACTCTAAACGGGTGTGGTTCCTTAAAGGGTGTGGGTTCTATGTCAAAACCGCAACTGTAAGGAGTACAATTCCTACTAAAAAAAAATCACAATACGTCAGCGAAACCATTGGTGCAGTTTCTTGATGAGATTTTTGTGGTTTTACTTGCAGCTTAGGTTGCGAAATCGGTTCTTGCTCTCCTCTACTCCTATATACGATGATTAATTTATGTCGATATTAAATGTGAACGAATGTAAATACATGGGATATGAAGAAATTAAGAAGAAAGTCACATTAATATTCTATATTATCATTTTGATTTCCACGTGAGTCATAATTTAACTTCTTCCTGAGATTTGTTGACATATATATATATATATCATTTTTCTTCGAAATATATACTATTATCCTCGTTTCGAAATATAATACACTTTTCTCTTTTTTTTTGCTAATTTTTGTTTGTATTAAAAGGGAACAAAAAACAATGGCTAAGAGGAATACCCCAGAATATAGCTACATCATCTAATGAAAAACACATATGAAGAAACTATACAAGGAATGGAACCCAACACATCATTAACTAGCTAATATCCAATTACAGAAATATTGACAATTTGTTGCCTTAATGAAAGATTTACACGAACTATATAATTTTACCTGTGAAATATTGACAATTATATTCAATTTTACCTGTGAAATTACTATATAATTTGCTTGTTAATTTTAGTTTTATAATTTTATTTTATTTTTAAATTTCATTTTAAAAAATATAATATATTCTCATAATCAAGTAAATAATAATCAATATTACAATCAATCCTTATATATACTATTATCTTCCTTGCAGCACCCACTGATAAGAACATTAAAAGAATCAGTAAATAATAATCAATATTACAATCAATCCTTATATGGGCGCATCTATTCGGACTTGTAAATGCGCCTTATCTTCCTTGTAGCACCTACTTATTACATCATTAAATTTTTAAAAATTCAAATTATCTCATTGAACTAATTAAAATTTTAAAATTTCAATATCCCGTTAATAAGATTTGACGTCCGTCAAATTTGCTCAGATTCTTTCAGACAAAACTAAGAAAAATCCCATTATACACATTAAACTTATTACACCATTAAACTTATAAAAATTGAAACCCATTGAACTAATTAAAATTTTGAAATTATACCATTCCGTTAATAAGATAGGATGGACGTCAAATTGACTCAGATTCTTTCAGACGTGACTAGATTTATGCTTTAAATTTACAAATCAACCGGAATTACCCCATAGATTTCTGCTTCAAATTTATCAAATTGATGAAATTAATAATGTTATTTAGCAAAATTTAATATACTCAAATTTGATTATTTATCTTGATATTCAATTTGTTTAAATTACATCATTAATTTGATAGATTTTATAAAATTTGAACGTATATACACCACCATTTTTATAGACAAATCAGAGGAGGGGTTTAGAACCCTAACTACTTAATATGTATGTTTTCTTCTCCATTTTACAAATTTTCTCTTATTGATCATCCTCTGCCTACCTTTTGCAATCACAACTTCTACAACCCTAGTCGCCTCTATCAAAGCCTTAATTCTATTTACCAAAATATAGCTCCATTATCAGTCACTAACACCCCAAATTAGCCTTTATTTGCCTAATTACTAGCACCAACCCCACTACAATATCTGTGACACCCCCAAATTCGGGTACTTCGTTTCCACATGATTTGGTGTTCACTTTCTAATAAAACATACATCTACCCACTAATAAAGAATTACAAAGTAAATTACAACCTTCATAAAACTTAAATAAAATCTTCCTTGATAAAGTATTACAATTTGTCCAATATAAAATTCCAGGATTAACTAAACCTTAACATCAATCAAACAAATGTAAAAATATAAAACATTGTCAACTAAGACTTATTACAAAAGAAACTTGAAACCACAAGCCTTCACTTACTCATCTTTTCTTTTTCTTTACTTGTTGACGGTATGTCAACATTCTTGGTTTCAACTGCAAGGAGTGGTAAAACATGCAAGTGTGAGCAAACAAAAACTCACTTGAAATACAACAGTGATATGACATAAGTGAATAGTTTCAAAAGAGTTTGAATAACTTTACTTTCATCAAAATAAAGAATTGAATTATAATTCTTTCATCAATACGTAAAATTTGATTATGGAATCATCTGAGGGTCATAAGACCATAAACTTTTGTCCTAGGTTATAAATATTTCTATTCAAACCTTTAACAGTCATTAAGACTATGGACCTTTAACTCGTACTAAGGGGGATCAACCCATAGTACCATGAATTGTGCACAACTATCTTAACGCGTTCGCATAAATGTCCCCTAGTAAATAGGGTTCATTCTCAGTAATTGAATACAAGTCCGCACCAAAGAAAGTTTGGTTTGGATAGATAAGAAAACTTTGGAGTTTCAACTATTATCAACTAGGAGTAGTTGAATCGACTCACAGTACTTTAACAGTTCAATAATATAAGAATCATGAACCAATTGTAAGATATGATGATAAACTACATAATAGGTAGGCATGCTTTAGAAATAACTTAAAGCAACTGAAAGAATAAGTAGATCTTGCTTGAACAATTAAGTCAAGATCACAATGCTTAAATAATACGTCAATACATGTGCAATGAGAATATTAGAATACAACAAAGCTTGTACAATATAAGTAACAAGTTTAGAGATAGAAAACTTGCTTAACGTAAGAGAATAAGAATAAGAGAACTTGCACAATATAAATAACAAGTTAGAGATCGAAAACTTGCCTCAAGTGCAAGCTACACTTTAATAACTATAACCACTTCCACAATTATCCTACACATTGCATTACGTTTAAAGCGTCTATTAGTATTTAACTACAACGTTTAAACCTTCGAACTTCATACTCAAGTCCAACTCACAACGTTGTTTACAATATAGGTTGCTAATTAGTCAAATACGTGAGTCTACATTCACGACATGCATTCATAAGCTTATAACGCAATGAATAGTGTCGTGTACCTTATGAAAGTAACAAACTCATACTTATGTAACACATTCATATAAACTTCAATCTATCTTAAACACATCAAAAACATGTTATCTTATTACCTATTACACTTATCAAGTCATAGAAATAAGTTAGCTAAACAAACGGGGCATGAAAACTCAAAAACCAAAAACAAACTTCCCGGACAGCAAGGTACCCCGCTGGGGCTGGTCCCGCAAGGGCAATAGTCCAGCTGGGGCGGGTCCCTGGTCTGGTGAAGGGGCTGGTTCACGAACTGGAAGAGAAATAAGCCAATTTGGCTTATTTCTTCACACCAAATTCGATTATTCTCAACATAATTTACATGAAACTTGATACAAACAATATTTTAAACTCTATAACATGATTATAACATATAAAATCCATACATCACATAACCAAAACCAAGATTTAATGATTTTCAAAGAAAAACACAATTTTAAGCGTTCTTGACAAATTTTGCTATTACGAAATCGTTTTTCAATCAATTCAAGTAATTCCAATTGTAATAACTCATATTCTTAACATACTAACATAATACATGATCAATTTAAACAATAACCCATAATCAAACATCAATTTGATAGTTTCAAAAGCCATTTTTCAGAAATTAATTCATAGAAAATCATTATGAACACAATTCCTCTTGTTTATCAAAATTTCATAGATTGAATTGTTGAAACAACTATATAACTCATATCATATCATGCTATAACACATATTACACATAACTTCATGCTTTCATCAATTTCTTTGATAATTTAAGAACTATTTTCAAAATAACTTCATAATAAAACACTATGAATATAATTTCTTCATGTTCCTCATATCTTTGTGAATTGAAACACTTAAGCAACTTATAAAAATCATATATAAGCATATATCTATAAATATATATGTACACATCCCATACACATATAAAAATCAAGAATTTTCACAAAGAGATTTTTATAGAGATTTCTAAAACTATGAAATTATAGAAGAACATGAATTACAACTTATGGAGTTCTAAGATTATACATTTTCTAGTTTGAATTAAGAGAAGAGATGGAGATGATAATGTTCCTCTCTTGCTTTCTCAAGCTTCTCTTCTTCTTCTTCTTCTTCTCTAACAATTCTCTCTAACTTTTTCTCTCTGTTTCTTTCTTTCTTTGTTTGTAAAAAAACTAACGTACTAACTTGTAGTATATACATATAATACATAATACAAGTAATATATAAAATATGTAACTCCTAATAATTATTACATATACTAACTATTATTAAATAGGTAAGTTACAAAACTTTTGAATTTGAAAAGCCCTAAGGCTTGTTTGGCCAAAGCAGAATTATTTTAAAAATTACTTTTTGAGCTTAAGGCCTTGTTTGGAAAAATAAGATTAAACAAGTACAAAGGCCTTGTTTGGTAGAACCATTTAAAACCCTTTTCCATTCTTTTAATAAATCTTTACTCCATAGATTAAATACCACACTTATTAATTAATAAAAACACAAAATACTCAATTGTCACACTTGAAATTCAATTCATGTAACAATTAGTAAATTACAACAAACACTTAGCACATAATTTTAAATCTAATTTAATTATTCTCAACTAAATTAGAATTATGCTACACCATTATTAACACATCAATTTAACTAGATATTACTCTTAATTAAATCAGTCCACACAATCACATAATTTATTTATTTAACTCAATAAATAAATCACATAAAATATTTATTCACTCAATAAATATTAAAATTTAACATTTAAAATCTTAATCGTTACAATCTTCCATCCTTAAAAGGATTCTGTCCCCAGAATCACAACATAAAAAAAATTCTCATAAAAAAAATTCTCATCTGTTACATTCTTTCCCTCCTTAAAAGGATTCTGTCCCCAGAATCGATATATAAGGGATTATACAAAAAGTTAAACAAATAATTACGGATAAGATTTCATCATAACATCTTCGAGTTTTCACGTGGCTTCTCAGCACTGTGGTTCCTCCAGATTACCTTAACAGAAGGTATCACTTTATTCCTAAGTACTTGTTCCTTCCTATCCACTATTTGAACAGGAACTTCTTCATAAGTTAAGTCTTTATCAAATTGTAAAGGCTCATATTCTATTACATATTTATAATCGTGTTTGTAAGGTCCTAACACAGAAATATAAAAGACGTTATGTATATTCTTGAGCTCCGGAGGCAATGCAACCTCGTAAGCAACCTCGCCCACCTTTCGTAGTACCTCGAAAGGTCCAATAAATCGAGGACTCAGCTTTCCCTTCTTACTAAATCGGATCTTTCCTTTCTAGGGAGATACTTTCAGGAAAACGAAGCTCCTTGGTAAGAATTCTCTGTTCTGTCGATGTTGATCGGCATATTTCTTCTGTCTGTCATGAACAGCAACCAATCTTATTCGGATCAGCTTCACAATTTTAGCAGTTTGTTGCACCAATTCCGGTCCCAACAGTTGACGTTCACCGACTTCATCCCACCACAAGGGAGTTCTGTATTTTCTACCGTATAACGCTTTGTAAGGCAGCATGCAGATACTCGCGTGGTAACTATTATTGTAGGCGAACTCCACCAACGGTAGATGATCATCCCAGCTTCCCTTGAAGTCCATCACATAAACTCTCAGCATATCCTCTAGCGTCTAAATTGTTCTCTCGCTCTGGCCATCGGTTTGAGGATGACATGCCGTACTCATTCGTAACTGCGTTCCCAGACATTCTTGCAGACGCTTCCAGAAATTTAATGTAAAACGTGGATCTCTGTCAGACACAATCGACACTGAAACACCGTGTCGAGAAATAATCTCCTTAACGTACAGCTTCGCCAATTGTTCTAAGTTGTACTTAATCCTGATTGGTTGGGCTGTCTTTGTCAGTCGATCCACAATCACCCAAATTGAGTCAAATCCCTTCTGAGTCGCTGGAAAACCCACCACGAAATCCATCGTGATATGCTCCCACTTCCACTCTGGAATTTCCAATGGTTTTAACAATCCGTTTGGTCTCTGGTGTTCTGCCTTAACTTTCTGGCAAGTTAGACACTTTACAACGTATTCAGCAACATCCCTCTTCATATTCGGCCACAAGAAATGATGCTTAATATCCTGGTACATCTTCGTACTCCCAGGGTGAATCGAATATTTCGAATTATGAGCTTTGCTCAAGATCTCCTCCTTAACTTCTGGTACTGGCGGTACCCAGATTCTACCTTCAAATCATAGCAATCCCTCATTGTCGATTCTGAATTTAAACTCTTCGCCATCAGCTATTCTCTTCTGAATCTTCTCACATTCTTCTTTGTGAAGTTGTGCTTCTTTCACTTTGTCTACCAGAGTAGAACCAGTAGTTACTTGAAACAACGTCTCATCTGATTCCTCCTGAAACTTCACTTCCAGCTCTAATCTAGCCATCTGTTCTATCAACTGATCCTGATCAGTTAACATATTCAACTTCTCCTGACCTTTTCTACTCAAAGCATCGGCAACAACGTTAGCTTTACCCGGATGGTAAAGTATTTCGCAGTTGCAGTCCTTGATCAATTCCAACCATCTTCTTTGGCGCATGTTCAAATTCTTCTGGGTAAAAATATACTTCAGACTCTTGTGATATGTGTATATTTCACACTTCTCTCCATATAAGTATTGTCTCCAAATCTTTAGAGCAAACACCACTGTCGCCAATTCCAAGTCATGAGTCGGATACCCCTTCTCGTAATCCTTCAGCTGACGTGATGCATAAGCAATAACCTTGCCATTCTGCATCAACACGCAGCCTAAACCCTTATGTGAAGCATCACTATATACCACGAAATTCCCTATACTATCTGGTAAAGACAACACCGGCGCAGTACTCAACCTCTTCTTCAATTCCTGGAAACTTTCCTCACACTTTTTCGTCCAAACAAACTTAACTATTTTACGAGCCAAATTCGTCAACGGAGTGGCTATCTTGGAAAAATCTTGGATAAATCTTTGATAATAACCTGCCAATCCCAAGAAACTCATCACTTCAGACGGCATTTTCGGCTGATCCCAATTCATCACGGCTTCAACCTTCGACGGATCTACCGAAATCCCATCTTTGTCGATCACGTGGCCAAGAAATTGCACACGTTCTAACCAGAATTCCCACTTCGAGAATTTTGCCTAAAGCTTCTCTCGTCTCAGCGATTCTAAGGTTAGCCTTAAGTGTTCAGCGTGTTCCTCCTCGATCTTGGAATAAACCAGGATGTCATCAATAAACACCACTATGAACTTGTCTAGAAATGGCTTAAACACCCTGTTCATTAGGTCCATAAATGCAGCTGGGGCATTCGTGAGACCAAATGACATCACCAAGAACTCGTAATGACCATATTGAGTCCAAAAAGCCGTTTTCGATATATCTTCCTTTCTCACCTTCAACTGATGATACCCGCTTCTCAAATCAATTTTCGAGAAGTACTTAGCACCCTTCAGTTAATCAAACAAGTCATCGATCCTAGGTAAAGGATACCTATTCTTGATCGTAACTTTGTTCAACTCCCTATAGTCAATGCAAAGACGCATTGATCCATCATTCTTCTTCATGAATAACACTGGCGCTCCCCACGGTGAAACGCTCGGTTGAATATACTTCTTATCCAACAATTCTTGTAGTTGAACCATCAGTTCCTTCATCTCGACTGGAGCCATTCGGTACGGAGCCCTCGAAATTGGAGCAGTTCCCGGAGCTAAATCGATCACGAACTCTATCTCCATATCTGGCAGAAGTCCTGGCAAATTGCTTGGAAAAACGTCCATAAACTCCTTAACCACTGATATCTCTTTTACCTTCGGGCTCTCCTTACGCGTATCTACTATGTAGGCTAGATATCCTACACAGTCTTGCGTCAAAAGTTTCTTGGCTTGCATAACCGTGAGATAACTTGCTTATCTAGGCGATTTGCTACCACAGAACACTACTTTCGACGGAGTCGTAAGGTTTATCGACTTCTTCTGACAGTCGATTACCGCCCCATGGTTGAACAACCAGTCCATTCCCAATATGACATTGAATTCCCCAAGTTTTATCGGAATCAAATCTACCCTCAGCTCCTGACCCTTAATATCCAATCTACAATTCTTGTATACAGACCTAACAGGAATGACTTCCCTATTCGCAATTTCTATGTTCAAGGGGTAAGTTAACTCCTCTATAGGTAAATCTAGGGTTTTACCAAAACCATCAGATATGAATGAACAAGTAGCACCCGAATCAAATAATACATATGCATTTATACTATTGATCAGAATAATACCTGCAACCACATCTTTTGATTACACCTCGTCTTGCATCGTCATGTTGAATGTGTGGGCAGTGGGTCGAAAGGCTTGCAGTGGCGACGGTCTGGCAATAGTCAGAGTGCTGCCGCTGCCATTTCCTCCATTCCCTGTTGACCCTGCCACAAACTTCTTAGGGCAGTTACGAGCCATGTGATCCTTGGATCCACATGTATAGCAAGCTCCCTTCTTTGGGTTTGGGCAATTCGGAGCGATGTGGCCTTCCTGACCACAGTTGTAGCACACACGTTTCCCTTTCATGCACACTCCAGTGTGAGTCTTCCCGTATGTAGCACATGCTTCGAGCTTTCTCTTCTGTTGGCCTCCCTGTTGAATCCCAGCAGAGGTACTGTCATTCCACTTCCTTTGCTGATGGATAGCCTCGCTACCACCAGCCTTGTTTTCCGTCTCAATCTTCTTCTTCTTATCTTGGTTGAATTTAGTCACGACTTTGTTCCCTCCTTCAGCTAGTATGGCCTTCTCCAGCACAACTGCTGTAACGACCCCAAAATTCATACAATATAATTCTCGACATCGGTCGTTAACAATACAACAAACTTCTAACTTTACATCATGATTCAATATTAAAATCACTAAAAATGCGGAATAATTAAAACTTTTATATAATCTTTTCTTTATTGCCCTGAATCTCAACCTTTACATAACATCTCTTCGATTCAAACCTATATCATGAATCGTTACAACAAAATGACTATACAAGTCTTACATCATGAAACAATATCCATATACATCGGATAGCTCAACTTACAGTTTATCAATCATGTTACATTTAAAACAATTATATTACTCATCTAGAATAAATAATTCCTCGCATCGCTATTGATCTCAATTAAAGTTTAACTAGCACATATCATTACTTTGCATTCTTAACCTGCAAAAATGGTTATTTGCAAGAGTGAGCTCGACAGCTTAGCAAGTTCTAACAGTTTTCATGCATCACATAGCACATAATAACATGCTCAACATACATCTCATAATAATTAAAGTAACATGGCATACATGCTTCAATTCACATAACAGATATAAAGATTGAGTTCCTTACTCAATTAACATTCTTTAATCAATCAATGTAGTCATAAATTGACTTTAACATTCATATTTACAACATATATAACATATCATGCTCTTTGCAAAATAATTTAAAACAGTTCATAATATCATCAAGTTCACATAGAAAATAGGAACCGAAAGACTTGCCTGGCTCGTAGATTATCAAATACCGAAAAACAGCTTAATATAATCTGCTTCATGATTCTACATAACGTATTACCATACGCATCAATTATTAGTCACCTAGCAACGCTTATCAAACGTCTAAGTAAATACTACTTTATACTTTCTTATTCTCTTCTACTTAATCGTTTGACACTCGCTGTCAAACCATATATATAATTAACAATATCAGTTAATTATCACATAGCTAATCCTCATCGTTAGTTAACCAATCTAGGTTAACTCATTCCTCATTAACTATTAAATTAATAATTGATTATCACATCACATAATCATATAACTTCTCACATAATTAATCAATTAATAATTACATACTCATATTAAATTATAGTTAAGCAAATTATAATTTAAAACATCCACTTTAATTATAACTAATCAAATTACATCTTATGTTAATCAAATTATCACTAAATAATTTATAATTTAATATAAACCATTACTCTAATTAATCAAATTATGATAATTATAATTTATAATTAATCAAACTACATCATGCATTAAATTATAATTAAACCAATTATAATTTAAATTAAACAATTACTTAGATTATAAATAATCAATTTAAATTCATGCACTCATTTAAATAAATTACAATTTATTCTACACATTTACCTCAATTATAATCACATATCATATTAATCAAATTATAATTAACAAAATTATAATTTAAGTTAAACTTTTATTTTGATTATAATTAATCAAACTATATTTATTCTAATTTAAGAAATTATAATTTAAATTAAACCTTTACTATAATTATTTCAAATTATAGTTACACATCATGTTAACTAAATTATAACTAAATAAATTACAACTTAAGCTAACCATTTAGTTTAATAAATCAAATACTAATTTAAGATTTTCACAACCTTCTTTTTTTTAAACTTTGAAATCGTCAAATACCTATTAACAATATCTTAGTGTAAATCTTGGTTCATGTTTAACACATAACCATTATCATTAACCTATACAATTTGGGTTTTAAAAACTGTACAATTAATTAAAGTTTTCTGCCTCTGCTCAAGGTACGGCGCAGCTGCGCTACACATTGCCTTGACACCGACGCAGCTGCGCAGGTGTCAAACATGAGGAAACCCAGCGGCGTAGCTGCGCTGCTTCTGCCCTTGCTGCCTGCGCAGCTGCGCTAGCACGTGGACAGAAACAGAGCAGCAACGACACGGTTTAACCCACTTATGCCAACAAACAACAATTACAAGCTACTGAAATAGTGTATAGTACATACTTGAAACAATACACACATATAACATGTTTCTAAACACGAAAACCATCTACATAACAAGAATCAAAAGTTTTAGAAATCAAAATTTGATATTTTCATAAAACTCATATATTTTACAAAATCATTCACTGTAAAACAATTTCTTAAGAAATTCATGCATTATTTCCATGATTCAAGATAGCATCATAAACAATTCTAACAAGCATATTAACATATACTAATTTTATCAATTTTACTCTAAAATCAACCAAAATATGAAAACTCCACATGAACACATATTCTCCATTTAAAACATGTTCTGACAAAACTTTGATTTCTGAAAATCCTTGTTTGTGACATACAATTCATATATAAACCATTATGTACATCATATACGTACAACTTTCATGCTAAATCATATACACAGAGAACCCATACTCATGGACAATCATAAAGAAAACATATAAAAACATAAGGGAATTGAGACATACCCCTTTTTTTTAGATGTTTTGAAGAAGAAGATGATTATTCTCTTACGTTCTTCCTTTCTTTCCTTCTCTTCTTCTCTAATTCTTATCTGCTCTTTCTTTTTTTCTCTCTAGCAAACTAACTTTGTTTTTCTAACTCTTGTTTTAATCTAACGTAATATACATATAATATAATACAATACATAATTATAAGATATATAACTTCCACTACATAATGGTCTTTATTAATTATAATAAGTACCATTAATATATATAAGTTACAATTTGAATTTTAAAAGCCCTAAGGCTTGTTTGGCAAAACAACATAATTTTTAAAAACAGGTTTTTAGTAGTAAGGTCCCGTTTGGCAAAACAGATTTAAAACAATACAAGGGCCTTGTTTGGGAAAACGGTTTTAACACTTTTAATACTTTTAACACATAATCTTAATGTTATATTTTAATTAATTAAATCTTAACATTATAATTTAATTAATTAAAAGTCTAACATCAATTAATCACATAATTATAATTACTCGCTAATTATAATTTTATGTAACACTCATCATATAACTCATCTAATTTAATTATCTCAATTAAATTAGAACTATAACATAAAATCATTACATCAATTAAATAAAATATTAAATATTTAATTAATTAATATATTATACTTAATTACATTCCTCCACAATAATCACATAATTTATTTATTTAACTCAATAAATTATTTATTTAATCATTATATATTTTCTTCACATCAATTCACATATTTCACACTCAAAATAAGAATTTTATTTATTAAATTCTCATTTATAAATTTTTAAAAATCCGGGATGTCACATTTACAAACGTGTTTAGCTGGAACATAGAGACCTTGCTGTAAAGCCAGGGTTTCAGTCCCGGCTCAAACCTCCTCGCCTTTCTAGCGTCTGTGCTGACCTGGTATGTAGCAAACCTGGCCAACTCGTTGAACTTTGCGGCGTATTTCGACACTGTCATCTTTCCCTGCTTAAGCTCTAGGAATTGGACCTCCATCTGGTCCTGGGAACTCACCGGGAAGTACATTTCAAAGAACATCTCTTTGAAACGTTCCCATATTATGACTTCCTTCACCCTCTCTGGTCTTATTAGCCTGCCACCAGAAGCTAGCATCTGACTTCAACATGAAAGTCGCGAATGCCATTTTCTGGTCTTCATTGACCCTAGCCACGTCAAAGACCTTCTCCATTTCCATAACCCACGTCTGTGCATCTATCGGGTTTGTCGATCCCTTGAACTCCGGCTGTCCTACTGGCTTAAACTCTTTGAACGTCGTGGCCTGCACTTGTGGCTGATTCGCCATCGCTCCTGTCAGCAGGTTCACTAATTACTGAACTGAGTTAGGGTTTGCTCCATCGTTATTGTTGTTGTTGTTCGTCGAACCCTTGGGATTTTGACATGTTGGTCTTCTTCTAGGAGGCATTTTCTGTTAAGAAAATATTATTATTAGCTCATTTATTCAATTTTTAAATATTCAAGTTCATACTTAAACGTTTGAATAACTCAGTTCACATAGAACACATAGCACGTTAATAAACTTCTTTTATTCATTACTCGTAGTTTGGAAAACAACAATTAGATAGCATTTCTGCCATTTACATCATCCTTCATGAACTGAAAAAGTTGCAGGATTACATTATTAACTCATCCCATTCTTATCTCAAATTATGGGATTTACATTATTTACTACAGAAAGCAACATATAAATAAAACTTCTACTGTCTAGGCATATTAAGACGTTGCACAGCCTCTCTGAGTTCTTTTTCCATCACCCCAAACGCTGTCCTTCGGTCCACCACATACCACGGTAAACCTTGGAACTGAGCTTGGTAATAGAAGATACGATCCTGGGCTCTTTTTATCGCTGTGTGGAAAGCATACTCTGTCTCCCTCAGCTTGGCTCTCTTGACTTCAGCTTCATCTTCAGCTCTATCGGCTCGTTGAGTAGCCCTTAAGCTTGTGTCTTCAGCTCTGGCACGCTTCGTCGACTCCTCCTGGATGTCTTGCTTCAGTTTTGCTATCTCGACTCGAGCCGCGTCCCTATCATTCTCCACGTGTATTAGGTTCCACTGTGCTTCTCCTAGGTCACCAGCCATATCCTCGATAGTCTCGTCTCGCTGCTAGATAGTTTCCTTGAGCTCTCCGACTCGACCATGAAGCTCCACGTTGCTGTCGTAGACTGCCTCGTACATCTCAGCACTAGTAGAGTGAGTTGGAAATTCCTCTTCAGGATCCTCTTCCTCCTCTTCAGACTTGTCCTCGTCTTCTTCCTCTGGAATAGGTGTCAGCTCACGCTCCCGACTAGCCACGGTGATCACTAGAGATGGCTTTCTCCTAACCAGCTGCTCCCAGACAACATGGATGTCTCGGTGCTCTTCCTCTCTAGGCACCTGAGGTATATCCTCTCTAGCCTGACTGGATTCACCAAAGTTCGTCATCCTGACAGAAGAATTTTAGAGTTTATTATTACGTGATATCGAGTCGTCACTCTTCGAATTCCTAAACGTAAACACATAGCACATAAGGTAGTTTATTATCTATACCTATCACCACTATCTTTTTGATCTACCTATAAGGCTACTACCTAAGGTTTTTCCCCCACCTAAGGTTCATAACCTATAGCTTTGATACCAACCTGTGACACCCCCAAATTCGGGTACTTCGTTTCAACATGATTTGGTGTTCACTTTCTAATAAAACATACATCTACCCAATAATAAAGAATTGCAAAGTAAATTACAACCTTCAGTAAAACTTAAATAAAATCTTCCTCTATAAAGGATTACAACTTGTCCAATATAAAATCACAGGGTTAACTAAACCTTAACATCAATTAAGCAAATGCGGAAATATAAAACATTGTCAACTAAGACTTATTACAAAAGAAACTTGAAACCACAAGCCTTCACTTGCTCATCTTTCTTTTTTCTTTACTTGTTGACGGTATGTCAACATTCTTGGTTTCAACTGCAAGGGGTGGTAAAACATGCAAGGGTGAGCAAACAAAAACTCACTTGAAATACAACAGTGATATGACATAAGTGAATAGTTTCAAAAGAGTTTGAATAACTTTACTTTCATGAGAATAAAGAATTGAATTATAATTCTTTCATCAATACGTAAAATTCGAGTATGGAATCATTTGAGGGTCATAAGACCTTGAACTTTTGTCCTAGGTTATAAATATTTCTATTCAAACCTTTAACAGTCATTAAGACTATGGACCTTTAACTTGTACTAAGGGGGATCAACCCATAGTACCATGAATTGTGCACAACTATCTTAACGCGTTCGCATAAATGTCCCCTAGTAAATAGGGTTGTTCATTCTCAGTAATTGAATATAAGTCCGCACCAAAGAAAGTTTGGTTTGGATAGATAAGGGAACTTTGGAGTTTCAACTATCATCAACTAGGAGTAGTTGAATCGACTCACAGTACTTTAACAGTTCAATAATATAAGAATCATGAACCAATTATAAGATATGATGATAAACTACATAATAAGTAGGCATGCTTTAGAAATAACTTAAAGCAAGTTAAAGATTAAGTAGATCTTGCTTGAACAATTAAGTCAAGATCACAATGCTTCAATAATACGTCAATACTTGTGCAATAAGAATATTAGAATACAACAAAGCTTGTACAATATAAGTAACAAGTTTAGAGATAGAAAACTTGCTTAATGTAAGAGAATAAGAATAAGAGAACTTGCACAATATAAATAACAAGTTAGAGGTCAAAAACTTGCCTCAAGCGCAAGCTACACTTTAATAACTATAACCACTTCCACAATTATCCTACACATTGCATTACATTTAAAGCGTCTATTAGTATTTAACTACAACGTTTAAACCTTCGAACTTCATACTCAAGTCCAACTCACAACGTTGTTTACAATATAGATTGCTAATTAGTCAAATACGGAGTCTACATTCACGACATGCATTCATAAGTTTATAACGCAATGAATAGTGTCGTGTACCTTATGAAAGTAACACACTCATACACATGTAACACATAAATATAAACTTCAATCTATCTTAAACACATCAAAAATATGTTATCTTATTACCTATTACACTTATCAAGTCATAGAAATAAGTTAGCTAAATAAACGGGGCATGAAAACTCAAAAACCAAAAACCAAACTTTTCGGACAGCAAGGTGCCCGCTGGGGCTGGTCCCCCAAGGGCAATAGCCCCGTTGGGGTGGGTCCCTGGTCTGGTGAAGGGACTGGTTCACGTACTGGAAGAGAAATAAGCTAATTTGGGGCTGGTCCCCCAAATTCGATTTTTCTCAACATAATTTACATGAAACTTGATACAAACAATATTTTAAACTCTATAACATGATTATAACATATAAAATCCATACATTCACATAACCAAAACCAAGATTTTAATGATTTTGCAAGAAAAACACAATTTTAAGCGTTCTTGACAAATTTTGCTATTACGAATCGTTTTTCAATCAATTCAAGTAATTCCAATTATAATAACTCCTATTCTTAACATACTAACATAATACATGATCAATGTAAACAATAACCCATAATCAAACATCAATTTGATAGTTTTAAAAGCCATTTTTCAGAAATTAATTCATAGAAAATCATTATGAACACAATTCCTCTTGTTTATCAAAATTTCATGGATTGAATTGTTGAAACAACTATATAACTCATATCATATCATGCTATAACACATATTACACATAACTTCATGCTTTCATCAATTTCTTTGATAATTTAAGAACTATTTTCAAAATAACTTCATAATAAAACACTATGAATATAATTTCTTCATGTTCCTCATATCTTTGTGAATTGAAACACTTAAGCAACTTATAAAAATCATATATAAGCATATCTATAAATATATATGTACACATCCCATACACATATAAAAATCAAGAATTTTCACAAAGAGATTTTTACAGAGATTTCTAAAACTATGAAATTATAGAAGAACATGATTACAACTTATGGAGTTCTAAGATTATACATTTTCTAGTTTGAATTAAGAGAAGAGATGGAGATGATAATGTTCCTCTCTTGCTTTCTCAAGCTTCTATTCTTCTTCTTCTTCTCTGACAATTCTCTCTAACCATTTCTCTTTGTTTCTTTCTTTCTTTGTTTGTAAAAAAACTAACGTACTAACTTGTAGTATATACATATAATACATAATACAAGTAATATATAAAATATGTAACTCTTAATAATTATTACATATACTAACTATTATTAAATAGGTAAGTTACAAAACTTTTGAATTTGAAAAGCCCTAAGGCTTATTTGGCCAAAACAGAATTATTTTAAAAACTACTTTTTGAGCTTAAGGCCTTGTTTGAAAAAATAAGATTAAACAAGTACAAAGGCCTTGTTTGGTAGAACCATTTAAAATTCTTTTCCATTCTTTTAATAAATCTTTACTCCATAGATTAAATACTACACTTATTAATTAGTAAAAACACATAATACTCAATTGTCACACTTGAAATTCAATTCATGTAATAATTAGTAAATTACAACAAACACTTAGCACATAATTTTAAATCTAATTTAATTATTCTCAACTAAATTAGAATTATGCTACACCATTATTAACACATCAATTTAACTAGGTATTACTCTTAATTAAATCAGTCCACACAATCACATAATTTATTTATTTAACTCAATAAATAAATCACATAAAATATTTATTTACTCAATAAATATTAAAATTTAACATATAAAATATCAATCGTTACAATATCAACCTACATAGCCTAGATAAAAAAAAAGTGGAGAAGAAGTGTGTCGACGTCAGGAAAAAATTCGAGTCGGGTTAAACCCGAATCTTTCTCCCTTCCTAAGTTTTGTCTACCCTTATTCTTTTTATTGTGAAAAAGGTTTTGAAGGGTTTTTTAGGAAAAGGCTAACATGTATTATGTCGACGATTTGAACGTTTTACAGAGTCGCCGGTTGGTAGTTTTGAAATGGTTGTACCAACTAAATCGAGTTTTGTTTGAAAGAGGCCCAATTGCTGGACACTGTCGAAACTTGATCTTTGAAACCAAATTTTTTAGTTCGAGAGCTTGATTAAGTGTGGAAAAGGTGTTAGGTACCCCACAACTCCCGTGTAAACACGATACCACATCTTTTCAATATTTTCCTGTTAAATCTACAATGTCTGTGTGAATACTAGAAGAAATTAGGCCTATGTTTGATTGCTTTGAAAGTGGTGTTTTGCTTCGTTGAACCTATATACGAAGGGTTTGATTTGATTTGATTTGCAAAAGTCTCCCTTTTAGAAAAGATTATTAAAATGATGTTTTGAAAGCCGATTTTCAAACCCCTACGCTAACATAGGAATAGAAGCCTGTTGATACTTCCATTTTATCTTTTCAGCCATAAGGCTCAATTTGAATGGTGATTATCGGGCTGCGAAGCATCCTCGACCACAGAATGTATACAAGTGTCGGACTTTTCATGGGCATGACATCCATCAGAGCGACCCTATCACGACAAATTTTATTTTTACTATGTTGAGACCTTAAATTCGGATAACTGTTTTAAGGTCTTTTGTAAGTACATTTTTACAGAAAAACTGGCAGGGTGATAAGTGGTTTTTATGACCACTTATTCAGATATTATCTAGCTTGTTTCGTGGCTTAAACTCGAGTATCATTGTGCTTTTCATATGTTTTTCTGTTGTTTTGTAGATTTTATGTTTAGGAACTCTCTCGGTGCTCTTGAGGCCAAAACGACGCAAAGAATGCTTAAAGGGATGATGCCATAACAATGGAAAGAAGTCAAGCGAGTAAGATGGGAATGTGATGCTGCATAAAGGCTCAAAGGAGGCAAGTTGCTAGTTGAGGATTACAAGAGTGACCAAGTGCAGCAGCCTAAGAAGCTAAAATCTAGGAAAAACCAGCATTACAGGTGTCGTGCTACCGCGCTAGGTTTACAAGGGCTTCACGCGCGCCCGCGCCTTTTAGCAGGATGGAGAGGGCAAGACTGGAGACCCGCGCGGTCGCGCCAGGTCCAAGGTAAAAATGCCGCGCGGCCGCGCCAGCTTAAAAATTGACCAGACTTTGACTTTCATTTCAGTAGACGGGAGAAGCTTATATAATTAGGGCTTATGCCCATTTGGAACATATATAATTTTCCTCCCCTTAAGGGAGCCCTAGCCCTAGTTCTCTCTTCTCTTCTCTTTACATTTTGTCTAGATTAGGTCAGGAGTAGATTAATTCTAGATTAGTTTAGTTAGTTGGTTTCTAGGGTTTAATTAGAGAAGGAGATTGAATTAAGTGATTAACATCAAAGATCCAAGCTTGGAGAAGGAACTCAGATTTGCATTTTCTATCCTTAAACTCTCCTTGTTATCATTTTGTATTCGGATGATGTATATTCAACTTGTGGATGATATATTTGAGTTATTTATGACTTAAACTTTATTTTGAGGTTTCAATGGAACCTAATGAGTAGTTTACTTTGATATACCTTCCATGTTGGTCTTATTGCTTGTTATTTGATTGCCTATTACGATTTGTGCTTGAATTGCTTAATTGATTAGCTACCAATTACTGTGATAACCCATATGGACTTAAAAGACGAAATGTGGGTTTAGATCTAATCGTAGTAGCGGGCGATTGTATGTTCACATGACGTTGGATGTATGATTTGTGCTTAAGATAGACATATACCGAAGCGCCGCTCGTAGTCAATAGAGAACTTGGACTTTAACCCTAATTATTTGTAAATCACATAGACATATAGGGGTTTAGATAATGTAGGTGTTCATGTGCGTTCTATCATCTGTGGATTGCATGTGATATGGATTAGGTGAATCGAAAGATAGCCTTCTCTCACTTTCGTGTTCTCGGCTAGCAAACCTTGACGATTAATTTGACCTAATTGGAAGTTTATTGATTTAGATGAATCATTAGAAGAAATTGGGATCTCATGCCTTCATTATCTAATTTTACCCTAGGATTAATGAGTCTAAGTTTAATTACTTGCCTAGTTAATTTAGTTTTTAATTAAAACTCTTCACCGCTAGTTTAAATAAGATTGAAATGATTATGGACTAGTGGTTTGGCGACCTTTTATCTGTTAATTCTCCGTGGGAATGATATCTGTACTTACTGATTATTACTTGTTGACTGCGTATACTTGCGCGTAATTGTCATACCCATTCGGGGACGCAACAAGTTTTTGGCGCCGTTGCCGGGGAATTAACTAGATAACTGTTTGCCAATATTAGTTTCAATCAAATTAGTCTTAATTTAAACATTTTATTTTTGCTTTAATTCTCTTCCTATATTCTCTTTTCAGGTACAATGGATCTTAATTTTTATCCATGGTGTTACACAAGGAAAGAGCAACCAAGGGAAACAGGGAATGATGGACTAGACCCGATTGCCACATTATCAGCACAGCTAGAGGTTCTCTCAATGGAAGTTGGATACTGTTACAGCCCAATGGAGTCGAGAGACCGTTTATACGTGTGATCAGTGTGCTGGTAACCATCTGAGCCATCAGTGTCCCATCAATTTTTGGACAAATGTAGTATGGGGGTGATTACTCCAACCATGAGGCTTATCCAGCTTTTCAGCAAGATTGGGGGTATCACCCAAACTTTTTAGCGAACTATCAAGACCAATACAGCGAGCCAAGTCCAATATACGCACCAGAATTCCTATATCAATCTCCGTGTTTACAAGAAGAACAGTCAATAATGGAACTCATGTATAGGAGCTTAGCAAACCAAGAGGAGATGCTTAGGAGCCAGGAACTATCGAACCAAAATTTTCAGATTTAAATGGCACTAATCAACAATACTCCTACCAGTGAGACTCAGTACATGGATCCCGAGGCTGAAATAGAAAAGGCAAGATTAGAAAATTTGTGGGGAAATTACATAGCATCAACAAAGGAGGTCTTGATTGAGCAAACGAAGTCGATTGAGAATCTTCAGAATTGGGAGAAGCAAATTAGCACGACTTTAAGGAATGAGGAAGTGATTGAGCAAGGTATAAAGACTCAAGTTCTTCAGGGTCCAATGCCTCAACTGTTTGAAGACGTGAGCCAAGGCCCTCAGAATACTTGGTGCTATGATATGGATGCTGAAACTGATGGAGAGCCAGAAATGCATTTGTAACTAGACGAACTAAAAGAAAGGAACATTGAGAAGACACTTGGGGACGTGGAAAATTATATATCTGAGCCGACAGTGATAATACCCCAAGAGCCTTCTCCGCCGAAGTTAAACAATCCAGTGAAGTTTGCACACCCTTGCCCCCTTGGTAGTCACATCACAGATACAGATCTCGAGGATATGAGAGAGTCCGCACTTCTGAAACCATGGTGGTTAGAAGAAGAGAGAATAGAAGAAGAGCTCGTTGTGTTAGTCGTGCCTTAATGCCCCAATGGCTTTACAAACACAACGGAAGCAGTGCCTAGCTCCCCGAATTTCAAGACGGGGGGATTTGTATACACATCATATGATAGGTAGTTTAAATTCGAAGCCTCTCATGATGGGGAGCCTCCAAACTCACATGGCAATTCTAATGGATGGAGGGTTTCTCCAATATCGTCTGGGAATCGGATAGAGGTAGCAAGACAAAGTCTAGCTAACGGACTATACACTACGCGCTCAAAGGGAGGCACCCCATCATTTTTCTCTCTTCTCCCTTATATTTAATTCTACGTACTTATCTCCATTTTCTCCCCCCCTCGGTTTAATTCTTAGTAGTTTAATTTAGTCAAATTTTTTGAATACTCTTGGAGTTAGGAGTTAGGAGTTCATTACCTACATTTTTGGACTTAGGCAGTGATGCGTATATTTTTGGGACTATAAAGTTTTAGACATATCTTTAGCACTAGCATGTTGCATATACGCACATATAGGAATTTTTGGGATTTCACATATATATATCCTCCTATGTTTATTTCTCCTAGTTGTAAATATTTAATATTAAGTTTTGGTGGGTTTACAGGGCTTAATAAATATTGTATGCATCTCTCAGGTTAAATTGGCTGGAATGAAGCAAAGTTCAAAAGCCCATCTTCAATGCAGGTTATCTCAAACTTAAGGCGAAATTTGGCAAA
The DNA here is from genome assembly GCA_020205555.1 of Panax stipuleanatus. Taxonomy (NCBI): domain Eukaryota; kingdom Viridiplantae; phylum Streptophyta; class Magnoliopsida; order Apiales; family Araliaceae; genus Panax; species Panax stipuleanatus. The sequence goes on along the minus strand of CM035116.1, from coordinate 31,519,612 downwards.
AACTTAGCACCACATCATTTCATGTAACAGACGAGGCCAACTAAGGGAGTTCTTCTTTTTTCCTTTTATCTCCAATGAGGACATTGCAGTTTTTAAGTTTGGGGGTATTAGGTTTATTTTTGCATGTAGTGTAATTGATGTCATTTTGCATACTGTGTTAGTTCATTTAGTGCATGTAGATCGTATTTTGTTAAAATTTGTCAAAATTTTAAATTTTTTGTTTTGTTTTAGTTATCTGTGTTAGGACATTTTTCATGAATCCAGTCTGAGGTTGGTTTGCTATGTTTTTGGCCTCTGAGGAAACTGAGATTACTTGATTTTTGAACTGATTTTAGACTTAAGCTTGATTATATTATTATATATGTAAATCTTTATCTATCGGATACTGATGTCACCGGTTAGCACGATAGAGTGACCATCATGATATGCTCAGTTTAAATTTTTACATACTTGTCTTCTAGTGGAAAATCTGTGTTTTAATGAAATAGTTTCAGTAATCTAATAATAATAACTACAACTGTTAAAAGCTTAAGTTTGGGAGAAATAGAGGGTATGAATGCTATTTGGGGAGATGGAACGTAAGACGCACTCCCCTATGAAAAAGAAAAGAAAAGAAAATGCAAGAAAAGAAAAAGATAAAAAAAGAATAAACGCATCGGCTACGTCTAGTTCTGTGGCCTTTGATATTCGAGCAAGTAAGCCCTAGGGGTGTCTCTATACCCAGCGCCCTAAGGCCTCGCAGCCTGGGAGTTGTTGGTCGAAAGCTCGCTACACGGGTATCATTGAAAAGCCTAAGAGGACTAGGCATTGCACAGTCGATTGTGTACAGAATAAGCATATTAAATCCCTGGTAGACTCTTAGCTTAAGTGATGCATGGTCTTAGTTAGGACTTATCTGATTTATTGCTTTTCTTAAGTTGAAGCTTGTTTTCCCCCTAAGAAGCATAGTATGTGATCTATTTGTTCTAAGGCATGTTTAATGGTTGCTAGGCACACAACGCACAATACATCAGTTCTGATAGTTTTGGATTTGCAAGGATATGCCTTATGGTCTTATCTTTGGTAGCTTTTCTATTTTATTATCTTGTGACTTTTCTGAGGCATTGATTATGAATTTCATTACTAATTGAGGCTTGGATTCACATTCATGATTGGTAAGGTTGCATTCATGGTAGATACTGCATTTGCATCTTTTATTTAGTTTTGTTTTGATTGCTTGAGGGCAAGCAACGTTTAAGTTTGGGGGTATTTGATAAGTGGTTTTTATGACCACTTATTCAGATATTATCTAGCTTGTTTCGTGGCTTAAACTCGAGTATCATTGTGCTTTTCATTTATTTTTCTATTATTTTGTAGATTTTATGTTTAGGAACTCTCTCGGTGCTCTTGAGGCCAAAACGACGCAAAGAATGCTTAAAGGGATGATGGCATGACAATGGAAAGAAGTCAAGCGAGCAAGATGGGAATGTGATGTTGCATAAAGGCTCAAATGAGGCAAGTTGCTAGTTGAGGTTGACAAGAGTGACCAAGTACAGCAGCCTGAGAAGCCAAAATCCAAAAAAACCAGCATTACAGGTGTCGTGCTACCGCGCTAGGTTTACAAGGGCTTCACGCGCGCCCACGCCTTTTAGCAGGATGGAGAGGGCAAGACTGGAGACCCGCGCGGTCGCGCCAGGTCCAAGGTAAAAATGCCGCGCGGCCTCGCCAGCTTAAAAATTGACCAGACTTTGACTTTCATTTCAGTAGACGGGAGAAGCTTATATAATTAGGGCTTATGCCCATTTGGAACATATATAATTTTCCTCCCCTTAAGGGAGCCCTAGCCCTAGTTCTCTCTTCTCTTCTCTTCTCTTTACATTTTGTCTAGATTAGGTTAGGAGTAGATTAATTCTAGATTAGTTTAGTTAGTTGGTTTCTAGGGGTTTAATTAGAGAAGGAGATTGAAGCAAGTGCTTGACATCAAAGATCCAAGCTTGGAGAAGGAACTCAGATTTGCATTTTCTAGCCTTAAACTCTCCTTGTTATTTTGTATTCGGATGATGTATATTCAACTTGTGGATGATATATTTGAGTCATTTATGACTTAAACTTTATTTTGAGGTTTCAATGGAACCTAATGAGTAGTTTACTTTGATATGTCTTCCATGTTGGTCTTATTGCTTGTTATTTGATTGTCTATTACGATTTGTGCTTGAATTGCTTAATTGATTAGCTACCAATTACTGTGATAACCCATATGGACTTGAAAGACGAAATGTGGGTTTAGATCTAATCGTAGTAGCGGGCGATTGTATGTTCACATGACGTTGGATGTATAATTTGTGCTTAGGATAGACATATACCGAAGCGCCGCTCGTAGTCAATAGAGAACTTGGACTTTAACCCTAATTATTTGTAAATCACATAGACATATAGGGGTTTAGATAATGTGGGTGTTCATGTGCATTCTATCATCTGTGGATTGCATGTGATATGGATTAGGTGAATCGAAAGATGGCCTTCTCTCACTTTCGTGTTCTCAGCTAGCAAACCTTGACGATTAATTTGACCTAATTGGAAGTTTATTGATTTAGATGAATCATTAGGGGAAATTGGGATCTCATGCCTTCATTATCTGATTTTACCCTAGGATTAATGAATCTAAGTTTAATTACTTGCCTAGTTAATTTAGTTTTTAATTAAAACACTTCACCGCTCGTTTAAATAAGATTGAAATGATTATGGATTAGTGGTTTGGCGACCTTTTATCTGTTAATTCTCTGTGGGAACGATATCTGTACTTATTGATTATTACTTGTTAACCGCGTATACTTGAGCGTAATTGTCAAAACCATTCGGGGACGCAACACAGGGTACATTTGTAAAGTGGAGTTTGTTCATCGTGGGAATCAGATTCTGATCAGTTTGATCATGAATCCCACGATTCCTAGGCTCACATAGGAGTAGCCAGTAAAACCTACACAACTCAAATATGCACAGAAAAGATGTATATATATCCAGATGTCGTCAAAACCAAGGATTCATCAGTAAATCCTGGCCTGCGCATAGCCGAAGCAACTCGTTCCCACTAGATAGCGATCTAAGGGCCGCGAGGTTGCTTTTAGAACTGTAACTAGAAAAATGCTAGATTTAAGTAAATCTCAGCCATTCTAACTTTTCGGTTTCGTCTGGACCTATTTTAAACCGTTTGAAAGCTTGAGTTGGCGAGATTTAAAGAAATCTAGTTCGCCCGCAGAAATGTCAGTGCCGATTCATATCAAATGAATATTTAAAGCAACAATTGAATCAGAATGAGTAATAGCATATATATATATATAGTTATATATACGAAAGCTATAAAGGGCGATGAGTTTTCACTCCGATGCCCAGACTGAATGTAAATATATATATATATATATATATTTATCAAAGCTGTAAAAAGCCACGGAGTAATCCAGGCTTGACAGAATGAATATATATATATATATATATATATTTAAGCTGTAAAAGGCGGTGGGTTTTCACTCCGATGCCCGGAGTGGAGTGTAAATATATATATATATATATATATATATATATATATATTTATAAAAGTTGTATAAAAGCCACGAAATGATCCAGGCTGGACAAAATATATATATATATATATATATATATATATATATATATATATATATATATATATATATATATATAAAAGCGATAAAGGGCGACGGACATTCTATCCTTTGCCCGGACAGAAATGTAAATATATATATTTGTATAAAACCAGTAAAAAGGCCACATAATGATCCAGGCCAAACTGGAATGTAAATAATAATATATATAATTAATATATATACATATATATTAAAGCAATAAAAAGGTCACGAAGTATAAATCAAGGCCAAATAAAGTCAGAAAAATGTATATATATATATAGTTATATATATAAAAGTAGTAAACTACCTCGAATTTGACATCCGGGCTTGACAGAATTGAAAAGTTAGTATATATATAGTTAAATATAGATAAAAAATAGTCAAACCGGGACTGGGAAGATAATCCAGTCCAACGAAGGGTGCATATATATATATATATATATATATATATATATATATATATATATATATATATATAAAGGCTGTTACAAGTGACGGATCGTCAATCCAAGTTGTAGAAATGTTAGAATATATGTTTATGTACTAAAATGTACAAAAAGTAAGCAAAAAAGGCCACAGAACTGAGTTTCGGACATATTCAGGAAGTGAAACTTAACGTGCAAGTGTATAAGAGTGCAATGAAGTAATATAAACTTTCTGATCGTAAAAATACTCGCAATGGACTGCTACACGGGCTTTTTGCCAAATCGTAGGCTTTAAACGTCCATTTCTATCGGTTAATTTTTGATATGTGATAGTATGTGGGTATATCTACGTGTTATAGTGAAAAAATTTGGGTTTGGAAGACAAGAATATGGCTGAGAAACGAAACGGGCAGAGGTTCAGAGCGTTTTTCTATATAAAAATGAGTTGGGGGTGCACTTATATTTATAAACCCGATGAAAGCGGGTCTAACCGTGGCTGCCTCCACTCTACCTGCATCTCCACGTGACAGGGCCCACGTGGCGAGTCCCGTTGCATCGAAGTACGTGCACTCCGAGCAATGCGAGGTCAGATTAAAAACTTTCTAACTTTTAATCGGAGCGTCTGTTTGAGGCGTGCTATACCTTTCCAGAAAGCCCTCATCGAGAGTGTCTCAATGACATAGGATTAAACCTTTTCCGAGTCCAGGAAGACGTGTTTATAACCGGGTCTTCGTTTCGATGCAGTTTGTCTGCTAAGCAGTCTTGCGCTGCTTTTCACTCGAGATTATTATTTTGGTTCTTTCTGACCTCAGTGGCATCAATTCAGCTCGAGTTTGACTGAATTTGCTTTAAGTTGGTAAAATGACCATTTTGCCCTTCCTGGGGTGGTTTATTGTGCTGGTATGGTCTTCGACTACTTTCTCGACATCGTCTCCGAGGTTTTGATCCCATCTGACACGGTTCTTCTTCAGGGTTATCTCCGAGGTTGACTTGGCCTCCTGGGTTATCTCTAGGGATGATGTGATGCTTCGGGTTTGTCTCTGAAGGTTGAATTAGCTTCCTAGGGTTATCTCTAGGGCTGAACAGGATCCCCCGATTGTGACTAGGGCTTAATTGTACCTCCTAGGTTGTGACCAGGGCTGAATTAATATCCCAGTATTAAGATCGAGGTTAACCTGATGTCCCAGTATTGAGAACGGGGTTGACCAGATGGCCTGGTATTGAGACCGCGGTTGACCTGATTGCCCAATATTGAGACCGGGGATGACTTAAGGTCCTGGTACTAAGACCGGGGTTGACCTGATGTCCTGGTATTGAGACCAGGGTTGACCTGATGGTTCGGTATTGAGACCGGGGATGACCTGAGGTCCCGGTATTAAGACCGGGGTTGACTTGATGTCCTAGTATTGAGACCGGGGTTGAGTTGACATCCTAATATCGGTGACTGGGGCTGAGTTGACATCCCGATATTGGTGACCGGGGCTGAGAAGATAGTTTTGCCCTCCTGCATGGTTAGTAACAGGAAAATGAAATTTCGAGTGTCTACAGATGCCCCTCTTTATCATGTTTATGTAATGCAATAAAATGAACAGGATAAAGATTGCTAGACACTTGAACTATGACAAGATATTAATGATGCAAATCGCAATGCAATGAATGTTAAAATATTTTTACAAATCGTATTTCGCACTTCGCAAATTGCATCGCAAATCGCATCGTAAATCGCTTACCCTGTCCGGTCATGGGTGATGCCAGTGTTGGGGCTGATCTCAACGGTTGACTTTCATCATTGCTGCTGATGTCTATAGTGGTGTTAATTCCAACGGTTTGATTTTCATCGGCGTTGTCGATGCTTGTTTGATAAGGATAAACTAAAATATTTTCTATATTTCTGCTGGAGATGACGTCCTTTATAATGGCCTTTGCTATTACCTTAGTTTTAAAACTAATGATTTCCCTAATCTGTCGCTACTATCAAGGGACAGATTTTCTCTTGGCTGATGCCGTTGTACATTTCTAAAGGCTCCTCCGTTGGGGATATATCTCTTTTGCCGAGTTACCTCAGTGGGTGCTCCCGATGCCTATCTTGATGATAACTTACCCTGGTAGTTTGCAATAGTGCCTACCCTGATGGTAGGCCTAGCAAAATATGGTTATGGGTTGGTTTTGATTTTCAAAATATGGTTATGGTTCCATTTAAGAACTAAAATTCATATTAACCATTTTTAATATGGGTTGTGTGGGTTGGAACCATATGGTTATGGTTCAAATATAGGTCAACCCATATTTTAAATTTCAAACTCACTATTATTATGATCCAATTAAATAAATAATTATTAGATATATCATGTATACATAATCACTAAGTATTTTATTTTTATTTTTTTAGAGGGGGTGGTGTATACATAATCACTTAATATTATTTTTTTTGGGTGGGGGGTGGGGTGGGGTGGGGTAGGCTCGACCATTTCTTCTATATAACATGGACAAAAGAATATTAGACAAATCTATCCATTATTGTCAAACACAATCCCAAACAATTTTATCAACCAAATTTTAACCCAATAAAAATGTACACCGTAAACTAATAAGAAACAATTGAATTAAGCCAAATGGAGAAACACAAGTACAACAACATTTCTAAAGTTACAACTTCACCAATTCTGAAATTTCAGTTTAGTGTTTGTTGTTTGAAGAAATTACAGTTCACCATAGCCTGTTACCATTTTTAATAAGGATCACTCTCTCTATATATAAACAATAACTAGTTCTATATATCGGTGTGGGGGTGGGGGTGGAGGGTGGAGTTGGGTTGTGGGGGGTATGGGGGGTGAGGTGGGGTGGGGGTGCGTACATAATCATTGATTTTTTTTTTGGGTGTAGGGGGTAGGGTGTATACTTAATCACTGGATTTTTTTTTTTTGGGGGGGGGGGGGTTGGGGTGGGGGGGGGGGTGGTGGGTGGGGTGTATACATAATTACTAAATATTATGTAATTAATTGATATTCGTAAATTAAGATTAGATAGAGAAATAAAACCATGAGAAATTGAGCTTCTTGAATATGTAAGTATGGGTGGAAAAACTTTTGATTTGGATTTGGATTTGGAATAAAATATGGGTCGAAAAATGGTTAACCGGGTTGGGCCTATATTTCTTTTTTAAAATATGGTTCCAAACTTTACCCAACCCAAATAAATAAAAATAGTTAACCAACCCATTTGGTTCCAGTTAATATGGATTGACCCGACAGTTAATCAACTATATTGCCAGGTCTACCTGATGGTAGGGATAATGGTTGATCATTGGACTGTCTCGATGCTTACTCGAACGGTAGTAGACTTTTTCATCGAGTTTGGGTATCTTAATGTGTATGCATATTTAACTCTACTGAGTATGCATGCTTAATTTTTTAATGGAGACGTGCGCTGATATAGCGCTTGTTGCACATGTGCAGACCAGACATGATGTGATGATCTTAATTTGTCCTAGGTTGATGCATATGCTTAATTGAATTGATGTAGAACCATACCTCACCCTTTTTGAGGTAATTTAAAGTTTTTTTTATGCATGAATTTTGATAGGCTTAGCAGCTCTAACTCCCGTATGGCTCCTTTTGTCATTCGCAGAGCAGATTCGAATGTTCCCCTTTCATATGTCATCTTTGGTGGGGATCTCGCAGAGGCGACTATTTCTAAATCTAGATTTGGCGCTGGCACCTCTGCCGGTTCAGACACTGATGGCTTTATTGGGAGATATCCCGATATCTTCGTTGAAGTAGTGTTTAACAGTTTACATCACCGGTTCCTTCTCAGATGCTACACTGGATTAACGCCAATGGTTTGCTCATTGAGTATGAAAAGGGGCAAGTTCTTTACTTATGACCTTGCTGGGTTAGATGCTGGCTTGGCTGATGACCCGAGTGTTACTGACGTCCTAGAGGATGTAGCCCGTTCTTTCAGTGCCCAGATTTGAATTTCGATGTAGAGGCCTCGTATTGTGAGGACTTGGCCCATGTTGACATGTTTAATGATGTTGATTTCATTTGCCAGACTTTTTGTCATCGGGCATCTTTTTTTTTCGAGTGAAGGACTTTCTTGAGAAGTTTCCCTTTTTGTGGAGGGACAACTTATGTCTCCTTGATTTCTTTTAGGAATTCTCCCTTTTCTTTTGATGAGGAACTTGGTCTCGCAGTAGATCCTTTCCATTTCTTGGAATCGATAATGCCCCAGCCTTTCGCATGTTGTTATTGGGGTTCACAAAAGAAACTCGCTTTGTTGACCACATCTAGAGTGAGCAATATCCTGCACATTAGACAAATAACAAAATGTGCCCAAAATCTGGATGGCTCGGGCCGCCGAGATTAGTATGATCTTGTGAATGAGGCATTTGAAGTTTAGAGTTTATGAAAATGAATGCTTGTATTCAATGCGCTCTTATCTTATTACTAAAGATCTTGAAAAGGAGTATGAGAATGAATTTTTCCTAAGGAAATCGAAATTTTCATTTAACAAGTTATGAAATCGCAAGAAAACTTTTATGCGTCCATGGTCATTTTTCATGGGTAGGATCAGATTCAAAAGACTCATCTCCCTTCATCAGAGACCCCTCATCTTCACTCTAGACACTACTTCACAAAATTAAACATCATATGACATGTGAACTATGAGTGACGCAACCCTTAGTAGGGGTTTCTCTTCTATAACTTTAGATGATCTCATTTTTATCTTGCAAAATTTTTCTGCTTTCTTCGCTTAACTTTATCTCGTTCTCTTAGGCTATTCAGAGTTACCCATGTAATGAGTTTTGGACCAATGACTTCTAAACTAGACGACTTTATAGCACTAGGTGTTAACACACCCCTTTGGGTTTATTGGCTCGAGTAACAAAGGCCACACTTCGAGATAAGTCAGGCGGTCTACTCTTTTTGATCCTCGCTTGAGCTTGTACAAGATTCATTTTCTTAGACTCTAAATTACCCGTGTAGTGAGTATTTGGCCGGTGACTCCCAAACCAGACGACTTTAGGGCACCAGGTGTAGAGACACCCCTCGGGCTTAATTACTCGAGTAACCTAGGCCACGATTCAGATCTGCTCAGGTTTTGACTTCTTCTCTTTGTAATGCTCTTTTTCTTAGGCACCAAGTTACCCATGTAACGAGCGTTGGGCTGGTGGCTCCCAAACCAGATGGCTTTAGGGCACCAGGTGTAAAGACACTCCTCAGGCTTAATAATCCGAGCAACCCAAACCACGATTCGAGACATTAGGCTGGCTACTAATTGTCATCCTTGTCGCCATAGTTTCATACCCCACAACTAAGAGTTAGGGTGATCGCAAAGTGCAGACATGCATATGAGGTCAAGTTTATTCCAAAAAGCGCTTTAAACTAGGATGTTATGCCTAATCAAAAGGTCGAATTGTCTTATTTCTCTAATCAGTTCCCATGATTCTTGCTCCACGGATGCTTATCGGAATTAATCCAATTCAGAACAAGTTAAGAAAAAATCTTCTCATTCTTAAAACCTTTTTCTAAGATTCTAACGCAAAATTTATCTGTACTTAACATGTATACCTTTGCCAATGCATGTAATTGGAAAATTAAAAGCACATAAAGAGATGAAAGAGTCATACCTTATTAGTGGATCGCAGTATTCTAAGAAAGTTATGATTGGACAAAATAGATTGATCATACTGGATCGCCAATTATGGAAGCTCTGATGATGACAGGCCATGATGATGGTGCTGACTGGTGCATTTTCATTGGATGGTTGATAAATTTCCCAGTGTTGAGTTGTCGCAATTTTTGAAATTGGTCCAGTCTTGTTGTAAGGGTCCCCACATCGGGTTGTCGTTGATTCTGAATTTGCCCTGTCTTGATTGTCATATGGAATGATTGCTTTAATGTATGTTTGACCAATGGGCTGATAAGATGTCAAGATCGCAAGAGTTTTTTTACCTTATAACCCACATGGTGAACAGGTAGTGGATTTCTGACTTATGGGCGCAATTGACTTTGATGGTTGATATCAAAAGGCCCGCGGATTCCATTGAATTAGACTTAAGGGCTTGTAATGGTTGGTGATATGATGGCTTTAACTGGATTGGGTTTGATCTGTGAGGTTTAATCCGTGGCCTTTTGCTCAAGGTACAGGTCATCGGGTATTAGATAGATTTTGCCACGACGGTAGCCAATGTGCTTCTGTGGGTCAAAGGAGATCAAGTCTTCCCGCACATCAGGAGTGATGAGTTGCTGACAAATTGAATCTTATGATGATTACTCTTTCATCCCTGTGACTGGTCATCTTGATGTATCCCTGTCTCCTCCTTTCCGGGACTTGTGCCAGATTTGATGGAATGACATTTGAGGTGCCGTTGGGTCTGTTAACCAGAAAGGCTTGATAGGATTTGGGTTTTATAGGGTTTCGGTGTCTTGGGATTGGTTTTTATTAGCTTTTATTTTTCTTTGAGATTCATACCGCACCATGAATGGCTGCCTATGTACTCCCATGTGAGGGAGATCAAGTCATTCGTAGTTCAATTTTTGTGAGAGAGGCTTGAGAAGTGTTTATCTTGGGTTTGAGTTTATTTTGATGGGTTTTTTAAATTTTTTGTTTGGGTTTGACCGAACTAGAAATGGTTGCCTATGTACTCCCGGGTAGAGGGAGATTAGGTCATTCGTAGTTCAGTTTTGGACAAGACCTGGTTGATTTGGATTCTTTGATTTTTTGATTTTTTTTTCGATACTTATATGCATGGAAGATAAAAGGCATAACACTAAGAAAGTGATAACGTCCCAACATCTCCTGGAACTCGCAACTTTCCTCTGGATCTACGTCTTCTTGGCTAGCTGAGGCCTGATAGTCTAGTTGTCAGTGGTTATATTACCTTCGAGGCTTGTGATAGAGGTTACCTCATGGTCATAAATATCTTCAATAACGGCCATAATTTGATCGCGTCCTGAATCAACATATCCCTTAAGGAGGCTGAAACTGCACTCGTAGCAAAAAGGGATGAACTCTAGATTCCTTGATGGGTTGGCTTCCCTGACAACTTCACCACTTTTTTCTTTATCTGTTCCTTCACCTTTCTCATAGGCTTGAGAGGATTTGAGTATGAAATCACTCTCGCACTGTTGTTGTATTTCTCGCAAGGAACTTTCCTTTTTGGCTTTTTCCACCTTGGGAAGGATCAGGAATGTGGTTGCTGGCTTTGGGCAACAAGATATTTGATGGTGGCGGATGAATTTCCTTAGAGGACTCTCTTGTCTTCTCTGTCACTCCCAGCATTAAGGCTAGTCCACCTTGTGTTCTACCAGGATTGGTGCTTACAGTCGTCACCTCCTTTGAACTGCCTGTCTCGAGTGGACATCTCAAGCTCCATATTTCCCTTTCGCCTTTTCTGGTCATGGGGACTTCTATCTTCAGTTCTCCATTTTCAATGAGATCCTGGATTTGTGCTTTAGAGACCAGCATTCCTCAGTTGCATGTCTTGGTGAGTTAGAATGGTAGAGACATATCTTGGTGGAATCATAACTTTTCATCTCGGGCTTGGCAGGAGGTAGCAACTCAGTAATCTTTTCTACGCTACCAACAATGATAACACATTTTCCAACGAGTCCCCCAAAGACGTGAATACCCTTCTCCACCTACTCTCCCCGATTCTCGGTGTCATAGGATTTTGAGGGTTTGCCAGTGTTTGGAATGTTACTTGATATTTCCTATTTGGGAATTCGCATTCCTCCCGACGATTTTTCCTTTGGCAAGATCTTCTAGTAATTTTATCATTCCACCTTTCTCATCTACTCATCATGCATTGATCTTCTTCATTTAGCGGGCTGATCTTGGAGGGAGATAGGCTCACATTCTGAAGAACCTCCTCTTTCTCTTGGCTTTCTGATAGTTGAGTTAAAAACTGCCTTATATCCTGATGTTAGCGCACTATCAGATTAGCCAATAGAGTTACTTGATGTTGGATCGTATCCAATTTTTGCATCACTGTCATACCCTCCTCTAAAATTTCCAACTCTAGGATATTTGTTCTGTTCCTTTGGTGGTATTCCTCCATACTTCGTATGTATTTATGATTTGGATGCATTTCACCGCTTCCTGACCCGATCATGTTTACTCCCTCCGTATCATGCGGCATCAGAAGGTTGGTGTTGGCATTTGGATGGTCAGGTTGTTGGACCATAACATTGCCGTTTTCGATCAGGTTTTGGATTTTATGCTTCAAGGACCAACAATCTTGTGTATCGTGTCCTGGAGATCCTGAATGGTAAGCACAGCTCTGGCTAGGATTGTATCTTTTGCTTTTTGGATCCAGAGGTGGAGCCAGTTCATTAATTTTCTTGTGATCTATTAACATCATCAATATGTATTCAAGGAAATCGCCTAGTGGAGTGAACACCCGATTTTCTGTTCTTTCAAATTTTCTCTTTTTGAACTGGCATTGGTTGAATACGGCCTGTTGTTGAAATGACAGATTGTCTTCCTTCTTCCAAATGGGGGGACTATGATTGGGTATCCTAGATTGCCCGTATATAATGAGGGATACAACTTCATCACCTTTCCTGGGTATCCTCATGGGATCACTCGCATAGTTGCCAGACTGTATATGCTAAGCGACTACTTTCAAGGCCGTGAGATCTTTAATCTTTCCTGCTTTCAGGCCCATCTATGTCATTTTGCCGTGTTTGATCATCTCTGAGAATGGCTTTCCTATTCCAGCTAGGATCCTCTCATAGTAAGGTGCCTCTTGAATGTCTATGAAAGTCATTACCATTTCAGTTTCTGTCATAGGCGGGCTGACTTGTGCTGCCATACGTCTCCATGTTTGGGCATACTCACGGAAAGACTCGTTGTTTTATTTTTTAACCTTGGTCACTTGATACCGATCCGGAGCCATCTAAGACTGGAAGCTGTATTGAGTTAGGAAGGCATGAGCTAGCTCTTCCCAACTGTGGATTTTGGCATTATCAAGTCGGACATACCATGTCCTTGCCTCTCCAGTGAGACTCTTTTGGAAAAGCTGCATTCTTAGGCTTTCATCTTCAGCATAAGACCCTAGCTCGCCAATGTATACTTTCAAGTGCGTATAGGGATCGCCTGCCCCATTGTACTTTTCAAACTCTGGGACTTGGAATTTGTTAGGATATCTAGCCCTTGGGAATATGCAGAGATCTGAATAGGTGACACTTCCAAGGATTCCAATCCTTTGATTGCCAGAATGGTTTCTTCCATTTGTTGGACTTTCCTTCGGATATCGCTATTTTCCCGATCTTCCCTGAGATTTGTAATTTCAAGTGTTTTGTTGGTTCTTTGACTAGAACGAGGTTCAGGGATCTGCGTTTCCCCCTTTTGTCAACACTTTGATTGCCACCCTGTGAGGAGGATTCTGTTTGATTGAGCGTTGTCTGACCATGAGTATTTTTATTTTGTCCTTTTAGGAGGATAGTCAATTCTGTTATTTGATTCTTAAGTCCTTCAAACTCCTTTCGATATACGGAACCTGACTCGTGTTGGCCAATTTCAGCCATGTCGGTGGATAGGCTTTGTTCCTTTTTTGATTATGATCTAGTAATGAGACCACTGTTACCTACAAGACGAATAGGTAGTTTAGTCTGATAGACACTAACCATATACATGTTAATAAATGTGTCAGGTTTTGGGGTTTTTAAATCTTATTCTGTAAAACAGTGGTCAGTTATTTTAATGACATGATAGCATAACAAGCTTTACATAACATGGAATGTACATTTACATTGTGCCATTTACATTGGAATTGAAAAATTGACATTGAATTGAAAGAGGAAGGCATGAAGAAGCTTCCTATTGGATTTGGTTCATCAGAGGCTGACCTGTCTTAGGCTACTTTCTTGGTTTTTCGGCATGAAGGTCCCCAGATCATTGAAATCTACTAGTGGGGAAATTAATCCGATCTTTCAACTGGAGCGAATCTGAGTGGTGCTTTTTCATGAGCCCCAAAGAGTTAGCCTTCCTCGAAGACATTACTCTATCACCGACGGGTTTTCCTCCTGGTGGAGGAATCACACAGCATACATTCACATACATTGCGTCTCACCGTATGCATATGATGACATTGGTGCGAAGCACTAATATGGGTGCTAAGCACTAATATGGGTGCGAAGCACTAATAAAGCAGGAAAGCATTCATTCACATTTATGCAATGTAAAGACGCAGTATTCACACATTCATTCAATGTAAAGACGCAACATTTCACACATACGCAGATATGAAAGGGAAATGTTTGAAAAGATTTGAACGCGGCCTAAGCCCTCTACTGTCCCCAACGGAGTCGCCACCTGTCGACGACGGGAAAAAATTCGGGTCGGGTCAAACCCGGATCTTTCTCTCTTCCTAGTTTTGTATACTCTTATTCTTTTTATTGTGAAAAAAGGTTTTGAAGGATTTTTTAGGAAAAGGCCAACATGTATCATGTCAACGATTTGAACGTTTTACAGAGTCGCTAGTTGGTAGTTTTGAAATGGTTGTACCAACTCAACCGAGTTTTATTTGAAAGAGGCCCAATTGCTGGACACTGTCGAAACTTGATCTTTGAAACCGAAGTTTTGAGTTCGGGGGCTTGATTAAGTGTGAGGAAGGTGTTAGGCACCCCATAACTCCCGTGTAAACACGATACCGCATCTTTTTAATATTTTCCTTTTAAATCTGCAATGTGTGTGTGAATGCTGGAAGAAATTGGGTCTATGTTTGATTGATTTGAAAGTAGAGCTTTGCTTCGTTGAGCCTATATACGAAGGGTTTGATTTGATTTGCAAAAGTCTCTCTTTTAGACAAGATTATTAAAATGATGTTTTGAAAGCCGGTTTTCAAAACCCTACGCTAACATAGGAATTGAAGCCCGTTGATACTTCTATTTTATCTTTTCAGCCTTAAGGATAAATTTTAATGGTGACTGTTGGGCTACGAAGCATCCTCGGCCACAAAATATATACAAGTGTCGGTCTTTTCATGGGCATAACAGCCATCGGAGTGACTCTGACACGATAAACTATATTTTCACTATGTTGAGACCTTAAATCCGGATAACCGTTTTAAGGTCTTTTGTATGTACATTTTTACAGAAAAACTGGCAAGGTACATTTGTAAAGTTGAGTTTGTCCATCGTGGGAATCAGATTCTGATTATTTTGATCATGAATCCCACGATTCCTAGGCTCACATAGGAGTAGCCAGTAAAACCTGCACAGCTCAAATATGCACAGAAAAGATGTATATATATCCAGATGTTGTCAGAACCAAGGATTCATCAGTAAATCCTGGCCTGCGCATAGCCGAAGCAACTCGTTCCCACTAGATAGCGATCTAAGGGCCGTGAGGTTGCTTTTAGAACTGTAACTAGAAAAATGCTAGATTTATGTAAATCTCAGCCATTCTAGCTTCCCGGTTCCGTCTGGACCTATTTTGAACCGTTTGAAAGTTTGAGTTGGTGAGATTTAAAGAAATCTAGTTCACCAGCAGAAATGTCGATGTCGATTCATATCAAATGAATATTTAAAGCAACAATTGAATCAGAATGAGTAATAGCATATATATATATATAGTTATATATACGAAAGCTGTAAAGGGCGATGAGTTTTCACTCCGATGCCCGGACTGAATATATATATATATATATATATATATATATATTTATAAAAGCTGTAAAAAGCCACGGAATAATCCAGGCTTGACATAATGGAAATATATATATATATATATATATATATATATATATATATATATATATATATATATAAGCGATAAAGGGCGACGGACATTCTATCCTTTGTCCGAATAGAAATGTAAATATATATATGTATAAAAGCAGTAAAAAGGCCACAGAATGATCCAGGCCAAACTGGAAAATAAATAATAATATATAATATATATATATATATATATATATATATTAAAGCAATAAAAAGGCCACGAAGTATAAATATAGGCCAAATAAAGTCAGAAAAATGTATATATATAGTTATATATATAAAAGCAGTAAACTACCTCGGATTTGACATCCAGGCTTGACATAATTGAAAAGTTAGTATATATATAGTTAAATATAGACAGAAAATAGTCAAATCGGGACTAGAAAGATAACCCAGTCCGGTGAAGGGTGTATATATGTATATATATATATAAGCTGTTAAAAGTGACAGATAGTCAATCTGAGTTGTAGAAATGCCAGAAATGCGTTTATATACTAAAATGTACAAAAATTAAGCAAAAACGGCCACGGAACTTAGTTCCGGGCATATTCAAAAAGTGCAACTTAACGTGCAAGTGTATAAAAGTGCAATGAAGTAATTTAAACTTCCTGATCGTAAAAATACTTACAATGGACTGCTACACGGGCTTTTTGCCAAATCTTAGGCTTCAAACATTCATTTCTACTGGTTAATTTTTGATATGTGGTAGTATGTGGGTATATCTACGTGTTAGAGTGGAAAAATTTGGGTTAGGAAGACAAGAATATGGCTGAGAAATGAAACGGGCAGAGGTTCAGAGCGTCTTTCTATATAAAAATGAGCTAGGGGTGCACTTATATTTATAGACCCAATGGAAGCGGGTCTAACCGCGGCTGCCTCCACTCTACCTATGGCTCCACGTGGTAGGGCCCATGTGGCAGGGCCCATGTGGCGGGTCCCGTTGTATCGAACTATGTGCACTCCGAGCAATACGATGTCAGATTCAAAACTTTATAACTTTTGATCGAAGCGTCCGTTTGAGGCGTGCTATACCTTTTCGGAAAGCTCTCGTTGAGAGTGATGAAATGACATGAGATTAAACCTTTTCTGAGTCCAGGAAGACGTGTTCATAACCGGGTCTTTGTTTCGGTGTAATTTATCTGCTAAACTGTCTTGCGCTGTTTTCACTCGGGATCATTGTTATGGTTCTTTTTGACCTTAGTGGCATCAATTTGGCTCGAGTTTGACCGAATTGGCTTTAAGTTGGTAAAATGATAATTTTGCCTCTCCCAGAGTTATTTACTGTGCTGGCATGGTCTTCGACTGCTTTCTCGACATCGTCTCCGAGGTTTTGATCCCATCCGACTCGTATCTTCCTCAGGGTTATCTCCGAGGTTGACTTGTCCTCCCAGGTTATCTCTGGGGATGATGTGATGCTTTAGGTTTGTCTTTGAAGGTTGAATTAGCTTCCCAAGGTTATCTCTGGGGCTGAACTGGATCCTCCGATTGTGACCGGGACTTAATTGTACCTCCCGGGTTGTGACCAGGGCTGAATTGATATCCCAGTATTAAGACTAGGGTTGACCTGATGTCCAGATATTAAGATCGGGGTTGACTTAATGGCCCGGTATTGAGACCAGGATTGACCTGATAGCCCGATATTGAGACCAGGGATGACCAGAGGTCTCGATATTAAGATCGGGGTTTACCTGATATCCTGTTATTGAGACCGGAGTTGACCTGATGGCCCGGTATTGAGACCGGGGATGACCTGAGGTCCCGGTATTAAGCCCGGGGTTGACCTGATGTCCCGGTATTGAGATCGGGGTTGAGTTGACATCCCTATATTGGTGACCGAGGCTGAGTTGACATCCCGATATTGGTGACCGGGGCTGAGAAGACGGTTTTGCCCTCCAGCATGCTTAGTAACAAGAAAACAAAATTTTGAGTGTCTACAAAGTGAACAGCTAGCAGCGCACCCAGCACCGTCGTTAAAAGCTTCAACATCAAAGGAGTTACCACAACCATAAGGAGCCTCCAACGTCGTCACCACGACAATAAGTCTCCGCTGTCATTGCCGCCACCCAGGGCCGATCCAAATTTTTTGAGGGCCTCAAGCCAAATTTAAAATTGGGCCCTTTTTTTTAACCATTCAATACTAAATTAAATTAATATCTATGATTTTTTTAAAAATTAGAATTTCATTTTTCTTGCTCTTTTAGATGCAAAATTATTGTACTTGTAGCTACTGCTTTGCTGGAATTTTTTTTTTTGGGTTCTAACATATATGGATTATTAAAATTTGGGGGTTTTCTCAATTTTGGGGGTCTCAAGCTATTGCTAATTAAATGGCTTAACATATGGACCGGCACTGCCGCCACCACTGCCACATGAAGCCTCCACCGTTGTCTCACCTTGTGCCACCGCCTTCTTCTACACTTGGTACGTTTTCTCTCTTTGCGTATTTTATTTAGGCTTTGGAGACGTGCTTGAGAGATGAGTTGATTTTACTGCCTAATCCACATAGGAATAACATATGTTATTTTCTTTTCTTTTTACACTAGCCACGTCTGAAAAAATCTAAATTAATTTGACGGACGTCTAATCTTATTAACGGAGTGGTGTAATTTCAAAATATTAATTAGTTCCTTTCAAATTAACAAAAAGGCTTACTGTTATTCATTCACGGGTTACTATGATACTCTCACGGGAAATAACCTTCTACTCAACATTTTGCAATGATCATGAAAATTATGTCTAGACCTACTCTTTATGTGTTTTCTTTTTATTTCGAGGGTTATAACTCCCCCTCCACCCCACACCTACACACACTCAAAATCCCCTTCAACCTTATCCTGGGAAGTAGTATTTGATGTTTTCTAATATATGGATGATTTTTTTATCCATTTTTGTATCATGAAAAATCGGAGTACTGTCAGTGAGGAATGCTTTTCAATGTGAATTTTATTAATGATAATTCATTGCCTTCTTCCTTGATGTTATTTGGTGGTATTATTTTTCTTTTAGTTTTTATTTTTTTTTTTCTTATAACATATCAAAAAGAATAATATTTACTTATTTTTTTAATTTCATTAGCTCTAACTGTTTAGCACATAATTGGCTAGAAATTCATGTTACGTTATATAATTTTTGTGGTTTGGTAGTCCAATGTGTATAGCACAAGCTTGCGCTACTTAACCAGGTTCAAAAATGGAAGTGACTGCTAAGCATCCATGGTTAGTTTTGTTTTTTTATACATAAGCATAAATTTTTTTGAAAAAATAAAATAAACATGGGATTCGCTTATTTCTTTTATTAATTTTTTATTTTTTATTTTTGTAAAAATGATTTTGTGTTGAAATGAGAAATTGATTTAGGATTTTAATGGATTAAATATTGTTGGAAAATCAAGAATGATCTGATGACAGCATCTGCTGATGAAGGGCAGTTCTTGAACATACTTTTGAAGCTGATCAATGCCAAGAACACAATGGAGATTGGTGTTTACACTGGTGTCACTAAAGCCGCTGAAGTTGCATATTGTACTTCATATGAGTATACTTTTAAGAGTGAAGGTTATGGAACGTGTAATTCTGTAAATAAGCACACTTAGAGAGGGTGAATTTGTGTTTAAGCTAAAATTGATAAACAATGAAATCTTTTTGAAATTTTCTGCAACAGGTTTAATTCAGACAGCTACGCCTGTCTGCTTAG
The DNA here is from genome assembly GCA_020205555.1 of Panax stipuleanatus. Classification (NCBI taxonomy): domain Eukaryota; kingdom Viridiplantae; phylum Streptophyta; class Magnoliopsida; order Apiales; family Araliaceae; genus Panax; species Panax stipuleanatus. Next base: position 31,500,145 of record CM035116.1, on the reverse strand, counting down.
TGTCTGCTTTAGCTTATGTTCTTCGTCTATTATTATCAGACAGCTAAACCTATCTGCTTTAGTGTCTGGATTAGTATATCTAAAAACTAATAAAGTAAAATATCCAGAAATTAACCAAACAGAAAAGAGAAGGGCATAACAGTAAATGATACCAAGATTTTTACGTGTTTCAGCCTCTATCCTCTAGTCTAGTAGCCTAATCCATGTCCAATACCAACTAGTATTGGAGACTTTTTTTATTAATTAAATGACCCAATTAAATAGAATAAAAATGACTCCTTGTTCGAAAGCTTTCACCCGCAATGGACACCTCTGCCTCCTTTGCACCTGTGCAACCTTGAAAGTTGTGTTCGAACAGACTTGCCCACACCTGGACCCGTCAAGCTACATGATACTTGAACTCGTATTACAAGGAATGAGATTACAATAATTTCCAGCTAGAAAGATAATACAATGGTTTGCTAGCTTTAATACAAATGGAAGGTTTGATAAAATAGAATGTATACAATTTGATCTATACTTCTAGTAGTAAGCTTGTGTAGCTGTTATAGCCACCAAGATATATATATATATATATATATATATATATATATATATATATATATATATATATATATATATATATATATATATATATATTGCAGGATAACGGTTCTTTAGCCTTTGATTAGCAACAACGGATATAAGATACAAAGTTAGCAAAAATATCTCTATCACAGTTGGAGGACCACATGATTTCAGCAATATTTGAAACCCAACATATTTTGTATATTCAATATCAATTATATAGAGTCCTAGTCAAATTAGACTAGCTGAAATAAAGGACCATAGAATGTACCTGATAGAGTTTCGATCCATACCAAGTCTCAGCATATCAAAGTCAGTACCTTAAAGGACTCCTTTACAAATAATACTTACTCATTCTAATAAAAGAAGTCTATCATGTAATCCAAAATTAGAAAGATAGTATCCAGTGGACCATTATTTCAAGCTGGGCCAATACTGTCATATACAAGCATATTTAAAATAGCCCAAACAATTAAAAACTTAAGTCCATTAAATAATACAAATCCAATAATATTTGTCATCATTAAAATATAAACCAATATAAAGGAAAATTCATTACTTGCTAATGAAAGGCAAGTGGAACTGGAATACTGTATTTTCTTACTTAGTATATCCTTCAATTAGACAAATTAAGATTCAAAAATGAAGTGTTACACCTATTATTTTGTTTTCATTGTATTTAAGTTAATAATTTTCTTTACATATGTGTAAGTTGTAACCAATATCTTACGGGAATATAAGTTTTTTGGAGATGTGTAGTATGAAGAGGCATTATTGATGGTTGTAACTAATATTTGACTTCATTTTATTGATACACGCAGATGCAATTGAAATAATGGTTAATACTGCTATCAAAATTGTCGTTCATAAATTCTGGCAATATGTAAGTTTCTTTTTTGTATTATCATTATCAATTAATTAATATATTTTATATGAAACAGGATTGAGTGTGTATGTTGTAATGTGACTTTGAAATTTTACATTCAGGGAAAGTTTTTTTCTCTTTTGGAGGTTTCAGTTGTCATATATATGCTTTTTTAAATATAACCTTCTACTTAGCGGCAAGTCGTTGAAAGGGTCTTATGGTTTGGGTTACCTAGAATGTAATAATTATATTCAATTTTAGTTGGGTAAAATTATAATGACATTACCAATTTTTAACTAGGTTATGACCAGATTTTTGCAATGGCTATAATGGTGTATATAACTAATGTATTTTGGTTTGAAGTGTGTCATAGAAGGAAAAGTTACAATGCATGTATAAATGTGATATACGATAAGGATTGATTTCAGAAGTGAATCGAATCTGCAACTTCTATTTTAGCTCTCAAATAAAGTGTGAGCGGTGTATAACTAATGTGTTTTGGTGCATTGTTTTATTTCATAGTAATCAATTCTGAGGATGGCCGTGTTAGTAAATTATGCAATTCATTATTCAAACTAGCTCGCGGGCTACCAACTAGTGATAATAAAATTTTAATAACAAACTTGAGGACATTATGTTATTTTATATTACTATCCACGAAAAGTCTATTTACATAATAAACAAATTTAGTCCTTTAGAAATTATGACGATAAATTTGAGGACATTGGTTATATTTCACACTGAAAATGTTTCAATTGTGTGACACTATGTTTATAGAAGTATGCAATCTGATCCTAGTTTGTGAGGATTCAGGTGTCCAATTGTTTGTTCTTGGTACATATATACAATGATTTGTTATCTGGATTTCTCAAACATGATCCCCTTTTAATATGTTCTTAATTGTATTCACACACAAAAAAAAACTAAAAAAAAGATGGGTTATCTATCTGCCACAATACCTAATGGTCTAGGGAGTGGTTTTTACGGATTCGATTATCATGAAGTTAACTTCATGATAAGTTGGTAAAAAACAAGCTAAACTAAACTAAACTAAACTGTCTGCAAAAACAAGCTTTCTTCTTTACTCATCACACGTTACATCAGCGTAGGAATAGAAAGATCAAACTCTGCTAAATGAGTGTACCTGTTCAAAACAGAAGAGAGTTGGCTGTATTTTAACAAGTGAATATTTAATATGATGAAACTGTAGTAATTCTCCTAGTTTTTCCTTATTAGCGAATTAGTGACCAAATATATTAAAAATTGTTAAACCGAGTCAAATAGTTCGATATATATATATATATACTATAACGTCCCCAAAATAGGCCTACACAACCCATTCTGAGTCGCCAAATACGTGGTACAAAATCCAAATACAAATCTTTTTATATCAAACTGTCGTTCAAAATACGACCACACAAACTGTGAGCTTCAATACAATTACAATTATTATCACACTATTTTACAAAATAGTGAGGACTACTATAGCACTATCTCGGACCATCACTCCATTCCTCAGCTAGTCCCAGCTATATTCTCATTTTCTGAAGAGAACAATAAAAGAAAAGAGTGAGCTCAACTAGCCCAGTAAGAAATATTATGACTAAGATAATGAAGAATAAATTATCTTTAGCCTTTAACAATAACAAATCAGATAAAATACAATGGACAACAAGTTTTAGATCAAAAACTGCAGCGAAAATAGCAATCCATTAGAAGAGTCAAGTAGAACATGATGTCTACTATCTTCTATGATTTAAAAGTTCATCATCAATATTTTATCCCTGTAACATCAATCAATAAATATTTCAAATTAATAATTTATCTTTGCACTACAGGTCAAATATATTCATTTGTATCACCAGTGGTCATGATCATGCCAAACACATGTCCATCTTTGCACTACGGGCCAAAGATATTTATTATTCAACAGTTCATTTTTGCACTCCGGCCCAAAGATATTCATCAATCAATAGTTCATCTTTGTACTACGGGCCAAAAATAACTTTCACCATAATTTAAGACTGGGGATGATGAAAAATAATATAAAGAACGAATCAAGTGAGATCAAGAACAAATATTAGAGATTTATAATTTAATTTATTCAAGTTCAAGAATGTTCAAATTGTCAACATAATAATCAATTGTGGAGTAAATTCTAAAATGATATTCATATATCAAAAATAATTTGGACATAAAAGAAACCAATTTTTATCGTGAATAGTATCCCATGAATAGTATCGTATGAATAGTATCCCGTATGAATAGTATCCCGACATGAAAATATTAAAATTTGATAAGAAAATTCAGAACAATATTCTAGTGAAATGATATAAGATAAAGCGCAAACCTTAAGAAATTTCTCATCATTTCAGGAATTATAGAAACAATACTTACTATAGTAAGTTTAAATTTAAGAATATGAAATAAAGTAATATCACTTTCATAATATAGAGTATGAAAGAAAATGATATCCCTGACGAGTAATGAAATAAAATAATATCATTTACCTTAGTAGAAAACTAGATTTGACTAGTGTACCAGATATATTTCTGAGAAAATCTTGCACTATAAACTATACTCAAAGTGTCCTTATACTCAAAAGAAATACTTATAATAAAATAGTAGAAACATTTATGTTTTTGGTGTGTTTAGGATGAAGGGGGTAACCTCCCTTTTATAGTGCAACACGGAGGAAAAAAAATTAAGCAAACCTACCTAATTCTCTGCCTAACTGTCCTTTTTTCCTTCTCTGCCTAACTTATGCCTAACTTTTTCTTTCTTTTTATTGGTTGAAGGCCCACACTATGGAGAAGAATTTGTAGGAGAACGTTGCCATCCAAAGAAAAAAAAAAGGACAAAGACTATTAAGAAAATTTATTCCGTCCACCCATTAGGAAAAAGAGAAATGCACGGGAAGTTTTGAAAAAACTTAATAATCTGACAAAGTTAATATAATATTATAAAATTATATTAAAAAAACTATAATATTATAATATAATATTATAATAATATATTTGAATGAATATTTTATCAGAGAAGATAATTATAATTCCACAGTAAAATATGTCAAACTTTCAACAAATGTCTCATGCTAAAATTCCTCCATTTGCAACAAAAATTGGACAAATATCCACCACATAATAATTATTCACAATTAATATTATAAGCTCACAATATTGACAACTAGATCGTTCCCAAGAAAGAGGGGGCTTTCCGATAAGGATTTATCCTTATTGACGCACAATTATATAACCTAACCTCTTTCCTTGACAGAATTTTCTAGACATTATCAATATTGCTATCTAATAATATCATTTTAATAATACGAGTTACTGTGTTGCGGTAATTATTGATTTGATAATACAAAATACAATGCAATTATCACTGTAGCAATTATTGAATGAAATACTGAGTGACTTCTTACGTAAGCAACAATAATTAGAGATATTGTGCAATACCGTGTGCTACTGTGCAACAACGCATATTACTGTACTTTTCTCACCAAGTATTTCAAATATTAACGGTAAAAGTTTCGCCGTTAATTTTTAAAAAACTTATTTTTTTCATTTTCTTCATTCGACAGTTATTCTGTTATGGGGCTCACCAATGATTGCGTCGTCGTATGAATATTCTCCGACAAAAAGAATATTCTCCGAAAAAATTAATATTCCCCGAATATTTTCTGACAACTTGCATACTTTATAAAATTTACACATATCACCCATAGCTATCACACTTATCAAATCCACACCTTACTATTTAAAATAATATATAGAGGAAATTAAAACTTAATCATAAAAAGTTGGACTCTTACATATACGGTCAGGCTCTCCAGCGAACTATAGGGACTAAAAACGAACCGACTATAGCGACGGATACTATAGTGACGAAAAAAACTGTCGCTATAGTCGATTCTTTTTTAGTTCGCTCCTTATGGTTCGATGTGGAGAGACGGACCCTATATATATATATATATATATTTGTACCACTAGTTATGTTTAAATTATTCAAAAAAGGTCTTCCAAGGTAAAATTGGTAAAATACTGTTATTCAGATATTTTATACAAATAAGTTATCAAACACAAATTTTCATTCAGTATCTATTTTAAATAGATACTTTTTGTTCCATATTAAGATTGTTTTGTTCCATATTCATCCAAAATATAATTAGCCTTCCTCTCAAATTAACAAAACTCAACTACTTTACCAACTTAGTATTGGAGATAGAACTCATCCCAATTTTGAGCTTCAATAGCAGTACGTGAACATATGCAAAATACACAAATAAAAAGAGCCAAATGACATGACAATATTGTGACAACCCGAATTTTTGAAAATTATTATAATAAGAATTTAATAAATAAAATTCTTATTACGAGATGTTTTGAGTTTGGATATGTGTATATATGTTTTATATGTTGTAAAGTATATGATGTGGTGTGAATATAGAATATATATATATATATATATATATATATATATTCATATGTTGGAAGAATGAGGTTTAATAGTTAATTTAACTTAACTGTTGAAGAAGTTAAATGAAATTATTACGAAAAAAAATTAACTGAATAAGATTAGTTAATTTAATTAAGTTGAAATTATATTATGAAATAATATAATTTGATTAATATGCTTTGTTGGCACTATAATTGTTATGAATTAAATTTCATAAATGATGTGAGTAATTCACTTGATGAAATAATGAAGTAATGTGAATATATTTATTTTAATAAAATGAAGGAGGAAGGTATGTTACATATAAACGTAATATGTTAGTGTAATACAATTGTGAATCTCATAAATAATTAAATATTTATCAAATAAAATAAATATTTTAGTTAAAATATTTATGGAGTAAAATAAATATTCAATGAAAATTATTATGGAATATTTTAGTTAGGTATGATGGTATTAAATAAATTGAATTAATAATTAAGTGGTGATTAGATGTATGGATTAAATAAATTGTATTGAGATAATTTATGTGAGAAAAAGGAATGAAATGATTATATATAATAATTGTATAATTCATTTGAGTTAACTAAAATAATTAGTGGAATAAATATTAATTATTTTAATGGAAATATTTATTCTAATAGAGATGTTTATTTTAGTTACAAAGGTAATTTCATAATTTATAGTGTAGTAATTATACATGTTATAATTGCATAATTACTTAATGTGGCTAAATAGTTTAACAATAAAATGAAGTGTGACATATGTATCATATAGTAAAGGAGTTGTTAGAATAAATGGATAAGGAGATTAGGGGTTCTAGCCAAACATGGCCTTGTGACCCTTTGCCTTTGTAACAGATGGGAGCCCTTAGGTTTTTTTTAACTGATAGACTAAATAAAAAATATGTTAGTTGTGCTAAGTCTGAGAAAGAAGAATAGAGCAGAGAACAGAGAAAATTGAGAGAGAAAATGAGTTCTCTGTAGAGTTGGAGAAGAGCCTTGGAGAATCAAAGAGAACCAACCTCTTTCATCATCTGATTAAAGCTAAGGAGGGTTCAAGAGGTATGAAGAAATTCTTAAGTTTCTAATCTTTTGTCCTTAATTTCATTGTTAGAAATTATTATGGTTATTTGACCTTAGGAATTGGTGAAGAATCTATGTGTGTTGATTATGTAATGAATTTCTAGTGTTGTTCATATCTAAAATCAAACCAATCAAGTCTAAATTGTGTAAAAGACTGGAAAAATTAGACTCTTGGTTATTACATACTATATGGTCTATTTTGGAGGTAAAAATTTGGTGTAATTCTATGATGTATGTTGTAAATTGATAGTGGATTGTTGTTCTCCTCTGAGAAACAAAAACAACCCAATTGGAATGAACTAAAACGGAGTTAAAATGAATTCGTGATGTAAGATTTCGTTAAATATGTTGAAGTATGAAAATATAGTATGAACACTGAATTGGAACCCTAAAAATTAATGGTTAATGTTTTTGAAGTGTTATAATTATTATGTAGATGAGTAGTTCAGTGTTTCACGAATCCATAGAGTCGAAAACGGACTCAATCGGATGTGTATAGCTTGATTTATGAAGATTGGAAGAAGGAAAGAGTTAGAAAATTCACCAGAACAACAAACTGGAGAAGAAAATCACGTAACATGCTGCCAGGGGTGCAGCTGCGCTGCTCCCAAGGCTGTTTGGGGCGCAGCTGCGCCGGGAGGAAAGTTAATCCGGGACTGTTTTGACCTTCTGTGGTAAAACAGTCATAACTTTTTCATACGATCTCCGATTGAGGCGATTCAAGGTGATCCGGAACGAGCACGAGTAGACCTACAACTTTAGTTCTTTTAAGTTTTTTAATTTGAGGTCAGTAGCAGGGACTGATGTGTTTTTGGAGGCAATCGGGGGGCGTCGGGCATGCACGTATGCACATGTAATGCTCCCGACCATGTAAAATGATGTTCTAACTTTCATAACATGACTATTACATATTATAATGATACTTAACATTAATCCTTGAGTGTTAGACAATTTGTATGGGCGTGCTAAGCGTGCGCAAATGAGTGTCGTTTGGGCGTTCGAATAGGCAAGTTTGACGTACGGACGTGCAAGCGTCGCAGCGCCGTAATGAGTATGTATGACCTTGTTTAATATTATGTTTTCAATAAGCATGAAATATTATAAAGTAATGTAACCCAATATAGGAGAATGCAAAGTACATGCAAAAGAGGCGAGTTAGGCGTGTTACGTATAAACGTCGAAACGCCGTGTAATGTGGTAATACACTTAAATAGTGTTTCGATTCTAATGTAACGAACTTTATTATATATGAAATGTGGTTAATATAAAACCAATAGGTAGTCCTAGCAGGACTTAAACACTTGAATGAATTACAATCAAATTGAACATTATGTATTGATAATAGGAAGGGTTATGAGATGTAGAGTAAAGTTTACATTACAATTAGTATGCTTTGCTATGTGACTAAAAGTTGATGTGCATGATTATATAATTGTGTAGGGCACGTGAAGTGCAGATATCTTTAAGCTGTTAAACTGTTGTTGGCAAACAACGATCAAGGCAAGTCTTTCAGTTCCTATTTTCTATGTGAACTTGATGATGAACTGTTTTAAATTATTTTGCAAAGAGCATGATATGTTATATATAGGTTGTAAGCATGAAATGTTAAAGTCAATTTATAACTACATTGATTGATTAAAGAATGTTGATTGAGTAAGGAACTCAATTTTTATATCTGTTATATGATGTAAACCATCTATGCCATGTTACTTTAATTATTATGAAATGTATGTTGAGCATGTATTTATGTGTTATGTGATGCATGAAAGCTGTTAGATCTTGCTGAGTTGTCGAGCTCATTCTTGCAAATAATCACTTTTGCAGGTTAAGGATTCAAGGTAACGCTATATGCTACTTGAAAGAAATGAATCAAATATAATGCATGAAGACTGATATACTTTGGCTGAATTGTTATTATTTTGGACTCTGTTTAAGATTTCAGATAATGTATTTGATAATGTATGATGGTTATTGAACGTGGTTGTAAGTTTTAGTTTATAATAACTCTGACGAAGCGATTCATGAAATAAAGTTGAATCAAAGTTATGTAATGATAAAGGTTGAGATTCAGGGAAATAAAGAAGGAATAATATAAAAGTTTTACATATTCCATATTTTTAGTGATTGTATCATTGATTAATGATGTCAAGTCTGAATAAGGATGTATTGTTAACGGCCGATGTCGAGAGTTGTATTGTATGAATTTTGGGGTCGTTACAAATATCACAATCACAGCATCATAGTTACATGATATTGCAAATTCATTGTTTCATTTGACATGATGACAATATCCCTTATGTATTACACTTACATATATAGCATTTAATTGAGATAGAAAAACACAATCTTCCACTCTATCTCTCGCTCTGTATGCGAGTATTTTTGCTCGAATGTGTGGGTGAAAATAGTACAATTTCATAGTAAAGTATATAAATGAGATTAGTTTTTGAATAATTGAATAAAAATACATATCGGCGAGCGCGCACATACAAATACAAATTCAAATATATATATATATATATATATATATTGTAACGATTGAGATTTTATATTTAATTTTAAATATTTATTGAGTTAAATAAATATTTTGTGTGATTTATTTATTGAGTTAAATAAATAAATTATGTGATTTATGGAGTGATTTAATTAAGTGTTAAACATTAATTTAATGAATGTGTAATATTTAATTAATGTATATTAATTTTATATTATAGTTCTAATTTAATTGAGATAATTAAATTAGATGAGATATGTGATGAAGTGTTACATGGATTATAAGTAGCGAGTAATTATAATTATGTGGCAATGTTATGTGATTAATTGATGTTAGATTTTAATTGATTAAATTAGATGATTAATATTTAATTAATTAAAATGTGACATTAAAGTATGTGTTAAATAATTTGTTAAAATAAAGAAAAGGATTTTTAAATTTGTTTTGCCAAACAAGGCCCTTGTATTTGTTTTAAACCTATTTCTACCAAACATGGCCTTAGTGACTAAAATCTATTTTTAAATAAAAGGTTTGCCAAACATGACCTTATGGCTTTTAAAATTCAAAATAAATTATAACTGCTAATTATTTAATTTAGACATTATATATTTGTCAGTTACGTTGCATGTTATTATGTCTATTATATACGTATATTATCATGTAATAGTTATATTTTCCTAAACTATGTTAGTTTTTCCTAAGTCTAAACTAAGAAAAGAGAAGAAGAGAAGATAGAGAAGAAAAGATAGGAAACACTGTGAATTTTTTTAACAAAGAAGGTGGAGAAGAGTTGGAATTCTGAGAATCAAAGTAGGATTATCAGAGCTATTCTTACCCTCTATCAAAGCTTAATCAAGAATTAAGGTAACAAGTCACCTCTTGTTTTTAGTTCTTGTATTCTTGAGTTTTTGGTAAATAATTGGGATTGTAATCGATAAATTTGTTATTACATGAATTGAGGGATGTTGTAATCCATTACATGTATGCTATTAATGATTGTTTTCAAAATCAAAGTACTGTAAAAACAAGTTTTATGTGTGAAAATAGTGTTCATATGTAGTTCATGTATTTGGTTGAATTTTAGAGTCAAAGTTATGATTTAATTGTTCTTCATATGCCTATTGGAATTGTTAGGATGTTATATCCTCAATCATGAAAAGAATACATGTTTTATAAGTTGAAATTGATTGAGAATTGGATTTACAGTGACTTATTTTGTTAAAGTATGAGTTTATATGAAAATATCAAAAATTGAGTTTTTAAAACACTGATTCTTGTTACTTAGGTGATTTTTGTGTTTAAGTACATGTTGTACATATGTATAGTTGCATGTATGTGTCCTATGTTGTTTGTATTGCTTGGTATTGCCGTTTGTTGGATTGTATGGGTTGTTCGGTAAAGCAGAGAGTTGTGGCTGTCTGCGTCTGGCCGAGTTGCTGCGCAGCTGCGCCGGCAGCAAGGCCAGAAGCAGCGCAGCTGCGCCGCTTACCCATCTCTGGTCCGACCCCTGCGCAGCTGTGCCATGCACAATGCTTGGGCAGTGGTTTTAGTTTATTTGTGCAGATTATTTTTGAACCTTAGTTTAATTATTTATTGATAGTGGACACATATTTAAATGATATAACATGTTGTTATATGATTGTGATAAATTCATATTTGAGAAAAAGGAAACCTAATATAGTATTTAAATTATAAAATATAATTGTTTAATTATAAAATAAGTTACTTAATTATAATTTGATTAATTATAATTAAGAGTAAATATTTAATTTAAATTATAATTCTGTGAAATTATAATGTATAGATGTTGATTTATTTTAATCAATTAGATGTTAATTTAAATTATAATTTAAGTAATTATAATTTAATAAATGCATGTTTAATTGTGGATTTTAAATTGATAATTACATGATTAATTATAAATTGTGTAATTATAATACATGTTATAGTTTAATTAATTATTGATTATAATTGATAAATACATGATTAATTATAAATTATGTAATTATAAATGCATGATGTAGTTTAATTGATTTTAAATTATAATTATTTATAACTTAAATGGTAATTATAATTGAAGTAATTATAATTTGATCAAGTGTTTGAATTATAATTGTTTAATTATAATTTAGTTAAATACATATTTAATTTAATTATGTGAATATGTAAGTGATGTAATTAACTATGTGATAGTTAATTATTACTATTTATTTAATTAGAGTGAGATAACCATGAGGGTTAACCACTTATGTGAATTAGTTATGTATTAACTAATTTAGATTATTATAATTGAATGTGTATAGGAAGTGTTTAAGTACGTGGTTGAGTTAAGTAGCTTGCGCTTAAGGCAAGTTTTCTAAACCATAAACTTGTTAATTCTATGCAAGTTTTCTAAACCCTGATCTTGTATTAATTTTTATGCAAGTCTTCTAACCTTAAACTTGTTAATTCTATACAATATCTTGAGTTCATATATTCATTGTTGAGAATGTCCTTTCTATTTTTGTATTGGACAATTGTTTATTTAATTGAAATGATCTTAACTTATTGTTCAAGTAAGATACAGTTATTATTTTAAATGCTTTAAGTTGATTCTAAAACATATGTTAGTTCATAATTCTTTTATTAATGAATTATTGAAAGTCGATTCAACTAATCCTTAGTTGATGAACGTGAATTCTAAATTTCCTTGTAAGCTTATCCAAACCAAACTTTCTTTGGTGCGGACTTGAATTCAAATTACTGAGTTGAACAACCCTAATTATTAGGGGAGGTTACTACGCATAGCGTTAAGATGTTTGTGCATAATACATGGTACAAAGGGCTGATCCCCCTAAGTACGAGTTAAGGTCCATAGTCTTATTGACTGTTAAAGGTTTAAATAGAAATATTTATAACCTAGGACAAGAGTTCAAAGGTCTTATGACACTCGGATAAATTCTATTTTTGAATTGTAATTGCGATAAAAGAATTATTATTCAATTCTTTATTGTTGAAGCGAATCATATTATTCAGATTCTTTTAAAGATATCCTTTCATGTCTATATTATTGTTAAACTCTTGTCAGCTGTGGTTTGCTCACTCTTGCATTAAATAACAATTTCAGTTAAGGTTGATAAAGCTGATGCTCCGTCTACGAGTAAGGGCAATGGAAAGCAAAGCAAGTGAAGACTTATTTTATTTAAATGAGAATGATTGTAATAAGACTTGAATGTTATGTTTTTATTTCCGCACTTTGTTATATTCATGTCAGGGTTAGAGTAACCCGGGATTTATTTTACAAAGGTTGTAACCCTTGTTGTAAGAGAGGTTTATTTATTTTAATTTAAGTTGTAGTTACTTTGCATTATTCATTGGGTATATGTATGTTATATTAGAAAGTGAACACCAAATCATGTGGAAACGAAGTACCCGGATTTGGGGGTGTCACAGGTTGGTATCAAAGATATAGATTATGAAACCTTAGGTGGGGAAAAACCTTAGGTAGTAGCCTTATAGGTAAGATCGAAAAAATAGATGTGATAGGTAAAAGTTAATAAACTACCTTATGTGCTATGTGTTTACATTATAGTATTCGAAGAGTGACGACTCGATATCACGTAATAATGAACTTTAAAATTCTTTTGTCAGGATGTCGAACGTTGGAGAACCTAGTCAGGCTAGAGAGGATGTACCTCAGGTGCCTAGAGATGAGGAGCCCCGTGACATACATGTTGTCTGGGAGAAGCTGGTTAGGAGAGAGCCATCTCCAATGATCACCGTAGCTGGTCGGGAGAGTGAACTGACACCTATTCCAGAGGATGAGGACGAGGACGAGTCTGAAGAGGAGGAAGAGGATCTCGAAGAGGAATTCCCACCTCACTCTACTAGTGCTGAGATGTACGAGGCAGTCTACGATAGCAATGTGGAGCTTCATGGATGCGTAGGAGATCTCGAGGAGACTATCCAGCAGCGAGGCGAGACGATAGAGGAAATGGCAAGTGACCTAGGAGATGCACAGTGGAACCTGATATATATGGAGGTTGATAGAGATGCTGCTCGATTTGAACTGGCAAAGATGAAGCAAGACATCTAGGAGGAGTCGAGGAAGCGTGCCAGAGCTGAAGAGTCAAGCTTGAGGGCTAATCAACGAGCCGATCGAGCCGAAGGTGAAGCTGAAGCCAAGAGAGCCAAGCTGAGGGAAACGGAATATGCTTTTCATACAGCAATAGAGAGAGCTCAGGACCGTATTTTCTACTACCCAGCTCAGTTCCAAGGTTTACCGTGGTATGTGGTGGACCGAAGAACGGCGTTTCGGGTAATGAAAGAGGAACGCAGAGAGGCTATGCGAAGTATTAATATGCCTAGGCAGAGGCAGTAGCAGTAGTAGCAGTAGTAGAGTTTTGTTTATGTATTGCTTTTTGTAATAAGTAATGTAAATCCCATAATTTGAGATAAGAATGGGATGAGTTAATAATGTAATCCTATAACTTTTTCAGTTCAGGAAGAATGATAGAAATGGCAGAAATGCTATCTGTTTGATGTTTTTTTAAACTACGAGTAATTAATAAAAGAAGTTATTTGACGTGCTATGTGTTCTATGTGAACTGAGCCTTTTAAACGTTTAAGTATGAACTTGGATACTTAATAGTTGAGTAGAGGGTCTAATAATAATATTTTCTTAACAGAAAATGCCTCTTAGAAGAAGATCAACACGTCAAAACCCCGAGGGTTCGACAAACAACAACAATAACGATGGGACGAATCCCAACTCGGTTCAGCAGTTGGTGAACCTGTTGATCGGAGCTCTTGCGAATCAGCCGCAAGTACATGGGAACAACGTTTAAGGAATTCAAGGTAGTAGGACCGCCTGAGTTCAAAGGATCGACTAACCCTATTGAAGCTTAGACATGGGTTATGGAAATAGAGAAGGTATTTGACGTGGCTAGGGTAGGGGAAGACCAGAAGATAGCATTCGCTGCTTTCATGTTGAAGTCGGATGCTAGCTTTTGGTGGCAGGCTAATAAGACCCGAGAGGGAGAGGGAGTCATCACGTGGGAACGTTTCAAGGAAATGTTCTACGAGATGTACTTTCCAGCGAGTTCGCAGGACCAGATGGAGGTCCAGTTCCTAGAGCTTAAGCAGGGAGGAATGACGGTGTCCGAGTATGTCGCTAAGTTTAATGAATTGGCCAGGTTCGCTATGTACCAGGTCAGCACTGATGCTAGGAAAGCGAGAAGGTTTGAGCGGGGACTGAAGCCCTAGCTCTACAGCAAAGTTTCCATGTTCCAGCTGAATACCTTTGCAGCGGTGCTGGAGAAAACCATACTTGCTGAGGGAGGAAGCGAAGCGGTGACGAAGTTCAACCAAGATAAGAAGAAGAAGAATGAGGTAGAAACCAAGACTGGGGGTGGCAGCGCTATGAACCAGAAGAGGAAGTGGTCTGATAATACCTTTGCTGGGAGTCAGCAGGGAAGCCAGCAGAAGAGGAAGTTTGAAGCATGTGCTACATGCAGTAAGAATCACACTGGTGTGTGCATGAAGGGGAAGCAGGTGTGCTTCAACTGTGGTTAGGAAGGCCACATTGCACCTAATTGCCCAAACCCGAAGAAGTGAGCTTGCTTTACATGTGGATCCAAAGATCACATGGCTCGCAACTGCCCGAAGAAGCTGACGGTAGGGTCAACAGGGAGCGGAGGGAATGGAAGCTGCAGTTCGGTTACTATTGTTGCACCATTGCAAACTGTTCGACCCACTGCACGAACATTTAATATGACGGTGCAGAATTCTGTGCAATCAAAAGACGTGGTGTCAGGTATTATTTCGGTCAATAGTATAAATGCATATGTATTATTTGATTTGGGTGCTACTTGTTCATTCATATCTGATGATTTTGCTAAAACCTTAGACTTACCTGTAGAGGAGTTAGTTTACCCTTTGAACATAGAGATTGCGAATAGGGAGGTTATTTCTGTTAGGAGTGTTTATAAGAACTGTAGATTGGACATTAAGGGTCAGGAACTTAGAGTAGATTTGATTCCGATTAAACTTGGGGAATTCGACGTCATACTAGGTATGGATTGGTTGTTCAACCATGGGGCGATAATCGACTATCAGAAGAAGTCGGTGAACCTTACGACTCCATCGAAGTTAGTGTTCTATGGTAGCAAATCGTCTAGACAAGTGAGTTATCTGATGGTTATGCAAGCCAAGAAACTTCTGACGCAAGGCTGTGTGGGATATCTAGCCTACATAGTAGATACGCGTAAGGAAAGCCCGAAGGTGGAGGAAATATCGGTAGTTAAGGAGTTTGTAGACGTTTTTTTCGAGCGATTTGCCAGGACTTCTGCCGGATAGGGAGATAGAGTTCGTGATCGATTTAGCACCGGGAACTGCTCCAATTTCGAAGGCTCCGTACCGAATGGCTCCAGTCTAGATGAAGGAACTGATGGTTCAACTACAAGAATTACTGGACAAGAAGTATATCCAACCGAGCGTTTCGCCATGGGGAGCGCCTATTTTGTTTGTTAAGAAGAAAGATGGATCGATGCGTCTTTGCATTGATTATAGGGAGTTGAATAAAGTTACGATCAAGAATAGGTATCCTTTACCTAGGATCGATGACTTGTTTGATCAACTGAAGGGTGCGAGGTACTTCTCAAAAATTGATCTGAGAAGTGGGTATCATCAGTTGAAGGTGAGGAAGGAAGATATACCGAAAATGGCTTTTAGAACTCGATATGGTCATTACGAGTTCTTGGTAATGTCATTTGGTCTCACGAATGCCCCAGCTGCATTTATGGATCTAATGAACAGGGTGTTCAAGCCATTGTTGGACAAGTTCGTGGTAGTGTTCATATATGACATCCTGGTTTATTCCAAGACCAAGGAGGAGCATGCTGAACACTTACGACTAACCTTAGAAGCCCTGAGACGAGAGATACTTTAAGCTAAATTCTCAAAATACGAATTCTGGTTAGAACGTGTGCAATTTCTTAGCCACGTGATCGACAAGGATGGTATTTCGGTGGATCCATCGAAGGTTGAAGCTGTTATGAGTTGGGAACAGCCGAAGACGCCGTCTGAAGTGAGGAGTTTCTTGGGATTGGCAGGTTATTACTGTAGATTTATCCAAGACTTTTCTAGAATAGCAACTCCATTGACTAATTTGACTCGTAAAACAGTTAAGTTTGTTTGGACGGAGAAATGTGAGGAAAGTTTTCAGGAGTTGAAGAAGAGGCTGAGCACTGCGCCTGTATTTTCTTTACTGGATAGTTCGGGGAATTTCGTAGTATATAGCGATGCCTCACATAAAGGATTAGGCTGTCTGTTGATACAGAGCGGCAAAGTCATTGCCTATGCGTCACGTCAGCTGAAAGATTATGAGAAGGGGTATCCGACCCATGATCTAGAATTGGTGGCAGTAGTGTTTGCCCTAAAGATTTGGAGGCACTACTTATATGGAGAGAAGTGTAAAATATACACAGATCACAAGAGTCTGAAGTATATATTTACCCAGAAGGATTTAAACATGCGCCAAAGAAGATGGTTGGAACTGATTAAAGACTACGATTGCGAGATACTTTACCATCCGGGTAAAGCTAACGTTGTCGCCGACGCTTTGAGCAGGAAAGGTCGGGAGAAGCTGAACGTGTTAACTGATCAAGATCGGTTGATAGAACAGATGGCTAGATTGGAGCTGGAAGTGAAGTTTCTGAAGGAATCGGATGAGATGTTGTTTCAAGTAACCACTAGTTCTACTCTAGTAGACAAGGTGAAAGAAGCACAACTTCACGATGAAGAATGAGGGAAAGTACGGAAGAGGATAACCGTTGGGGAAGAGTTCAAGTTCAAAATCGATAATGAAGGTCTGTTACGATTTGAAGGTAAAATATGGGTACCTCCAGTACCAGAGGTCAAAGAGGAGATTCTGAGCGAAGCTCATAGTTTTAGATATTCTATTCACCCTGGGAGTACAAAGATGTACCAGGATGTCAGGCATCATTTCTGGTGGCCGAATATGAAGAGGGACGTTGCTGAAGGTGTTGCGAAATGCTTGACGTGCCAAAAAGTCAAAGCAGAACACCAGAGACCAAGTGGACTGCTGCAACTGTTAAAAATTCCAGAGTGGAAGTGGGAGCATATCACGATGGATTTCGTGGTAGGTCTTCCAGCGACTCAGAAGGGATTTGATGCGATATGGGTTATAGTGGATCGACTGACGAAGTCAGCCCACTTTCTGCCGATCAGGGTTAAGTACAACCTGGATAAGCTAGCAAAGTTATACGTCAAGGAAATTATTTCTAGACACGGTGTTCCAGTGTTGATTGTGTCTGACAGAGATCCGCGTTTTACGTCTAAATTCTGGAAGCATTTGTAAGAATGTCTGGGAACGCAATTGCGAAGGAGTACAGCGTATCATCCTCAGACCAATGGCCAGAGCGAGAGAACGATTCAGACGCTTGAGGATATGCTGAGAGCTTGTGTGATGGACTTCAAAGGAAGCTGGGAGGATCATCTACCGTTGGTGGAGTTTGCCTACAACAATAGTCATCATGCGAGTATTGGCATGCAGCCTTACAAAGCGTTATACGGCAGAAAATGCAGAACTCCTTTGTGCTGGGATGAAGCCGGTGAATGTCAATTGTTGGGACCAGAATTGATACAACAAACCGCCGAAATTGTGAAGCTGATCAGAATGAGATTAGTTGTTGCTCAAGACAGACAAAAGAAGTATGCCGATTTACATCGACAGAATCGAGAATTCTTACCAGGAAGTTTCGTGTTCCTAAAAGTATCTCCCTGGAAGGGGAAGACTCGATTTGGTAAGAAGGGAAAGTTGAGTCCCAGATTTATTGGACCTTTTGAGGTGTTGCGAAAAGTTGGCGAGGTAGCTTACGAGATTGCATGACCTCCGGAGCTCGAGAATATACATAATTTCTTTCATATTTCTGTGTTAAGACCTTACAAGCACGATTATAAACATGTAATAGAATATGAACCTTTGCTATTTGATAAAGACTTAACGTATGAAGAAGTGCCTGTTCAAATAGTTGATAGAAAGGAACAAGTACTTAGGAATAAAGTGATACCTTCTGTTAAGGTAATCTGGAGGAACCACAGTGCTGAAGAAGCTACGTGGGAACTCGAAGATGTTATGATGAAATCTTATCCGCATTTATTTGCTTAGTTGTGTGTAACCCCTTATATACTGATTCTGGGGACAGAATCCTTTTAAGGAGGGAAGAATGTAATAGACGGAAAAAAAAAATTATGTGTGATTCTAGGGACAGAATCCTTTTAAGGAGGGAAGATCGTAACGATTGAGATTTTATATTTAATTTTAAATATTTATTGAGTTAAATAAATATTTTGTGTGATTTATTTATTGAGTTAAATAAATAAATTATGTGATTTATGGAGTGATTTAATTAAGTGTTAAACATTAATTTAATGAATGTGTAATATTTAATTAATGTATATTAATTTTATATTATAGTTCTAATTTAATTGAGATAATTAAATTAGATGAGATATGTGATGAAGTGTTACATGGATTATAAGTAGCGAGTAATTATAATTATGTGGCAATGTTATGTGATTAATTGATGTTAGATTTTAATTGATTAAATTAGATGATTAATATTTAATTAATTAAAATGTGACATTAAAGTATGTGTTAAATAATTTGTTAAAATAAAGAAAAGGATTTTTAAATTTATTTTGCCAAACAAGGCCCTTGTATTTGTTTTAAGCCTATTTCTACCAAACATGGCCTTAGTGACTAAAATCTATTTTTAAATAAAAGGTTTGCCAAACATGACCTTATGGCTTTTAAAATTCAAATCAAATTATAACTGCTAATTATTTAATTTAGACATTATATATTTGTCAGTTACGTTGCATGTTATTATGTCTATTATATACGTATATTATCATGTAATAGTTATATTTTCCTAAACTACGTTAGTTTTTCCTAAGTCTAAACTAAGAAAAGAGAAGAAGAGAAGACAGAGAAGAAAAGATAGGAAACACTGTGAATTTTTTTAACAAAGAAGGTGGAGAAGAGTTGGAATTCTGAGAATCAAAGTAGGATTATCAGAGCTATTCTTACCCTCTATCAAAGCTTAATCAAGAATTAAGGTAACAAGTCACCTCTTGTTTTTAGTTCTTGTATTCTTGAGTTTTTGGTAAATAATTGGGATTGTAATCGATAAATTTGTTATTACATGAACTGAGGGATGTTGTAATCCATTACATGTATGCTATTAATGATTGTTTTCAAAATCAAAGTACTGTAAAAACAAGTTTTATGTGTGAAAATAGTGTTCATATGTAGTTCATGTATTTGGTTGAATTTTAGAGTCAAAGTTATGATTTAATTGTTCTTAATATGCCTATTGGAATTGTTAGGATGTTATATCCTCAATCATGAAAAGAATACATGTTTTATAAGTTGAAATTGATTGAGAATTGTATTTACAGTGACTTATTTTGTTAAAGTATGAGTTTATATGAAAATATCAAAAATTGAGTTTTTAAAACACTGATTCTTGTTACTTAGGTATTTTTGTGTTTAAGTACATGTTGTACATATGTATAGTTGCATGTATGTGTCCTATGTTGTTTGTATTGCTTGGTATTGCCGGTTGTTGGATTGTATGGGTTGTTCGGTAAAGCAGAGAGCTATGGCTGTCTGCGTCTGGCCGAGTTGCTGGGTAGCTGCGCCGGCAGCAAGGCCAGAAGCAGCGCAGCTGCGCCGCTTGCCCATCTCTGGTCCGACCCCTGCGCAACTGCGACGGTGCCCAGGCTGTTGGCTGCGCAGCTGCGCCGTGCACAGTGCTTGGGCAGTGGTTTTAGTTTATTTGTGCAGATTATTTTTGAGCCTTAGTTTAATTATTCATTGATAGTGGACACATATTTAAATGATATAACATGTTGTTATATGATTGTGATAAATTCATATTTGAGAAAAAGGAAACCTAATATAGTATTCAAATTATAAACTATAATTGTTTAATTGTAAAATAAGTTACTTAATTATAATTTGATTAATTATAATTAAGAGTAAATGTTTAATTTAAATTATAATTCTGTGAAATTATAATGTATAGAAGTTGATTTATTTTAATCAATTAGATGTTAATTTAAATTATAATTTAAGTAATTATAATTTAATAAATGCATGTTTAATTGTGGATTTTAAATTGATAATTACATGATTAATTATAAATTGTGTAATTATAATACATGTTATAGTTTAATTAATTATTGATTATAATTGATAAATACATGATTAATTATAAATTATGTAATTATAAATGCATGATGTAGTTTAATTGATTTTAAATTATAATTATTTATAATTTAAATGGTAATTATAATTGAAGTAGTTATAATTTGATTAAGTGTTTGAATTATAATTGTTTAATTATAATTTAGTTAAATACATATTTAATTTAATTATGTGAATATGTAAGTGATGTAATTAACTATATGATAGTTAATTATTACTATTTATTTAATTAGAGTGAGATAACCATGAGGGTTAACTACTTATGTGAATTAATTATGTATTAACTAATTTAGATTATTATAATTGAATGTGTATAGGAAGTGTTTAAGTACGTGATTGAGTTAAGTAGCTTGCGCTTAAGGCAAGTTTTCTAAACCCTAAACTCGTTAATTCTATGCAAGTTTTCTAAATCCTGATCTTGTATTAATTTTTATGCAAGTTTTCTAACCTTAAACTTGTTAATTCTATACAATATCTTGAGTTCATATATTCATTGTTGAGAATATCCTTTCCATTTTTTTATTGGACAATTGTTTATTTAATTGAAATGATTTTAACTTATTGTTCAAGTAAGATACAGTTATTATTTTAAATGCTTTAAGTTGATTCTAAAACATATGTTAGTTCATAATTCTTTTATTAATGAATTATTGAAAGTCGATTCAACTAATCCTTAGTTGATGAACGTGAATTCTAAATTTCCTTGTAAGCTTATACAAACCAAACTTTCTTTGGTGCGAACTTGAATTCAAATTACTGAGTTGAACAACCCTAATTATTAGGGGAGGTCACTACGCATAGCGTTAAGATGTTTGTGCACAATACATGGTACAAATGGCTGATCCCCCTAAGTACGAGTTAAGGTCCATAGTCTTATTGACTGTTAAAGGTTTAAATAGAAATATTTATAACCTAGGACAAGAGTTCAAAGGTCTTATGACACTCAGATAAATTCTATTTTTGAATTGTAATTGCGATGAAAGTATTATTATCCAATTCTTTATTGTTGAAGCGAATCATATAATTCAGATTCTTTTTAAGATATCCTTTCATGTCTATATTATTGTTAAACTCTAGTGAGCTGTGGTTTGCTCACTCTTGCATTAAATAACAATTTCAGTTAAGGTTGATAACGCTGATGCTCCGTCTACGAGTAAGGGCAATGGAAAGCAAAGCAAGTGAAGACTTATTTTATTTAAATGAGAATGATTGTAATAAGACTTGAATGTTATGTTTTTATTTCCGCACTTTGTTATATTCATGTCAGGGTTAGAGTAACTCGGGATTTATTTTACAAAGGTTGGAACCCTTGTTGTAAGGGAGATTTATTTATTTTAATTTAAGTTGTAGTTACTTTGCATTATTCATTGGGTAGATGTATGTTGTATTAGAAAGTGAACACCAAATCATGTGAAAACGAAGTACACGGATTTGGGAGTGTCACATATATAGTACTACTTTTTTAAAAATAACATCCATACATATAAATTTAAAAACTAAATTCATGGTTAACCCAATTCCAATAACTCTCTAACCTGCACTTAGAAAGTTCATCGAACAATTGATAAGACAACCAATCTCCATCTATACGAGGTTGATAGCCTCCCAATATAAACCTCAAAAGACGTTTGTGCTTCACAAATAAAGAAAATGAATGAATGACACTAATAACATATAAATTGTCATATTCAGTGACCTTGAGCCACAAAACTTCTATGTTTTTGACTTTCGTCTTAAATAAATACTTTTAGTTTTCTCTCACTAATAACATAGTTTACAACAAAGTTTGTAATTCAAGTGTTTAATTTTATTTAGATTCGGAATGCAAACAATGGCTTTATGCAAGGAATTTGATGTAGTATATTATTCATGCATTTTGAATTTATTTTCAAGAGAAATACTGAAAAATAGGCTTACCAAAGGGTATGAATAGTTTCAGAGTTGTGCTTGGAAATATCCACAAAAAATATGAACTAATTCCCATTAATATATATGAAATTAGGGGTTGTTTGATTAAAACATAATGAATCTGTATCTGCATCTGAATGAGCTGAATCTGAATCTGAATGAAAAAAGTTATTTGATAATTGATACATCTGAAATATCTTAATAACAGTCTTTTACTATTTTACCCTCTAAACTATGCTGAACAAGTATATAATTTTGTCTAGACGTATTTAAAAAAATTAAATACAATATTCATTGTACAACAAATAAAAATAAATAATTCAAACAAATTATCAAACAAAGTATTAAATAATTCAAAAAAAATTAACCCAATTTTCATAGAAAATAAGAAATGTAATGAGTTAAACAAACATGTCAACATAATAATAAAATTACATTAATTTTAATGAGTCACTTTATAGTTCACAAGCAATTTGTTCACGTAGATTGTTCATATATTGTATGCCTTGAGCATATATGTATTTAATCTTTCTCCTTATATTCCGTTATGGGACTTTATATTAGTTTTTATATGGTGTGATGCAATGCATTAAAATAAATTATGACGCGCCCAAAATAGGTTCAATATTCAACCCATTCTGAGTCGCCAAATACATGGTACATAATTCAAATACAATCTTTTATAACATACAGTCGTGTAAAATACGACCACACAAATTATGAGCTTCAATACAAATCGTATATAATACGAAATATAAACATTCAAATTCATTCCTTATTCATTACAATTATTGTCCCACTATTTTATAAAATAGTGGGAACTTCTACAGATCTAACTCTGATCATCACACTGTTTCCCGACTAGTCCCCGCGATATTCTCATTTCCTGAAGGGAACAATGGAAGAAAAAGGTGAGTTCAACTAGCCCAATAAAGAATATTATGACTAAGATAATGGAGAATAAATTATCGTTAGTCTTCAACAAATCAGATAAAATATTATGGATAACAAGTTTTAGATCAACAACTGCAGCGAAAATAACAATTCATTAGAAGAGTTAAGTAGAGAATGATGTCTACTATCTTCTATGGTTTAAAAGTCCATCATCAATATTTTATCCCTGTAACATCAATCAATATATATCTCGAATCAAATATTTATCTTTGCACTACGGGCCAAAGATATTCATTTGTATCACCAGTGGTCATGTTCATCTCAACACCTGTCCATCTTTGCACTACGGGCCAAAGATATTCATCAGGTAATCATCTTTACACTACAGGCCAAAGATATTCATCAAATAATCATTCATCTTTGCACTACAGGCCAAAGATATTCGTTTGTATCACCATTTAAGACTGAGGATGATGAAAAACAGTATAAATAACGAATCTAGTGAGATAAAGGACAAAGATTAGGGATTCGTAAATTAATTTATCCAAGTTCAAGAATACTTCCTAATAATCAATTGTTCAAAACTTGGATACAATCAAAGATAATTTGGATAAAAAAATAATATTTTTTTATCGTGAATAGTAACTCATGAATAGTAACTCGTCGTGAAAATATAAAAATTTCATAAAAAGTTCAGACCAATATTTCGGTGAAATGATATTAGATGAAGCGCAAAACTCAAAGAATTTCTGATCATTTCAGGAATTATAGAAGAAATACTTACCGTAGTAAGTTCAAATTTAGGAATATGAAATGAAATATTATCACTTTTAAAATATGAAATATGAAAGAAAATAATATTTATTATGAATAGTGAAAGGAAATAACATCATTTACGAGAAAAATAACATCCTTTACCTTAACAGAAGAGTAGTTTTGACTGGAATATCGGATATTATGCTGACGAAAACTTGCACTGTTATCAACACTCAAAGTATCTAAATACTCACAAGAAATACGCTCGATATTATAGAGAGAAAATTTTCTGATTCTAGTGTGATTTTCATTTCTAACTAAGCACCCTATTTATAGGAAAATGCCAAAATACCAAAGCTGACTTTTTATACACGCGGATGAATTTTTCAAGCCTCCACTTTTGAAAAACACTCCAAGCACATAACACTTGAAAATTTCAAGCCACCCACATGTTTATATAATATATATATATATATATATATATATATATATATATATATTAAAACATTTATTTTTGAAACTTCAATAATTCATAATAAATAGCTTTTTTATCAAAAAAATACGAACCTTATGTTCATTATATATGAAATTTAATTCTCTACAACTTTGTAGAAGAAAGTTTTTCCAAATTTCGAACTAAAAATGACTCAAATTTATATACAGATGATTTTTCATACCTCCATTCCGACAAAATACATATACTGATAAAAACAACCATCAACACTAATTCCTTCATTTATATCCATATTAAATAAATATTTCTTTATCATATATATCAACAATTAATTATTCACAAATAATATTACAAAACTATAATATTGACAACCAGGTCATTCCTAGGAAAGAGGGGGCCTTCCGATAAGGATTTCTCCTTACTGGCGCATAATTAACTAACCCTTTTCCTAAACAGAACTTCCTTAGACATTGCCAATAATGCTATCTAATAATATTATTCAAATTATATGAATTATTGATTTGATAATTTGGAATACTAGTGCAATGACAATTATTGAATCAATAATATGAAATATCAACGTAGCAATTATGCAATTATCAATGTAGCAATTATTGAGTCAATAATATAAAATATTGAACAGTAATTACTGTAACAATTATTGAGTAAGTGACTTCTTACGTAAGAATCAATAATTAAAAATACTGTGCAATACCGTGTGCTACTGTGCAACAACGCGTATTACTGTTCTTTTATCACCGGGTATTTCAACAGTTTAACTGTAACAGTTTTACCGTTATTTTATAAAAATGTTATTTCTGTCGCTTTCTATATCCAACAGTTATTCTATTGTGGGGCCCACAAATGTCTGCGCCGTCTTATGAATATTCCCCGACAACAAGAATATTCCACGACCAAACGAATATTCCCCCGACAACAATGAATATTTTATAACCACTTGCTTATTTTGAAATATTTGCACATTTCACCCATAACTTATCACATTTATCAAATTAACACCTTACTATTTCAAAGTAATATATAAAGAAAATTAAATTTTTATTCATAAAATTTGGGGTCTTATATAAATATTTTAAAAAAAAATATTACAACTTTTTATAAAATAATGCGTACATATATAGGGTGGGTCGTGCAACTACTTGACAAATAAAACCAATTGAGGAGACCAAGCGATGAAACTGTAAGGACTAATTATCCAATAGCCGACCCAAAGGGTGGTTATGCTAATTATAGGGGGTTGATCTTTGATCTTGTTAGTTTTCAGAGTATTGGGTTTGTAACGCCCAAGAAATTCAGACGTTATGTAAAAGAATTTTTATTTGCTTCTTTGAATAAAATTATATTTAATGTTTATTCAAGTGAGTAAGCTAATTCTCGGTTGTTTTATGACCTAGAAGATGTGAATATGGTTAGTATTCTGGCTTCGAGCTAGAATTTAATTATATGAATTTTCAAGACGAAAACGAAGGTTTTCTGAGAAAATTCCGAAAAATCACTATTCATCCGTTTCTGCTCGGAAATGAATTTTGAAATTCCGAGAAACGCGTAATGATAGAATTTGATGACGAGATGGAATATCCGATAAAATTCCAGTTATGGCTCACGAAGTTTTCGTCTGGGAACTTATAACCCTAAGGGATGGAAAAATTAAAACCTATGAATTAATGGGTTATGTATAATAATGATTATTATTATTATACGGTATAAATACGAGTATAATACGAGTTACTATATGAGTGTAATACGGAATGAATACGAGAATTGATACGACGTATAATACAAATTTTATACGAAGCAAATACATTTAAATTGAATTAAAGTGAATTATTAAACCCGTGGGTCGAACCAATGGGCTAACGGGTGGGTTAAACCCATAAGGGCAACCCAAGTGATGAGTCATTAAGTGTGTGATGTCACATGCATGAGGTCATGTGTATGATGTCACAAACTTGGTGAGAAAGCAAAAATAAGTAGATTATCAAAACTTGGGGACAAAGGAAGGTTAAGGAGGTTTGGGCCTAAAAGACTATTCTACCCCAAGTCTTGCAAGCCTATAAATAGAGAGCTCTTGAGCTCATTTGTTGGTTGTTTAACTTGAGAACAAATTTGAGAGAGAGAAAAGAGAATTTAAGCAAGAGAAATGCAAGAGTTAAGTTATCTTCATAACTTGAGGAACTCAACCAAGAACCAAGAAGGTATACATACTTAAAAGTTACTCTTCTATCTTCTTTCAATTCATTTTGATAGAGAAGTGTAGATGATGAAGTAGGAAGGTTAAGAAGTAATAAGGTGTTGATAATGAAACCATAAACCTTAACAAACAAGAATGATGGAACCATGATTAAGTAAATGAAGAACTTAATAATGGAAGTCTTAGTAAGTGATTAACTTGAGCAAGAGAAATCCTTAATAATTGATTAAGGAATTTAAATGATAAACATGTGAACCATTGAACATAAATAACAACAATGGTTAGAATTGATATTAATCAACCAATGGAGTAATCCCATTTGGTTTGACGTAAAACTATCAGAGAACGAAGATTTGGTGAAAGTTACGCGATTAGACGATAATCGTCGAAAACGTAAATTTTTCGGAATAGAAGTCAAAAGTCGTCGTGTGGTTTGGAAACATTAGTTTTCGATTGCAACACATGTAATTAGGTAAATAAGACTTGCGGGAGCAAGAACGAACCAATTCCGACTTAAAATGAAGAATTGAGCGTCGAACGTTCACGAATGTTTAACGAAAATGTAAAAATGGACTAATCGGCTAAATTCTCGCCGACGAATTTTGAAACGAATTCTGACATGATGAAATGGTAGAATATGGTATTTATGAACTATTGGACGCCGCAGCGCCTAGACCGGGGTCTTGGAACCTTACATGGTCAGCACCGCAGTGCGAATTCAGAGAGTAAACTCGACGCCGCAGCGCCAGGCTAGGGTTTGATCCCTGGAGGGGTAGCGCCGCTCCAAGAGGGAAAGATGGCACCGCAGCGCCAACAGAGGAAAATGTTAGACATTTAGGTGGTGTTTGATAAAACTGAGTGTTAAGATATGAACAGTTTAGATATCAGAATAATATAGAGCCTCTGTTCAGAATAGTGTCTGAATGAAAAAATGTTGTTTGATAATTTATTTTTTCAAAATGTCTGAATAGCAGTATTTTACCATTTTAACCCTCTGAACAGTTTAAGCAAAACCTGTTTGATAATTAGAAAGGTCTAAATAGTTTTTTAAATACATATTTATAATATTTTGACCACAATATGATGAAAAAAAATGTATTATGTCTAATGAAAATATCAACATAGCATAATAATTCAACCATACAAATTAAATGAACTTCAAACAGTTGTTAAGAGTTGAAGTGCAATTTGTTCACATAGATTAACCATAAATTCTATGCCTTGATCTCCCCATTGCGGTTCATCTTGTCCCTCTTCTTCGTTCCCTTCATTTTGCTCCGCTTCATCGTCAAACATGTTATCTTGATCATATTATGGCTTGAGGCTTGCACATTCCCTACCATTTTCCACAACCTCACGAATACATGCTTCTAAAAAGTCTTCACTAATGTTTCATTCCTCCAACTCACTCTAGTCCTTTTTTGTTTTTGAGTTTCACTGCCTTGTTCCATACCTAAAGTACATAGATTATAAAAGATGTAAACAATAAAGAACAAACATTTAAATAGTTTGGACAATAAAGAACAAATTAGACTTTATAGACTATTCCCAGTGTATGTAGTGTGAGCATATGTATTTCATTTTAGATATGATTCATATGTCTTGCCAAAACATAAAATGTATAAAGATAAAAAAAAAAGTCACAGAAATGACACTAATTCAAATCTCCATTATTATAAACAAGTATATTTGAATCCAATCATCACAAGGTAAGGCAATCCTCCATTATCATAAACAAATCTCCATTGTCTGTTTGAGTGAAACATGTTTGAAGTTATAGCTATTACAATACTTTGATTAAATCCTTTAGAATATAAATACTAGTCCAGTTGTATATAAGAATCTTCTTAGGCCTGTATCAACACTTGATACTATCATGTTGGAAAACAAATGAACAGAATCCTGCCAGGACCCTGGATTAGTGTATGATAAATATTCTAAGTGAGGATTATACATTTACCTACAGTAATGTGTGGGTAAAAAGTAAAAAGGATTTGGTCCTCTTTCCATGGTACCATTCTAACGAGAGGTCCAATTATTTATTAGGCTTGGAGTATATTTTTTGTGCTATATTTGACACCTAATCTCCATTATGTATCCACTTTTTAAAACAATAATTTAGCTTTATTTTTAGAATTGAATTTCTTTTGGGTGTTGCAGTAAGAGAAGTAGAGCACTTGGACTGGGGGATGAGAATGAGGATTGCAATGGGCCCGACATACTGCCTTGAGCATATGCAACAACTAAAGCCACCCATAACCCATAACCACCTAAACTCTTCATCTGTAAATTTGACCGAGGACTATGCAGCCAAAATATCAGATTTCGATCTCTGGGATGAATTTGCAGCAGCAGAGATGGATTCAAATCCAGAATCAAAGCTAAATGGACCATTCCATTCCATTCAAAAATTAAAAACTAACTTTAGCAAATACATAGGGCATATCAAAACTGACTAATTTGTACGCGCAGATACTGACCTCAAATTCTCTGAAACTCAATATAAAATCCAATTCCAATCCGAATTTCCAAATTAATTGAGAACAAACGACTCCAAACTACCAAATTAGACAATAAAAACAAAAACCCATCTCAATTTTTGAAAGATCTAATACATGGAAACAATAACCCAGTAAAGATCAAGCAAATCAGAACTTAAACAAATTAAAGATACATACTGCCAAATAAATGGTATAACAAAAAATATCAAAATTCTGGTCTTATCAATTAATCAAAGAGCAAAGGAGATGTAGCATAGCATAAAAGAAGGAAAAATATTTTTCATTGAATACCCAAAGCAGTGAAGAAGATTTGAAAAAAGGGTTTAAAATCACAAAAATTTTACAGTAATCACTAATAGAACAATGGATGAAGAAGATTAATAAGAACAAATCAAGTAATAACGAACAATAAAGAAGGGAGACAAGATTTACCAGCGAAGGAAGAGTGAAGATTTGAGAGGGAGCAGATACGAGCGGCAACAAATACAACGGGAGAGTAGGGTTTATATTCGTGATAAAGGAAGGATAAAGGAAGGATTTTGTAAAATTGTTGAGGTTATTTTTGTCCAAAAAACATAATCTCGCTCAGATGTGGCTCTGAATGGTCTAGCTTTATTTTTGAATCTTACCGATT
The DNA here is from genome assembly GCA_020205555.1 of Panax stipuleanatus. NCBI lineage: Eukaryota > Viridiplantae > Streptophyta > Magnoliopsida > Apiales > Araliaceae > Panax > Panax stipuleanatus. The sequence goes on along the minus strand of CM035116.1, from coordinate 31,470,039 downwards.
AAGAGGCATAAATTTTTTTACCAAACAAGTTGTGCCTCTGACCGAATCAGAGGCACACCCATTAAGAGCCATTAAGACCCAAAAAAACACCACCTTACTTAACCTTTTCCATGATGATTAAGGGGTAGTCGATGATGACTAATAAGTGTTCGGTTTATAACGCATAAAGGTTAATAAGTCATAAAGAATGTTAATAACTTAAACGATTCAACAACTTGTGTTAGGAATATACATAAGAATGTTATTCCTATTTATATATGAATTGATTATGATATAAATGACTAAATATGCAAGTATGCTTGCATTGATAAAAGTAGTAAAGTCCTTTGATAGATAATACGAATATATATACAAGGACTTAGACTGAAAAGATTAAATATGTTAGGTTGATCATACATAAGAAAAATAGCTTTGTAAAGTCCTTAAAAAGAAATGATGTACAAGGACTATAAAGATAGAAAGATCAAGCTTCTTAGGTTGATCTTATAATGTAATAGATAGGCCTGTCTGATCGTCGAAGCACTGCATCAGAATCGTAGTCTGCCAGGAGAGACAAAGGAGACTCGAGAGCTATCAAGGCGGAATCGTAGTCTGCAGGATAGTAGATCTCGGAGTTCGTAGTCTGCCAGGAGAAACAAGGAAGAATCGTAGTGTGTCGAGAAGAATTTCCTCGGAGCCGTAGTGTGACGCCCCCAGAATAGGTCCAGTCAACCCAACCCATTCTGAGTCGCCAAATACATGGTACAGAATTCAAATACAAACTTTATATCATACGGTCGTGCAAAATACGACCACACAACTGTGAGTGTCAATACAAATATGTAGAAAGTATTAAGATTCAAACTAAGTCCTCATTACAATTATTATCACACTATTTATCAAAAATAGTGAGGACTACTACTGCTCTAACTCGGACCATCACTCTATCCCCCGACTAGTTCCTGCGACATTCTCATTTCCTGAAGAGGACAACAGATGAAAAGGGTGAGCTCAACTAGCTCAGTAAAGAATATTATGACTAAGATAATAGAAAATAAATTATCGTTAGCCTTCAATAAACCAGATAAAATATAATGGACAAACAATCTTAGATCAATATTCGCAGCGAAAATAACAATTCATTAGAAGAGTTAAGTAGAGAATGAAGTCTACTATCTTCTATGATTTAAAAGTCCATCATCAATATTTTATCGCTGTAACATCAATCAATATACATCTTGAATCAATATTCATCTTTGCACTACAGGCCAAAGATATTCATTTGTATCATCAGTGGTCATGTTCATCTCAACACCTGTCATCTTTGCACTACGGCCAAAGATATTCATCAGGTAATCATTCATCTTTGCTCTACAGGCCAAAGATATTCAGTTATAACACCACTTAGGACTGAGGATGATGAAAATAATATAAATAACGAATCCAGTGAAATAAAGGATAAGATTAAGGATTCGTATTTTAGTTTATTCAAGTTCAAGAATATTCCATAATAATACTTTGTGGAGCAAAATTCAAGAATGAAGCTCAAAACTTTAGATCCAATCAAAGATAATAACCATAACAGACAATTTGAACAAATAGAAGAAAATTTAGTTTTTCCGTGAATAGTGCCGTATACGTGAATAGTGCCGTATACGTGAATAGTAACCCCGACGGAAAAAGTAAGAATTTTATAATAAAATCCATGACAATATTTTGGTATAATGATATTGAAAAGAATAACATCATTTACGAAAGAAAATAACATCCCTTACCTCAAAAGAACAGTACTTCTGGCTGGAATATCGGATATAATACCGAAGGAAACTTGCACTGAATACTAATACTCAAAGTATTGAAATACTCACAAAAATACGCTCAATATTATAGAGAGAGAAAACTTCTGATTCTGGTGTGATTTTCAATTCTAACCTAAGCACCCTATTTATAGGAAAAGCTTAGGATGCCAAAGGAGACTAAAATAATAAAATATTATTATTTTTTTAAATTTCCTCCGCAGCCGGCTGCTGCCCAAAATCAGAATTTTCAACAAAAATGGGGCCCACCTTTTTATTAAAAAAATATTTATTTTCTGAAACTTCAATAATTCATAATAGATAGCCCCTTTGTCAGAAAAATACAAATTCTATGTCATTCCATAGGAAATTTAATTCTCTACAACTTTGTAGAAGGAAGTTTTTCCAAATTCCAAACATAAATTATCCGAAATCCATAAACAGATGATTATCCACACCCAAAATATTGATAAAAACTCATCAGCGCTAATTCCTTCTTTTATATCCACAAAATAAATATTTCCTTATCATATAAATCAATAATTAATTATTCATAAATAATATTACAGAACTACAATATTGACAACCAGGTCGTTCCTAGGAAAGAGGGGGCCTTCCGATAAGGACTTCTCCTTATTGGCGCGCAATTAAATAACCCCTCCTAGACAGAACTTCCTTAGACATTGTCAATAATGCTATCTAATAATATTATTCAAATAATATGAATTATTGAGTCGCTAATGTGAAACACTGTGCAATGACAATTATTGAATCAATAATACAAACTATCAACTGTAGCCATTATTGAATCAATCATATAAAATAGCAACGTAGCAATTATTGAGTCAATAAAATATCAATGTAACAATTATTGAGTCAATAATATAAAATATCAACGTAGCAATTATTGAGTCAATAATATAAAATATTGAACAGTAATTACTGTAACAATTATTGAGTAATGGCTTCTCACGTAAGAATCAATAATTAGAATTACTGTGCAATACCGTGTGCTACTGTGCAACACCGTGTATCACTGTATTTTAACCACCGGGTCTTTCAACAGTACTAACGGTAACAACTACGCCGTTATTTTGTAAAAAAGTTATTTCTGTCGCTTTTTATATCCGACAGTTATTCCGTTGTGGGGGCCCACAAATAGCTGCGCCGTCGTACGAATATTCCCCGACAACAAGAATATTCCATGACCAAACGAATATTCCCCGACAACAAGAATATTTTATAACCACTTGCTCATTTTAAAAATATTTGCACATTTCACTCATAACTTTCATATTTATCAAAACAACACCTTACTGTTTCGAAATAATATATAAAGAAAATTAAATATTTATTCATAAAAGTTGGGGTCTTACACGTAGTCTGCTGAGGAAGTCATATTCAGAATCGAAGAGACAGGCTGTCTATGAGCCGACCGAGAAACTGCCAGAGCTAAGTCAAGAATTATAGATCACACTTAAAGTAGTGGAGTCTAATGATCATCAGAGGCAGAGATAGTAGTCGGGTAAGATCAGACGAAGGCAGCAAGCATGAAGGCAGAATCGTAGTCTGTCAAGGTTTGATCTCGGATTCGTAGTGTCTGCAGCAACTAAGCTAAATCGTAGTCTGCAGAACTAAGGCTTCCACAAAGGTTGCTCAACAACGCTAAGGAAAGAATTGTAGTGTCAACACGATTCTCATCAAATAGGCACTCCCAATATATCCAAAGCATGAAGCCTCTGGTCTGAGCTACAAAGATACATCCTACATGAAGAGTACCAGAGAGCACTCACCGAATGCCATGCAAGCTAACAAGAAGATCAAAGCATCAACTCTATCAACATGCAGACTGAGTTGTGAGGCCATTCGAGATGAAGTTTTCCACAAGCTAATTAGAAGAAGACTTCATGCAAAGTGACTGACTAGAGAAAGTTAGCAAGTGCAGTAGCTATCAAGAGAACAGAAGACAACTATCTTGAGAATCACTCAAGATCGTAGTGTTTGCCAAAGTAAAGAAGGAACTGATACAATCTAGAGAGATACCGGCAAATTTGTGAAGAACAAGATAGAAGTGATTAAACATTGGTCAGACCATTGAAGATAGGTGAACGGGAGATCACCAAGAGAAAGGAGCTGGGTATGCCACAAATCTGAAGTGTCTTGCTATTCAGAAGAGGTCAGAACGACAAGTCAAGATATCAGTTCCTGAGATCAGTCAAGTCAAGTAGAAGTGTTGAAACACTGCACAAATGAAGGAAGAGATGTTCTACATTGAAGATCCAAGAACACTCATCAAAATCGTAGTGTTGTCTCAGCCAGTCAAAGCGACATTCAATATGACACACTACGATCAAGGTCCAAGAACATCTGCATTAGAATCGTAGAGTTCTGACATCTGAAGATTGAAGCATTGGCAACAGTTTAATCTGAAGACTGACATTCTAACGTTGCTATTTGAGAGCATCGATGCAGAAGGACAACTCCTAAGGATTCAAATTAAGGAATCAGAAAAGAGTAATAAAAAAGACTACCAACCTGACACAGAACAGTGACATCTCTGAGGCGGTAGGTGAGAAAGAAGACTGCTGTGTCAGTAAAGTCAAAAAGGAGCTGTCTTGTCACATCAGCTGTCTACATCAAATAACTCGAGATTTGCAAAGCAATTCAAATAGCTTCCAACGGCTACTTTCCAACGGGAAGATTGTGGAAGGGTATTTAAAGGACAAGCTTCAAAGAAGAGTTGTTGCTGAGTTGTTGTGACACCCCCAAATCCGGGTACTTCAATTCCACGGGACTTGGTGTTCACTGTACGAATATCATCTATCTATCTACCCATAGTAAATGCAAACCATGCAATAAATAGAATTAAATCATCCCTTATGGGTTACAACATCTGAAAATAAATACATCAATCCCAGGTAATACTAACCTTAAACATCTGTGCGGAACATAAACAATTAAATAGTCTTATACAACTTTAACATAGAGCTGAAACATAAACATATAAAATAAACAACAAGTCTTCATCACTTGTTGACCTTGCCCTTGCCTTTGCTAGTAGAAGGCTCGTTGGACCTTTCGTTCTTAACTGCAATGTTATTATACGCAAGAGTGAGCACGATTGCCCACAAGTATAATAATATGGCAACAATATAATAACATGCGAGTGAATCAAAGACATCTGAATAAAGAAACTCAAATTTTGACTCGAGGATAAATAACAGGAATCAAAATAACATCTGAGGGTCGTAAGACCTTGAACTATGTCCTAGGTTGTAAAGTGTTTATACTTTAAACCTTTAACAGTCATAAGACTATGGACTCTACTTCTCGTACTTAGGGGGATCAGCCCTTAGTACCATACTGTGCACAATATCTCAACGCTAAAGCGTAAATAATCCCCTTTACAGGGTTGTTCATCTCAGTTTTGACATCAGAGTCCGCACCAAAGGAAGTTTGGTTTGGATAAGCTCAATAAGTATTTTAGAATTTAGAACGTTCATCAACTATGGACTAGTCGAATCAATAGGGGTTCACTAGTCCTATAAGGTTCAACAATAACATCGATATTCAACTTGAATAATAAATCTCAAGAGTATGCAATCGAATAAGTATTGTATAACTGAATCATGCTTTTAAAAGAGTTACAATATGTAATATGAATTTCGAATTGGAACAATTAAGAACACGAGCTTACTCGATATAGAAACACAAGTCTAAGACTTAATAAATGAATAAATTAGAATTTAGGGAACTTGCTAAATCAATAAGTTAGGGATAGGATACTTGCCTCTTGCACAAGCTACAAATATAATTACAATTCACTTCCTCAACGTCCTACACATTACATTATGTATACGACATCGATTAGTTTTCATAACTACCATGTTTAACTGTTGAACTATTCACTTAAGTTCGACTTACAACTTAGTTTATAATATTACTCAATGGCTAACCACATAACATGAATGTAAACTCACAACATGCATATCACACATGTATAGCCCTTTAAACAATAATAATCAAGTTTTACAATTACGATATTCAAGTTCGCACTTAGTTTGTTAACTTGAACCTTCACATTATCTTATACATGCCAATAACTTAATTTATTAATCATGAACTTCAAATCATATAATATTCATGTATGTAATTTAAAACAACATCTTTTATTATCGAGAACACTGCACTTGTGTGCGTGCATGTCCGAAGCCCTCCGATTGCCTTCGAATACGCATCAGTCACAAAGATGGCCATTTTTACCCATTTTAACGATTTCAAATTGAAAACTTAAAGAATGAAAGTTGTAGGTCTACTCGTTATCTTTCCGAATCATCTTGAATCGCCTTAATCGGAGTTCGTGTGAAAACGTTATGCTTATTTTACTACAGGAGGTCAAAACAGTCTCGGAAACCAAAAAAAAAGGCTCCCGGACAGCCCTTATACCCGCTGGGGCGGGTCCTAATACCCATGAACACCCGCTGGGGCGGGTCCCCCTGCTGGTGCACTCCCTGGTTCGCGATGAACACACAGAGTAGCCCAAATAAATCCAAATTAAACTAACGTAATGAATTATAAGGCTACCCATAATATAAAAACTCCACAGAAACATTATATAACATTTTTAGCATGATCTTAGCATTTTAAATTACGTATTTACACAATCCAAGGCATCTATTTTCACTGTTTTCAATATTTTGTAAAGTTTTAAAGGAAAACAAGAAATTCAACGTTACGGATTCGTTATAACACCGAATCCGTTCGTTTAACTTCCATTTTGTTCGTTTAAACGTACATAATTACATGCAAGTATCAATTTAAGTTAAATAAACGTATAAGGCGTGTAAATTTTGTACGTAAGGGCTATATGGGCCATATGTACAATTTCTACACTCTGTAACTTTTGAAAACCCAATTATCAACAAAATTCCATGGTGTGATCACTGAAAGTTATGCATATATGGCATATAATATGTTATAAACACATATTAACACAAATATAGCCATATAATGAATAAATATCAATTTTTTTCCATTCACAGAGAATTTTTAAAGCTCGTAAATGGAAAAACTCTGTAAAATTTTGAAAACCCAATTAAGGCCTAATTACATGAATTCGATTATTTTAATTCATTCATACCAAATACAAAACATGTTATAATGATATAATAACACATATATAAGCATATAATCAAAAATTGCTAATTTTTCCCATACACGGAGAACTCAGAATATATGTTCATGAAGGAAACATAGTACGTGAAATAAATTGGGACAAAGGAATTACCCCTAGTAAACTCTGTGAAGATGATGATATAAACTTCTCAAATTCTTCTTCCTCAATCTTTTCTCTCAAAATTCTCTCTGACTCTTTAAGTTTTATTTCCTCTGATATGAATATATGAATTGATATAGTATATATGTATATAAGTATAATACGTATAATATATAATGGGTGAGTGGTTGTCAGTTGGTCCCTTAGTGGGTTAACTGACCAACTTCCCTTAAGGCCTTGTTTGGCTAGCTTAAGGAATCCCTTCTCATTTATTTTAATTAACTTACTATAATATAGTTTAATAATGTCACACTTTTAATTAATCAATAATCCTATTTAAATCAATTAAATAAAATTGCATAATTCCACAATAATTCACATAGTCACATAATTAAAATTCTTATTTATTAATTATGTCAAATCATTAAATCTCTAATTAATTATTTAAATTAATTAGAATAACATTATGCTTATTAATTAATATATTAATCAAATAAGCTCAATTAAATACATACTTTGAATATAAAAATTCACCACATTAATTTAACTAATGTGACACATATAATTAAATTAATCTACTACAATTTCATCAATTAATTATTTAACTCAATAATTAAATCATCGAAAAATATTTATTTAATTCAATAAATATTTAAATTAAATTACAAAAATCTTGTTCGTCACAGTTGTAGATTCGTCGAGTTATTGGAATACTAGCATGGTAACTGTTGTTGTAACCGAATTCCACAAGCGGTAGGTGATCATCCCAATTTCCTTTAAAATCCATGATGCATGCTCTCAACATATCTTCCAATGTCTGGATCATTCTTTCACTCTACCCGTCTGTCTGAGGGTGATAAGCCGTACTCATTCTCAACTGTGTCCCCATGCATTCTTGTAGTCGCTTCCAGAAGTTCGATGTGAAGCGCGGATCTCTGTCGGAAACAATTGACACCGGAACTCCGTGCCTCGAAACAATCTCTTTCACATATAACCTTGCCAACTGATCTAAGTTGAATCTGATTTTGATCGGAAGGAAGTGTGCTGATTTCGTCAGTCGGTCAACGATAACCCATACTGCGTCGTAGCCTTTCTGAGTCGTCGGAAGGCCAACCACGAAATCCATCGTAATGTGTTCCCATTTCCATTCTGGGATTTCCAGGGGTTGTAGCAAACCACTCGGTCTCTGATGTTCTGCTTTCACTTTCTGACAGGTTAGACACTTTGCAACACACTCAGCAACATCCCGTTTCAAATTCGGCCACCAGAAGTGCTGTCGAAGATCCTGGTACATCTTGGTACTACCGGGGTGAATCGAATACCGTGAGCTATGAGCCTCGCTCAAAATGTCATCCTTAATCTCTGGCACTGACGGTACCCAAACTCTATTCTCAAATCTCAGTAGTCCCTCACTGTCTATCTTGAATCTCGGTTCGGTTCCTTCAGATATCTTTTTCTTAACCTTCTCACATTCTTCGTCCTGAAGTTGAGCTTCCTTAACTTTATCCAATAGGGTTGTACCAGCTTGAATCTGAAACAACTTCTCGTCAATCTCCATCGGATACTTCACTTCCAATTTCAGCTTCCAATTTCAGCTTTTCCATTGCTGAAATTAGTTCCTCCTGAGTAGTCAACATCATCAATTTCTCCCGACCCTTTCTGCTTAAGGCGTCGGCAACCACATTAGCCTTACCCGGATGGTATAAGATTTCACAGTCATAGTCCTTAATTAACTCCAGCCACCTTCTCTGGCGCATATTCAAGTCCTTCTGTGTAAAAATATATTTCAGACTCTTGTGGTCTGTATATATTTCACACTTCTCCCCATAGAGATAGTGTCTCCAAATTTTTAAAGCAAATACCACTGCAGCTAACTCCAAGTCATGGGTCGGATATCCCTTCTCATAGTCTTTCAATTGTCGTGACGCATACGCAATGACCCTACCGTTTTGCATAAGCACACACCCAAGTCCTTTATGCGACGCATCACTATAAACCACAAAATTGCCTGTGTCGTCCGGAAGGGATAACACAGGTGCTGAACTCAACCTCCTCTTAAGCTCTTGGAAACTTTCCTCACACTTTTCTGTCCAAACGAATTTCACCGATTTTCTAGTCAAATTCGTCAGAGGAGTTGCGATCTTGGAAAAGTCCTGAATAAATCTTCTATAATAACCCGCCAATCCAAGAAAACTCATCACTTCCGACGGTGTTTTCGGCTGATCCCAGTTCATCACAGCTTCGACTTTAGAGGGATCTACCGAAATTCCGTCCTTGTCGATCACATGTCCAAGAAATTGCACTCTTTCAATCCAGAATTCACATTTCAAAAATTTGGCGTACAACTTCTCTCTTCTCAACGCCTCTAATGTTAACTTCAGATGTTCTACATGTTCTTCCTTGGTCTTCGAGTATACCAAAATATCGTCGATAAAGACCACCACGAATTTGTCCAAAAACGGCTTGAACACTCCATTCATTAAGCCCATGAATGCTGCAGGAGCATTCGTTAAACCAAATGACATTACCAAAAATTCGTAGTGACCATATCGAGTCCTAAATGCTGTCTTTGGAACATCCTCTGGCCTCACCTTCAGCTGATGATAGCCACTCCTCAAGTCTATCTTTGAAAAGTACCTTGCACCCTTCAATTGGTCGAACAGATCGTCGATCCTCGATAATGGATATCTATTCTTAATTGTGACCTTATTCAGTTCTCTGTAGTCGATGCAAAGCCGCATCGTCCCGTCCTTCTTCTTCACAAACAACACCGGCGCTCCCCACGGCGATACGCTTGGTTGGATGTACTTCTTGTCCAGTAACTCTTGTAGTTGTACCATTAACTCTTTCATCTCTACCGGAGCCATCCGGTATGGTGCCTTCGATATTGGGGCCGTCCCTGGCGCCAAATCGATCACAAACTCAACCTCTCTGTCTGGCGGAAGTCCTGGCAGATCATCCGGAAATACGTCTAAGAAGTCCCTCACGACTGGTATATCTTCTAATTTCGGATTTTCTTTACGACTATCGACTATGTAGGCTAAATATCCTACACAGCCTTGTCTTAACAACTTTTTGGCCTGCATCATCGTCAGACAACTCGCTTGTCTAGGCGATTTGCTGCCATAAAACACAACCTTTGACGGGGTCATAAGGTTGATACACTTCCTCTGGCAATCAATTACAGCCCCATAATTGACTAGCCAATCCATTCCCAGAATAACATCGAATTCCCCAAGCCTAATCGGGATAAGATCTACGTTCATAATGTTACCCTTAATATCTACTCTACAGTTCTTGTGTACATACTTAACAGGGATTACTTCTCTATTCGCAATCTCTATATTCATGGGGTATTCTAACTCGTCCATAGGAAGTTCTAAGTTCTTAGCAAAGTCATCGGATATAAATGAACAAGTAGCACCCGAATCAAATAGTACATAAGCATTAACTTTATTGATCGGAATGATACCTGACACCACATCGCGAGACTGCACAGCATCCTGCACTGTCATGTTGAAGGTCCTGGCGGTCGGTCGGTTGGTTGCGGTTGGTCCCGTGATAGTTAGAGCACTTCCACCGCTGTTTTCCCTGTTCCCTCCTGATCTTGCCCCTCCAGATCCCTTCTTGGGACAGTCCCTTGCCAGATGGTCCTTGGAGCCGCAAGTGAAGCAAGCGCCCTTCTTTGGGTTCGGACAGTTAGGTGCTATGTGGCCTTCCTGACCACAATTATAGCATACTCGTTTTCCCTTCATACAGACCCCCAGGTGAGCTTTTCCGCAGGTCGAACAAGCTTGGATCCTCTTCTTTTGACCTCCTTGCTGATTCCCAGTTGATGAGTTATCATTCCACCTCCTCTTCTGATTATTACTTCCCCCCGTGTTGCTACCACTAGCCTTGTTAACTCCTTCACCTTCACTCTTTTTCTTCTTCTGGTCTTGATTGTACTTTGTAACAGTGTCACTCCCGCCTTCAGCGAGAATGGCCTTCTCCAACACCCCAGCAAAAGTGTTCAATTGGAACATTGACACCTTGCTATATAACCAGGGCTTCAGGCCCTGCTCAAACCTCCTTGCCTTCCTCTGATCGGTGTGCACTTGATACGTAGCAAACCTAGCCAACTCATTGAATTTCGCCGCATATTCCGGTACGGACATATTTCCCTGTTTCAGCTCCAGGAACTGGACCTCCATTTGATTCTGCGAACTGGTCGGAAAGTACATCTCGAAGAACATTTCTTTGAACCTCTCCCAGGTAATCACACCTTCACCTCCCCGGACCTTATTCGCTTGCCCCCAATAGATGGCCTCGGATTTTGGCATGAACGTTGCATAGGCGGTTTTCTGGTCTTCCCTGACTCTGGCGACGTCGAAAACTTTTTCCATCTCCATGACCCAGGTTTGAGCTTCTATCGGGTTCATGGTGCCTTTAAACTCTGGCGGTCCCACCGCCTTGAAGTCCTTGAACGTTGTGTTCGGTGGAGCTTGAGATTGGTTGTTAAGTGCTCCAGCAAGTAAGTTCGCCAACTGCTGAACGGGGTTAGCATTGGCGTTGTTGTTGTTGTTAGTTGACCCTTCCTGGGCCGGTCGACGGTTTAGGTCTTCTTCTTGACGGCATATTTCTGTTAAGATATACGCTTATTAGAACTTTATTCAATCTTTTAAGTATTTAAGGCTTAACTTAAACATTTAGACACAATCAGTCAACACATTATTTCAAATAAACTCTGATATATTACTAAATCAAAAGTTTTAACATAATACGATAGCATCACTGCTATTTACATCAACTATCCCGAGATAAAGATCTACAGGATTTAAAACATAAAATATTCCTCTGTTTATAAACAAATTGGAATTTACATTATTAACTACCAGATAGGTTTCACAAAATCAAATGTTCCTATCACTGCCCATTAAGGCGACGAACAGCTTTGTCACGCTCTTCTTTCATAATCTGGGACATCGTCCTGCGATCTAGCATGTACGACGGTAGTCCTTCGAACTGAATTGGGTACCTCATAACCCGATCCTGGGCCTCGTCAATTGCATACTGAAGTGTAGAGTACGTCTCCTCAAGTCTGGCCTTCTTCGCCCAACAGTTGTCTTCTGCGAGATCTGCTCGTCATGATTCCCTTACCCAAGCTTCCTCTGCTATGGCCAGCCTTGCTGATTTCTCTTTTAGTTCATTCCTCAATTCCTCTATTTCCTCTGACTTCTGCTCGGTTTGGCCTTTCTCGTGAACCAAATTCCACTCTACATTTCCCAAACGTGTGTGAAGAGCCTCAACCTCTCCATCCCTCAGCTCGATGGTAGACTGTTGAGTAACCGACCGCTCCCTCAGCTCCTGAACAGTCTCCCTCAGCTCCTGAACAGTATCACGTAACTCTATGTTACGGTCATACAGCTCGTCATACATCTCGGCACTGATAGAGCTCGGCGGGTACTCTTCAGGGTCTTCCTCCTCCTCTTCGGCTGCCTCAGCCTGAACCTCAATCTCCTCAGGGTCTTCCTCAGAGTCCTCCTCTGAATCAGACACCGGCACATACTCTTGACCAATGACTGTGATCAAGGGTGATGGCTCTCGTTGGACTAACTGCTCCCAGACTACGTGGATATCTCGGGGCTCCTCCTCTCTAGCCTCTAGGGATACAAGGTCCCTGGACTGACTAGGTTCTCCAGCATCTGTCATCCTGACAAATAAAATTTTAAGTTTTAGTAATTACGTGATGCTAATCGATACTCGAATATATAAATATAAGCACATAGCACATAAGGTAAGTTATTATCTTTCTTAGAACTCGATAAGAGTTATCATTACTATGTTCTCGATCTCTAAAAAGGCTACTATCCTAAGGTTTTCCCCCACCTAAGGTTCATAACCTACAGCTCTGATACCAACCTGTGACACCCCCAAATCCGGGTACTTCAATTCCACGGGACTTGGTGTTCACTGTACGAATATCATCTATCTATCTACCCATAGTAAATGCAAACCATGCAATAAATAGAATTAAATCCTCCCTTATGGGTTACAACATCTGAAAATAAATACATCAATCCCAGGTAATACTAACCTTAAACATCTGTGCGGAACATAAACAATTAAATAGTCTTATACAACTTTAACACAGAGCTGAAACATAAACATATAAAATAAACAACAAGTCTTCATCACTTGTTGACCTTGCCCTTGCCTTTGCTAGTAGAAGGCTCGTTGGACCTTTCGTTCTTAACTGCAATGTTATTATACGCAAGAGTGAGCACGATTGCCCACAAGTATAATAATATGACAACAATATAATAACATGCGAGTGAATCAAAGACATCTGAATAAAAAAACTCAAATTTTGACTCGAGGATAAATAACAGGAATCAAAATAACATCTGAGGGTCGTAAGACCTTGAACTATGTCCTAGGTTGTAAAGTGTTTATACTTTAAACCTTTAACAGTCATAAGACTATGGACTCTACTTCTCGTACTTAGGGGGATCAGCCCTTAGTACCATACTGTGCACAATATCTCAACGCTAAAGCGTAAATAATCCCCTTTACAGGGTTGTTCATCTCAGTTTTGACATCAGAGTCCGCACCAAAGGAAGTTTGGTTTGGATAAGCTCAATAAGTATTTTAGAATTTAGAACGTTCATCAACTATGGACTAGTCGAATCAATAGGGGTTCACTAGTCCTATAAGGTTCAACAATAACATCGATATTCAACTTGAATAATAAATCTCAAGAGTATACAATCGAATAAGTATTGTATAACTGAATCATGCTTTTAAAAGAGTTACAATATGTAATATGAATTTCGAATTGGAACAATTAAGAACACGAGCTTACTCGATATAGAAACACAAGTCTAAGACTTAATAAATGAATAAATTAGAATTTAGGGAACTTGCTAAATCAATAAGTTAGGGATAGGATACTTGCCTCTTGCACAAGCTACAAATATAATTACAATTCACTTCCTCAACGTCCTACACATTAGATTATGTATACGACATCGATTAGTTTTCATAACTACCATGTTTAACTGTTGAACTATTCACTTAAGTTCGACTTACAACTTAGTTTATAATATTACTCAATGGCTAACCACATAACATGAATGTAAACTCACAACATGCATATCACACATGTATAGCCCTTTAAACAATAATAATCAAGTTTTACAATTACGATATTCAAGTTCGCACTTAGTTTGTTAACTTGAACCTTCACATTATCTTATACATGCCAATAACTTAATTTATTAATCATGAACTTCAAATCATATAATATTCATGTATGTAATTTAAAACAACATCTTTTATTATCGAGAACACTGCACTTGTGTGCGTGCATGTCCGAAGCCCTCCGATTGCCTTCGAATACGCATCAGTCACAAAGATGGCCATTTTTACCCATTTTAACGATTTCAAATTGAAAAACTTAAAGAATGAAAGTTGTAGGTCTACTCGTTATCTTTCCGAATCATCTTGAATCGCCTTAATCGGAGTTCGTGTGAAAAAGTTATGCTTATTTTACTACAGGAGGTCAAAACAGTCTCGGAAACCAAAAAAAAAAGGCTCCCGGACAGCCCTTATACCCGCTGGGGCGGGTCCTAATACCCATGAACACCCGCTGGGGCGGGTCCCCCTGCTGGTGCACTCCCTGATTCGCGATGAACACACAGAGTAGCCCAAATAAATCCAAATTAAACTAACGTAATGAATTATAAGGCTACCCATAATGTAAAAACTCCACAGAAACATTATATAACATTTTTAGTATGATCTTAGCATTTTAAATTACGTATTTACACAATCCAAGGCATCTATTTTCACTGTTTTCAATATTTTGTAAAGTTTTAAAGGAAAACAAGAAATTCAACGTTACGGATTCGTTATAACACCGAATCCGTTCGTTTAACTTCCATTTTGTTCGTTTAAACGTACATAATTACATGCAAGTATCAATTTAAGTTAAATAAACGTATAAGGCGTGTAAATTTTGTACGTAAGGGCTATATGGGCCATATGTACAATTTCTACACTCTGTAACTTTTGAAAACCCAATTATCAACAAAATTCCATGGTGTGATCACTGAAAGTTATGCATATATGGCATATAATATGTTATAAACACATATTAACACAAATATAGTCATATAATGAATAAATATCAATGTTTTTCCATTCACAGAGAATTTTTAAAGCTCGTAAATGGAAAAACTCTGTAAATTTTGAAAACCCAATTAAGGCCTAATTACATGAATTCGATTATTTTAATTCATTCATACCAAATACAAAACATGTTATAATGATATAATAACACATATATAAGCATATAATCAAAAATTGCTAATTTTTCCCATACACGGAGAACTCAGAATATATGTTCATGAAGGAAACATAGTACGTGAAATAAATTGGGACAAAGGAATTACCCCTAGTAAACTCTGTGAAGATGATGATATAAACTTCTCAAATTCTTCTTCCTCAATCTTTTCTCTCAAAATTCTCTCTGACTCTTTAAGTTTTATTTCCTCTGATATGAATATATGAATTGATATAGTATATATGTATATAAGTATAATACGTATAATATATAATGGGTGAGTGGTTGTCAGTTGGTCCCTTAGTGGGTTAACTGACCAACTTCCCTTAAGGCCTTGTTTGGCTAGCTTAAGGAATCCCTTCTCATTTATTTTAATTAACTTACTATAATATAGTTTAATAATGTCACACTTTTAATTAATCAATAATCCTATTTAAATCAATTAAATAAAATTGCATAATTCCTCAATAATTCACATAGTCACATAATTAAAATTCTTATTTATTAATTATGTCAAATCATTAAATCTCTAATTAATTATTTAAATTAATTAGAATAACATTATGCTTATTAATTAATATATTAATCAAATAAGCTCAATTAAATACATACTTTGAATATAAAAATTCACCACATTAATTTAACTAATGTGACACATATAATTAAATTAATCTACTACAATTTCATCAATTAATTATTTAACTCAATAATTAAATCATCGAAAAATATTTATTTAATTCAATAAATATTTAAATTAAATTACAAAAATCTTGTTCGTCACAGTTGTAGATTCGTCGAGTTATTGGAATGCTACATTATTGACTCAACGAGTTTCACCAGAGCTGAAGAGAACAAGTATCAATGGCAGTGAGACTACAAAGGTGGAAGTGAAGCAGACTTAAAGAAAGACTGAACAGACTAAAGCTTCACTCAACAAGGATGAGAATGCCACTGAAGATGGCAGCCAAGCTGAGAGCTAAGAAGGCCAAGAAGTTAGCATTCAAGAAGGTGGCTGAGCATAAAGAAGATCAGAAGAGCCACTCTACAGATTACCATGAAGAACCAGAAGCTGAACAAGAAAAGATGCAGAACCATGTCTGCATATCATTCAAGAAGGGTTCAAGGGATGCTAAGGGTCAGAAGAAGGTGACCCACAATGAAAAGCCTTAGCAGTCCTATGTGGTGATGGTGCACAGCTGACAGCAAAGTGAAGATGAGCTGAACATACTGAAGATCAGCTGCACCATAGAAGAGGTCCAGACTCGAAGAAGAATGCTGAGGACCAAGCCTAGCTGCTAAGTACCAAGATGATCAAGCTTCAAGACATCTTAGCAGCAAAGCACAAACAACAACAACAACTACAACTACAAGTAGCCAGGGCTAAAGGGTCCTTGTCCGGAGGGACTAAATGAGTTCCAAGCCGGAGGGCTTAAAGAGTTCTTAGTGAACTAAAGGAGTTCCAAGCCAAAGGGCTTGAAGAGTTCAAAAGTGAACTGAAGTCCCAGGGCTGCTGGCCTTGAAGGAATCTTAGTGATTCAGGGTGCTGCCCATTCCTTAGCGGATTTCCTGCAAGAGTGCAGAAGAGTGGATTAGGAGTCAAGTTGGCTCTGAACCACTTAAAACCCTTTGTGTCTTTTACATTCTGTCATTTACTTTATGTCTTTATATTATGTACTTAACTACTATAACTGCTATGTATGTACTAACTACTTACAACTAAACTAACTCCAAGAACAATGTATTAATGTTTATCAATATATCAATGAAGGGGAGATTTAACTTATTCCGATGTGCTTGAAATGATTCTTATGTTCGTCATATGCTAACTTCTTAGCTATACAAATTAAAATGGAAAAGAGTTTATAAATTCAAAGGATCTATTCAACCCCCCCCCCCCTTCTAGATCTATTGTGTGCCTACTGGGAACTAACAATTGGTATCAAAGCAGGTTCTCATATTATTCAAAAGCTAATCGCTTTGAGTCTGATCCTAGGCACAAACGTTGTTCTAAACTTAGTTTAGTATTAAGTAACTTGTAAATGCAGATGAGCTCACACGTTGGACATAATGTGTACAGGTAGATGTGTATATACACCTGAAGCTGCTCAAATTGGTCCAGTTCTTGAATGCCATTACATCAAGACCAATCCTTGTCCATAGTCAATCTTGTAGTCTGAAAACTAGAGTTGGGAAGTCAAGAAGTATCTACAACAAAGAATCAAGCATCCTCCATTCTGAAAGATGAAAGGCTATACACGCTAAGAAATGCTTATACAGAGGAGAAAGAAGATTCTCTCAACTATGATTTGGCCAAACAATAGTTGGATCAAGCCTTGAGGTTCAAGAGAGTTAAAGAACTAAAGATGCCAAGATCTTCCTAGCTTATCTCTTCAAGGCTATGACTGATTGATTAAAGGACAACTGGAGCAACAAGCTGTCAGAAATAAATGTAAAGATATGCACATCAATGCCTAACCTCATTCTAGTAAGGTAAATGACTATCAAGAAACTGACAGTGTAAAGGTACGGTTCCTCATTAATATAAATGTGTACATCATGTTGCATCACCTTATGTACTATAAAAATATTCTATCAAGAGACCATACTCTACCCAAAAAGGGGAATAGAGAAAGTACATTGAGGTTGGAAACTTAATTGCTAACAAACTTTCTCTTCACCCAAGTTTTAGGTTGAAGATAACATCTTGAAAGAAGTCTAAAATAGGTCATAAGCATATCAAGATCTAATTAAGATTAAGTGGAGTAATCCTTGCTGAAAGGTCAGTATGTATGTACAAACCTATAGTCTAAGTTTTGATAATACGTAGAGTATGATCAGTTTACGTAGAGTATGATCAGTTCTAGAGGAGTATCTTGAAGATTCTTAGAAACTGATCATCTCCATGAATTAACCAGATACAACTAAGTAAGAGTTGATTCCGACTCTGCAAACCTTCAAAACCTGTGAACATAACCAAGCAAAGGATGAAACCATCAAAGAAAAAGAGTGTCTTATTAAAATGACTAATTTTGCACACACTCACAATTATACATGACAAATGTCATATCTAAATCTGATTCATGCATAGATATGTTCATTGATGCTAAAATGGATGTAAAATCTATCATATGAGGAATAGGGGTTTTTGAGAAACTAACCTAGCAGGATCCAATCAAAATTGGATACCAAAATAGAAATTATCTAAACCTACAGGTACTTGGTCTACTTGACCACACTAAAGAATACTGAGGCAGATGGCTTCAGTCACAAGGACTTAACCAGCTGGAGGCTCAAGACATTTCAGCAATGTGCTCGACAAATTCCTCTATGCTTATCCGTTCAAAGCATATTCACTCAGAGGAAATATCAAAGAAGCAGAACTCCACGAATGCAGTCTATCAAGGAGCTGAAAGAAAATCATAGTGTTCTCTATGATCAAGACCTTGCCAAGCCTGTGCATGTCAACACACGACGATTGTGTCACAATGACCAAAATTGTAGTGCTTCTCAAATCAGCATCAGAGATTCCAGTTCTGATTAAGGAGGAATGGCAAATTACTGAAGAAAGGCTGATAGATGTTGACAAGTTGATAGTCTCAAGGAATCCTCTACTCATCCTTAACTCATAATGAAGATTCTAAGGAAGGACTACGAGCAGCCGAAACATCTAGTCTGGTGTCAAATGAAGGAGACTATGTTCGTAGTTATGTCAACAATCATTGAGTGATCAGTTCCGAAGATATCTCTCTCCATGAATCAAGGAAGCTTATCTGATAGAGATGAAAGGTTGTCTTCTCATAATTATGGAGAAGAAGAACTCGTGCTTCGATGAAAAGATAGTAACTTGATTAACTCAGAAAGATCAAGTGAAAAGCTGAAGAAGTTGTGAACTTCAGGAGAAGAAGAAAAGAAGTCACAGAACAAAGAAGTTCTTCCTCACTACGATTGTAGGGCTATCACCAATCGTAGAGTCTAGACAAAGTATAACTACAGATGGAGAAACTGTAACAGCCTCTCAGCCTGAACAGTTATCAGGACTAAATCTGAAGAAAGTATATTATTATTCATGATCTATGCTGAGAAAGAAAAGTTGAAGACGGTGGAATTTGTGGAAGAACAGATGAAGATATGGAGATGGTGAAGCTCAGGGAGTAAAATGAGGAAGTGGAATTCTTGCCAGAAGTTGTGAGGATAAACAGGAGCTAACCCACACCAGAAAGATTCCAGTTGCACAGTCTCAAAATTCTGTGACTGATGAACCAAATGAATATCCATCATAGTCAGTAGTAATGTCCCAAAACATACTACTGATAACCATATCAGCCACCCATCTCAAAAATCAGTGGAGTAACTATGATCAACTATCTGATCATAGTAAATGAGCAGGAGGACACCACGATCATAATCTCTACAAAATCCAACGCCAATGAAAATCCAGAGTTGGAAGATGAACTCCCCAGCAGAAAGGTCAAATGTGATGTCAATACTAATCATGTCTAAAGCTTTTCATCTAGTAAGCTCCTCAGGGACAAACCTGATCCTTAGCATTCAGCTAAGAGGTTGGCCCTTTCTGAGCTACCTTACTTTAGAAGGAATGCTAATATGAAATCCATCACAAGATTCTCTGCTGAATCAAGCAGCATCTCCTTAGAAGATTACAAGTTGTAGATGAGAATTGTCAATCCCTCAGAGTCTAATAGAGAAGTTGTCTATTGAAGCATAACCACAGACTACGATCATCGAAGAAGAAGCAAAGATGGTAGAGCAGTCAGGGAAATCATGGAGTACTAAGAAAAGACACAAGTCACTCCACGAATTGAAAAAGTCACTAGTCAACAGAAAAAAAGTCAAATCTGGTTAACTGACACTATAGAGAAGTCACAGATTATGATCCTATCAGCAACATACAGCTGTCCCACTAAGAAACGTGAAGGGAATAGTTACAAGAGGGAATTTCAAATAATTAACAGTTTCACTTCAGCGGGTTCATCAAAAGCTACAAACATGTCAAACCCATACACTTATCCTCTTAAAGCCAAAACCTAAATACTTCCAAACAATCAAGATCCTCTCAAACAGTTATTAAAACTTGAATCGCTCCCTGACATCTCACAAGATCCTCACAGAGTTATACTTAGAAAACCCTAACTCTTCAAATGGAAAACTGGTGAGTAATCACTAGCATTCAGCTCGGAACCAAGACGTTCGAGAAATCTGAGAAGAAGTTCAGAGATATTCTTGAAATGGTGAAGAAGGCTGGATTCTCAGAATGCCTTGAGTCAAACACTCGGATATATGTTGACATGGTTAAAGAATTTCACTCAAATGCAACTATGAGTTCTGGAACTCTTTCTACCAAAGTAAAAGGGCAGATTCTGAAGCTGAAGTCTTCTGATATCAATCAGTGCTTAGGTTTTCCTGACCTAGGACTAAAAAGCCTTGATAAAGTTGATATCAAAGGAGCCAAGAAGATTATGGGATACAAAAGAAATCCCAGTCTGAAGGATATGAAGAAAAAGGAGTTTCCTGAAGAATTTGAGTTCCTTGCAGAGATTGTAGGCAAATGTATACTATTCAAGGACACTGCACATGATACTGTGAGTGATCAGCAGTTGAAGATTATGTCTGCCATATTTTTGAAGAAGCAGATAAATTTTGGAGATATCCTGCTTAATCAAATGTCTAAATGGCTGGACAAAGCGGAGAAAAAAAGGCTATCAGAAAAACCACTCACAAAGGTTTTCCATGGAAGGTTTTTGAGTATCATTCTGAAAAAGAGGCCGAAGAACAAAATTAAGGATGATGAGGGTAAAGTCCTTAATAGCCATAAGATAATGACTACACAGCTGTTTTCAAACTGGAAGAAGAATCCAACGGAGAATAAACGGCTAATATATGGCAGCAGCAGCAAGAGTTCCTTAAAGAAAAGGATGGCAAATGCCATGAAAGAAGAAGAGTCTTCATCCTCTGAAGGTGCAATTATCCCAGAACCCAAGTCTGCAAAGCCTTTGAAGAAGAAAGCCAAAGTGGTGCAGAGGCAGACGTCAGTTTCCCAAAGAAGTTTATCCACTGAAGAAGAAAATGTGGAGCCAAAAAATGAGATGGGAACAGAGGAGTCCAAAGGTGAACCTTCGGGGAGCAAATCTGGTAATGAAAAAGAATATGCAAGTCCTGTGGCTCATCCTCAAGGTAGCCATTCTGCTGATAAGGGAGAATCTGAATATAAAGCAATTAGATCTCCCAGTGCAGAAGTATCTGTCACTCCTGCTGTTGAATCTCAAGGAAGTCTGTCTGATAAATCAGAAACCTCAAGTTCTGAAGATGAAGAAGAGTCTGAAACTCATAAAGCTAAGCTTCCAAGGAGAAGAAAAGAGCAATAGACTGATTTCTCAGATGATTTCAAAGAGAAGAAAATCGTCTCCAAAGACAATTGAAATCAGTGATAATGAAGCTGAATTGAAGGGAGGAGATACTGAGTCTACAAAGACAAGCTCTACTGATGAGGAAGATGATGATCAAATGCATGAACAAACTGATAAGTCAATTGAAGGAAGTCTGCAACAGTCTGACTCCAGCTCAGAACGTGAAGAAATTGAAGGAGACTGTAGTCCTGAGAATGATGTGCCAGAAGATTTTCACATTCCTTGTCCTGCTCAACGCAAGAGGAGAATAGTAGTAGAAATTGATGAAGAACCACTAGATGCACTTCCAAAGAAATGGATAAATCATGGGGATGGAAGGTTGCAAGTGGTGAAAATAACGGCAGCACATCTACTCAACCATCAAGATACTATAAGGCTAGATTCCTTAACCTTGCTTTATGGTACTGAAGTCAAGGATCATGCTATAAGATGGTTTCATCCTCCCATGCCATGGGCAAAGGCATCTCTCACTGGAAATAGTAGTTATCTTTCATGGTGCTTCTGTCAACTCCCCAACCTAGAATTGGTGGCACAAAACTTCCCAAGAGTAAAGAAGTTTGCAACTCTGCTGATCAAAGATAAGTCTCACTTCAAGATATACAGACATGCTGAAAATTATTGCATCCCCTATGACTGTCGAGCAGATTCAGATGGAAGAAGAATTCTGCCCAAGTTTACAATCGTAGAGTTCTCTCACTCTACCAATGAAGATGGTCATGATGAAGTTGAGAAGATGTATTCTGACCAAGCAGCATGGAACTCAATGATTTACCAGATTCTCACAGTCTTTGAAGACCTATCCAAGAGTGAGAATCATGGAGTCTAATCTGATGCTCAAAAAGAAGAAACTTGTGGAGTACAAACTAATACTCAAAAGGAGAATGATCAAATAGCTGATCAGATGGGAAGTGAACAACATGATATCAGATCTTCTCAAGAGCAGGAACTTCAGAAGTCTTCAAAAGAATTGGTTGAGGAAGTCTCTCGTATGGCTGCAGAAGTAAAGGACCTGTCAGTAGGAGTAGACAATGAATTGACAACAAGACTTCAAGCCAGACTTTCAGATATATCTCTCAAGCTTAAAGTAAGGGATAAAGTACTTCAGAAGGCCTTGAGTGATCAGAAGGAATAAGATCTACAAGTTCAGAAGGCTAATGAAGACCAAATCCTATTTCTCTCTGTCAAGATTGACGACCTGAAACAGTCTCTCTCCCTTCAACTTGAGCTAAGCCAACAAGAACTCAAGATTGAGGTCGGTAACTTATCTTACCTGATGAAGCAGCTTGTGTCCAATGTGGAGCAGCTTTCACAAGTGATTAATGACAAAAAAGGGGAGAAAAAGATACATCAAAAGAGACATTCAAGAGGAGAGCACTCAAGGGGGAGACTGAAGTCTAAGAAGAAGAGTAGCAGAGAGACAAAGATGGCCAAGAGGACAAAGGCAAAGAAAAAGAAGGAAGCAGAAGCAGAATTAGAATCATCATCTGAGGGGAAGCCAAAAGATGATGACACCATGAACACAGAATCTGAGGGGGAGCTAAACAAAGAAGAAGAGCATGCAACTGGACCAGAGCCTGATCAGACAAAGAAGTGAAGCATGCATCTAAGGGGGAGCAGGGGAAAGAAGAGAAAGAAGAAAGAAAGATGAGCAGCAGCAGAAGCTGATCAACAGACATTCTAGAGACATACATGGAGCAGAAGAGGTACATCTCTATCTAATTATGTATGTTCTGGATCCAGAATGTAGAGTGTCATAGCATATGTAATTTCATATTATCATCAATGACATTCATAATTATCTACTTTAGAAATACAGCTGCTCACTATATATAAGATTCATTCATCTCATTCATATGCACTGATTGTTTTTGTCATAATCAAATAGGGGGAGATTGTTAGGAATATACATAAGAATGTTATTCCTATGTATATATGATTTGATTATGATATAAATGAATGAATATGCAAGTATGCTTGCATTGATAAAAGTTGTAAAGTCCTTTGATAGATAATAGGAATATATGTACAAGGACTTAGACTGAAATGATCAAATATGTTATGTTGATCCAACATAAGCAAAACAGCTTTGTAAAGTCCTTAAAAAGAAATGATGTACAAGGACTATAAAGATAGAAAGATCAAGCTTGTTAGGTTGATCTTATAATATAATAGATAGGCCTGTCTGATCGTCGAAGCACTGCATCAGAATCGTAGTCTGCCAAGAGAGACAAAGGAGGCTCGAGAGCTATCAAGGCGGAATCGTAGTCTGCAGGATAGTAGATCTCGGAGTTCGTAGTCTTCTAGGAGAAACGAGGAAGAATCGTAGTGTGTCGAGAAGAATTTCTTCGGAGCCATAGTCTGCTGAGGAAGTCATATTTAGAATCGAAGAGACAGCCTGTCTATGAGCCGACCGAGAAACTGCCAGAGCTAAGTCAAGAATCGTAGATCACACTTAAAGTAGTGGAGTCTAATGATCATCAGAGGCAGAGATCGTAGTCGGGTAAGATCAGACGAAGGCAGCAAGCATGAAGGCAGAATCGTAGTCTGTCAAGGTCTGATCTCGGATTCGTAGTGTCTGCAGCAACTAAGCTAAATCGTAGTCTGCAGAACTAAGGCTTCCACAAAGGTTGCTCAACAACGCTAAGGGAAGAATCGTAGTGTCAACACGATTCTCATCAAATGGGCACTCCCAATATATCCAAAGCATGAAGCCTCTGGTCTGAGCTACAAAGATACATCCTACATGAAGAGTACCAGAGAGCACTCATCGAATGGCATGCAAGCTAACAAGAAGATCTAAGCATCAACTCTATCAACATGCAGACTGAGTTGTGAGGCCATTCGAGATAAAGTCTTCCATAAGCTAATCAGAAGAAGACTTCATGCAAAGTGACTGACTAGAGAAAGTCAGCAAGTGCAGTAGCTGTCAAGAGAACAGAAGACAACGATCTTGAGAATCACTCAAGATCGTAGTATTTGCCAAAGTAAAGAAGGAATTGATACAATCTAGAGAGATACTGGCAAATTTATGAAGAACAAGACAGAAGTGATTAAGCATGGGTCAGACCATTAAAGATAGGTGAACGGGAGATCACCAGGAGAAAGGAGCTGGGTATGCCACAAATCTGAAGTGTCTTGCTATTCAGAAGAGGTCAGAACGACAAGTCAAGATATCAGTTCCTGAGATCAGGCAAGGCAAGCAGAACTGTTGAAACACTGCACAAATGAAGGAAGAGATGTTCTACATTGAAGATCCAAGAACACTCATCAGAATCGTAGTGTTGTCTCAGCCAGTCAAAGAAACATTCAATATGACACACTACGATCAAGGTCCAAGAACATCTGCATCAAAATCGTAGAGTTCTGACATCTGAAGATTGAAGCATTGACAACAGTTTAATCTGAAGACTGACATCCGAACGTTGCTATTTGAGAGCATCGATGTAGAAGGACAACTCCTAAGGATTCGAATCAAGGAATCAGAAAAGAGTAATAAAGAAGACTACCAGCCTGACACGGAACAGTGACATCTCTGAGGCGGTAGGTGAGAAAGCAGACTGCTGTGTCAGTAAAGTCAAAAAGGAGCTGTCATATCATATCAGCAGTCTGCATTAAATAACTTGAGATCTGCGAAGCAATTTAAATAGCTTCCAATGACTACATTCCAACGGGAAGATTGGGGAAGGGTATTTAAAGGACAAGCTTCAAAGATAAGAGTTATTTCTGAGTTATAGATTCGTCGAGTTGTTGGAATACTACATTGTTGACTCTACGAGTTCCACCAGAGCTGAAGAGAACAAGTCTCAGTGGCAGTGAGACTAAGAAGGTGGAAATGAAGCAAACTTAAAGAAAGATTAAACAGATTAAAGCTTCACTTAACAAGGATGAGAATGCCACTGAAGATGGTAGCCAAGCTGAGAGCCGAGAAGGCCAAGAAGATAGCATTCAAGAAGGTGGCTTAGCATAAAGAAGATCAGAAGAACCACTCTACAGATTACCATGAAGAACCAGAAGCTGAACAAGAAAAGATGCAGAACTATGTCTGCATATCATTTAAGAAGGTTCAAGGGATGCTAAGGGTCAGAAGAAGGTGACCCACAATAAAAAACCTTAGCAGTCCTATGTGGTAATGGTACACAGCTGACAGCAAGTGAAGATGAGCTGAACAGACTGAAGATCAGCTGCACCATAGAAGAGGTCCAGACTCGAAGTAGAATGCTAAGGACCAAGCCTAGCTACTAAATACCAAGATGATCAAGCTTCAAGACATCTTAGCAGCAAAGCACAAATAACAACAACAACTACAACTACAAGTAGCCAGGGCCAAAGGGTCTTTGTTCGGAGGGACTAAATAAGTTCCAAGTCGGAGGGCTTGAAGAGTTCTTAGTGAACTAGAGTTCCAAGCCAAAGGACTTGAAGAGTTCTTAGTGAACTAAAGGAGTTCCAAGCCAAAGGGATTGAAGAGTTCAAAAGTGAACTGAAGTTCCAAGGCTGTTGGCCTTGAAGGAATCTTAGTGATTCAGGGTGCTGCCCATTCCTTAGTGGATTTCCTGCGAGAGTGTAGAAGAGTGGATTAGGAGTCGAGTTGGCTCTGAACCACTTAAAACCCTTTATGTCTTTTACATTCTATCATTTACTTTATATCTTTATATTATGTACTCAACTGCTATAATTGCTATGTATGTACTAACTACTTACAACTAAACTAACTCCAAGAACAATGTATCAATGTTTATCAATATATCAATGAAGGGGAGATTTAACTTATTTTGCTGTGCTTGAAATGATTCTTATGTTTGTCGTATGCTAACTTTTTAGCTATACAAATTAAAATGGAAAAGAGTTTATAAATTCAAAGGATCTATTCAACCCCCACCCCCCTTCTAGATCTATTGTGTGCCTACTGGGAACTAACAACTCTGTTAAGCTATACGAGAAGGAGAAGATAGGTTACACAATGTTTATCAATTGTGATAATCTAATGAATATGCTATGTGTTTATGTCTTGTAGAAGTATAAAGACAAGTATGTCTAAACAAGATTAAAGACGCAAAGGCAAGTGTTTTAACTTCGTTCATACTTTATGATGAATGCAAGTTCCTAACTCTTGTATTAACGATATGTTATGCAAATTTTCATGAACTCTTGTCTGTACTAGAGGTCAGACAAGTTGTCATTATGCATATTTGCCTATGCATGAACTGTTATTGGATAGTTGATGCCATTTGCTTCGGCTAGACGTATATGTAAAGTACTTTGATTGGTTTGCATAAATCTTTCAAAGTATTATTGATGAGCTATTCTATGTCAATTGATTTGGTACGAATTCGGATGAAAACCTGAGTATGAATACACAAAGGTTTTGTCGTTAATTCGACCAGGCATTGTGTTGCCATGTGAACGTGAAAACGTTTACGGAAGTAGTATTGATCAATATAGAGTACTACAGGCTGATCACCTGGATGTGCTCATAAGAGAAGCCGGGCTTTCCCTTTTATATATGTCTACCCTTTTATACTTTGTGTCCTTGAGAATGTTTTAAAGGAATTCAAAACATTATCTTGATTATTCCTACTTCTTCATAACTATTGTAAAGTTATTGAAGATGAAGCATATGATTCTTGATTTTGTAGTTGCAAAGTAAAACATTAACTTGCTGAGCTATCTTATGCTCATCCTTGCTTAAAATCATATATTTCAGCTAATAGCCATCGGACCGAGGGATCCGGTAAAGACAAAGAAAAATCCAAGATGAATGCTTAGCTGCGATTGTAATAGCATAGTATTCTGTTGTAATTAAGTACTATTATGACAATGAACGTATGTAATGGTTACGAGGAACCTGGGAATAAGTTATTATAATGAAATATTAGTTACACTTATGTAGGTTATTGAAGTATTCAATTGAATGTATGAGTAGATAGTTGTATAGTGAAGCACCATATCCGTGGGTTGAAGGTACCCGGATTTGGGGGCGTCACAGGGTTTGGGGGCAACATCCGTAAAAACCCATACAGACAGTAAACTTGTTTATTCAGTCGAAAAATTGTGGCTTATTCAGTCATAAGAAATTGGCCATTTCAGATCTTAAAAAATGATAATCAAACAGTCTGAATGACTGAATCGCTCAGATTCAGAGTCATTCAGTCTTATTCAGACCGAAACAAACAGGGCCTTAGGTGCTGTTTGATTACATCTTATTACCTCTTAATAAATCATCTCTTATTCGTTAAGAGGCATGAAGTTGTTTGATAAAAATTTTTTACCTCTTAATACCTTTAAATTATTAAGACAGAAAATGAAATCTAAACTACTCAGAGTTGGATCTGAATAAAATTAATTATTTTTTGGACAAAAATAACCTCTTTAATATTATAAATTTTCTTTTGTACCCCTCCCTCCCAAATGCCCAAATTGATCGTAATTAGTTTTCTCATCTCCCTTATCTTTGATTTGCCCACAGTCAGACCACCACCATGGCACCATCGACCCAATGCATCACCATTACCATCATTTTCTTCTTATCATACAGATCCAAATTTATGAGCCTCCTTTTCAATCTCATTGGGAGAATTGGGAAGAGAGAAGATCCCTAAGCAACAATTGCCCTCAAAGGTATCAAATTTACAGAAAAAAATAGTTGAATCGGAACGGAAGCAAGAAGTAGCAGCACCTCCAGATCCACCAGTGAAAGTTATAATTTACAAATTTTGTTGATTTAAATACTTAATTAAGGTTATTGTATTTGTTGATTTTGCTCATTACCTCTCTCCATCCGAGTCAGAAACTCCGACTTGAACAAAAACGAGTAGTCGTCGATCTCCATTTGTGATGAGTCGGTGATGGCCTCGGCCATATCTGAGATGCTGGTGGGTTTGATTGTTCTGTGCTTTGGTAATGGAGTTAGGGTTGGGGTTTGTGGGATTAGGGTTGGCGAATTGGGAATGTAGAGATTGGGGTTGATTGTTCGTGACAGAGGCCATGTTCAGGGGAATAATCAAACATTAAAATGAAATTAAGGAAATTTGGTGTATTATACTTGTTATTTTCTCCATTTTTGCTGAAATCAAATATAGTGGATGAAGGGTTAAAATGGTAAAATACTGTTATTCAGACATTTTATAAAAATTAATTATCAAACAACATTTTTTCATTAGACACAATTCTGAGCAGATGCTCTATATTATTCAGATGTCTAAACTGTTCAGGTTTTAATACTCAGTTTTATCACACACCACCTTAGTCTTAGATACTGAATCTGAAACCCTAACTGAGGGTAATATTGTATTAAAATAACAAATAAGAGAGATCAATTAAGAAAATAATTGGAAAAATTCCTAGTATGCAGATGAATTTCGAGTAACGGAGTAAGAAAAATAGTTTTCTTTGATTTTGAAAATTATTAACTCAGTTAATTTGACGAGTCATCTGAGTTAAATTAAGTCGATTCCATCTCCCTCTTCCATTCAATTCAATCGACCTCTTCCTCTTCCTCTTCCATATCCCAGTTGATGAAAATTTCCCTCAATTTTTCCTCAAAAAGATCACCCCTAAACAGCCCTCCAAAACTCCACAACCCACCCAAAACCCTAATCCCTAAATACACTTCGAAACCTACAAAGAACTGGGAATGAAAAACCACACTCCCAAAATCCTCGCCGGAAATGATGTATTGGGTATTGCCCAGACCGGAAGCGGCGAAACGGTGGCGTTTGCCCTTCCTTTATGTAAGGATTTGGATTTTCAAATCTCTTACTGAGCTCAGATTTAGCTCAAAACTATGGAATTAGTAACTTTTGGGAGAAGATTTAGAAAGGGAGAGAAAGAATATTGAGGGAGAAGTAGAGAGATTCAGAAAAATGAGGAAGGAAAACAATTCATTATCATTCATTATCCTCAGCAATTACAATCTCATAGTATATATTGCTTAGTTCTTGCCTATCTCAGCAACAAGCAACAGAGTCACACAATACACATGACAAGCATTGTTAATGGAAAAGGCTATATTAGCCTTATTACAAGAAAGAAAAAGACAAAACTAAACTTGATGTCACTAACTAATTATAACAGCATAACAGCAGCCATCACTTGCTTATTTCATTATCGTAGAGTAATCCTTATCGTAGAGTAATCCTTACACTTTACTACACTGACTCACCGAGGATCCGTATGGGGTGTTCCTGTCAATTGCCTCTTCCTCTTCCTAATTGTTTACGAAAATTCTCTTTGGGAAATGACAAATAAATATTGTCAATGGAAGAAACCAAACAGATGATCTGTTTTCAATATATTTTGTTACTTTTATTTGGTTCCTTTGCTTCTCACATCGTCGCTTCTGCTGATACGGTATGCAATCTATTTCAATTTGTATGTTAACTCCAAATAAGCTGTTATATATTTTGCATTGGGCTTTTTTAATACCTTCTGTGATCCACACTTCGATGAAATGATCCCAAACAGCCGCTGTACGTTTGCTTTGCTTACCGGTAGGACGTGGAAATATTGTACTCGAACCCGAAACTGCACTTTCGGACATAATAATATTTGGATCAATTTGTTATTGCGACATTTGTGATTCTTGTGAAGTGTTAGAAGAATCCATTATATTGTAATAATAATAATCGAAGCTTTGTAAGTATTAGAGAATATCAGAATACTAAATTGAGAGATGTGAATATTATGAATAAAGAGAATACTGATAGAGTTGTGGAAAAAATGAATGCATAATACTCAATACAGATATTTGAGAATTGTGAATGTTTTGCAGTTTAACAAATGATTTTTATAGGAGTAAAATATAACCGTTTATTTGTACTGTTAATTTATTTATTTTAATGAGCTTTATGATTTATCAGACGGACAGGACAACTCAATTTTGAACGTTGCTTATTGGAATTTGCTAGTCAACTATTTTGGATTGGACAGTTCACTGAACTTTCTTCCTTTATCTTCAATTCTCAATAGTTTACAATTATGGCACTCTCATGACTCATCTAAGCTGGAAAGTGAAACTCCACTAAAAGTCTAAAATCAATGAAATGGCCTACTAAATGCATTCCACTCACATGTGATATAAATAATGGTATTATAATATTGAAGTCACCAATTATATTTTATGAAGTGGATGGTTAATTTGGGACAAGGGTAAATTATTGAATCCTCGGCAAATCATAATGTCATACTACAGTTAAATCATAATGTCATACTAGCCTATTAGCCTATTAGTAAAAGTAATGAGGAGGCAACATATTAACCTATTAGGTCTGTAAAGGCTAGTCAGTAGCCACTAGGCTGTTAGCAGTCAATAGTCACTAGTCAGCTTATCAATTGGCAATTGCTTTGTGTGTCATTGTAGGCTTGTAGCCTTGTAGCCATTGTAGGCTGCTTCATGCTTGGGCCTTGGGGCCTGCCGGCCTAGGCGCCTGCTGCCTGGGAATAACTAAAAGTGGGGACTGAGCTTGCCGATGGGGGCTGGGCTAGGTGAGGCTAGAAACTTAGAGTGCTGGACCAGGCCTATTGTAAATGAGTAAGGCTAGGCTTCAGGCCGGTCTAGGCCAAAGGCCGAAGGCCATGCCAGTTTGGGCTTTTTGGAAGGCCAGGCCAGGCCGAATATTTGTCAAAAAATTGTGGTCTGTTTACAGCCTAGCAGGCCGGGCCGGGCCTGTCCGGGCTTTGACCAGGCCTAGTTTTGACCAGGCCGAGTTCAGGCCAGACCAAGGCCGGATCGCAAGTCGCAGGCCATTTGTACAACACTAGCTTAGCCTAACTCTGCAGGTTGTTAGCTCAAAGATGATAATGCAGAGAGGTCAACAACGCCAAATGCGTCTTGCTGAATGCTTGGTAGGTGATGAGACTGGAATGATTATTTTCACAGCCAAAAACAATCATTGGTATGATTTATTGTTGAAGTTACTCGAAGGTATTGTCATTCATTAAAATTGTAATTCCTTTCTAAAAGGATACTTCAGCACACCTTAGCAGATTTCTATTTTGTAGCCATCTTCTCTCTAAGATTTAAAATTTAATTTTTTTAATCGGAATAATATTTTCTTCAATTGTTTTATTTGTTTGATCAAAGTTATTTTTAACACGAGAACCAAATTGTGCAGGTGTATACGTCTCTAAATTGCTGGAGGCAAGGAAGTATGTTCTTTGAATTAGGACCCTCATTATGGGAATGAGGTAGTATATATAGTTTTTGATGGTTTTCTTCAGAAGTGTTTGGTTGCTCTTAAAACTGCAATATATATGTGTATATATATATATACATGTTGGATGGTCATATACTGGTTAATTTGAATGAGTACAAGTTATTAAATTCGGAGAATCTCTCTTTGATCCTATAGTGATTTATTGATGGGTATACAGTTCTAATCTTCTAACAGCTTCCTTTAAAAAGTGGATGAAATTTAGTATAATATCTATAAGCAATATTTCACTAAAGATGGTGATGGGTACCCGGTTTATGATTAAGATTGATATTGATGTTTGCATGTTGAATGACCTTGTATGTATGTGTGAGTTATAGTGCAGAAAATTTGTATATTTAACCGTCATTATAATGTCTTAATTTCAGACAAAGGTGCAATTCGTTATTCAAATTAGCCCGTACATTACTCGGGCTACGAACTAGTGTGATATAATTTTTAAACTAAACAATTTTCTTGATCAACCTACCTAATTCCAACATTTTAACATTCAAGCTTGAACCAAAAAAACTAACTTGAAGATAAAAACAAAAAACTTGAATGGACAAGAACATGAAAGATAAGTACGGAAAAGTTATAACTTTTTTGGTTTCTAAGTTTATAAAAGGAAGAATAACATTAAAACTTAAACGACTACTTTACCTTGTTATTAAATCTCGTTATGTTTGTCGGTAAATCTGAGTTTGGGATGGGAAAAAAAAAGGATGAAAACTTAATTTATTATGAAAAAAATGCTAGAAAGTTGTATATTTTCTTTCATGTTAGGCCGTCACCGAGTTTATAAGGAAAAAAAAGAGAGAAGAAAACTTAAGTTTCACAGTTAAGTTACTTATTTGCCCTTATATTAGTTTTATTATATTTATAATCTTGAGGGTATAATAGAGATTATAAGAGACAATCTTATGTTATTTGGCTTTCCATCCAAATTCGTTCACTTTTGGATGAAAAAATTTGACAAGAAAAATGGTTAAGTTTTTTGTACATTTCTTACTTTTTCATTCATTAAAAAATTGGTAACAAAAGAATTGGACAAAAACTTGCGTTTCCGTCCTTTTTCGTTCATTTTAAAATTTAAAGTATTCACAAACAAAAGGAATTGCCTAAAAATTTAAATTATTATTTTTTCTATTATGTTATGTTAGTTTTAAACTCAGAATCACAGTGTATGACATCCAAATAAAAATAAAAGGAAAAAATACTATTTAAATGAAAATATTTTGTATAAAACCTAAAATCAAGAATATTTTTTTTAAAAAAATGGGTAGCGAATGGTGAAATATGAACTTGAATAAAATTTTGAATTTTTATATTCTCTCAATTCCAAAATTTAAAATCAGTGTTGACTTTTTGAAGCCAATATGAAAAAATTTCAAAATCAAATATGATAAATATTAGTTTAATTGTAGTCAATATAATCATAAATACTGTAAATTATCAAAAATTTACTATTAATTGTAAAATTTATTATTTGACAATTCTTATCACATCAACTTAATTTTGGGTTTTAAAATTAATATTTCAAACTGGCTTTCAAATGCCAATAATAAATTTTATAGTTCTTATCAAATCTACTTAATTTAGAGCTTAACAATATCTTAAATTAACTTTCAAAAGTCGATAATAATTTTATAATTTGAAACACGTTATTTTATTTGTCTTTATTTTCCCTCAAATTTTCAAATTCCAAAACATTTTAACTAACATAAAAGGACGAGAGTGAGAGAGAGATATTGCAAGTGATTCATCCCATAAAATTTTATTCATGACTTCAATAAATTTTCACTAACATAGGAGAGGGAGGGAGATAAGAAGAAACGAAGAGAGATAATTACACATAATTCATTCCATTAAATTTTATTCATAACTTATTTCCAGCATGCACAAAAGTAAACAGCATAAAAAAAAAATGAATCATTTTTTGATACTAGACGATCCAACCGACTCATTGTCAGATTGCTCCGCCTCAATATAATCAAGTAACGGAACAATTCCAGTTTCTTTATTCTGTATATCCTCTACAAGAATCTTGTAGTGATATTTCACTTGCTCCACCGTTTTGCTTGGAACCATCGCCGCAATCCGCTGCCATTCGTCTTCCGATTCTTTGTTCAAATACAGCGCAATGTCGTTCTCAAAAGCTTTGTTCTCTTCCCATGCCCAACTTACTGGGGCTGTTGACATGATGATGATGATGATACTTAATGTTTGTGGTTTAAGGCGCTTGTGTTTTGAGGTGCAGGCTGCATGAGTTATATATACTAATTGAAAGCATTAATTGTTGGGTTTGTGGGGTCCAAACTCATTAGATTATTTATTTAAATTAGGAGTATTTTTAATTTGGTATGTATGTTTTGAAATTGGAAAGGAATTGAAATTCCAAAGTAATATTGGAATTGGGAAACTGTGTGAGCCTAATTTATTTTAGGTAGGAAGCCAATATGTTTTGGGTATTTCGAATCCACTAGGGAGTTTAATTAGAGAGCAGATCATCTGTCCCTATTTTCTCTATCCCCTTGTGTCCCCCACTAAAATTTTGACACCTGGTCTCTTATTTAATTTTAGAGTTAATTGGTGTTAAGTAAAAGGTTAGGTGTCAAACATTTAACTGGAGGACATAAGAGGGACAGAAAAAATGGGAACAGATGATCTGCTCTCGTTTAATAAGGACTATGCATGTTGACATGGTAATTGATTTTTAAACCAATTAGAAATCAGGAATTATCTAGATCTTTGTGGTGTGATCAATAGCAACAGAAGAAAGTAACTTGGAATCAAAATTGGAAATTGATTCACTGTAACCGAATTCCAAAATCTTGTTCAAATAACTATCAAAAAAAAGTACGTCTTGTTCAAAAGTCAGGGATACAAAAGGGGAGAAGTATGCTATGTTTGGTTCTCATTCTTTGACATGTATGAAATGGAATGACTCAAAGAATGAAATGACTCAAGGAATGGAATGGGAATGAGAATGATATGGTTATTCTCATTTTTATGTTTGGTTTGTCCATTCATTCATTCAGAAATAAAATCACCATTTTACTTTAGGTTTAGGTGTAGTTTATATGAATTATATTATAAATGGGATGTGAAATGATCTTTTTTATTTTTTATATACTACAAACTTATAAAATGAATGAAAAATATTTTTTTACTAGAAAAACATTTATTTTATATTTTTATGCATTTAAAATTCAAATAAACACCTTCATAAAAAAAACAAGCCTTAAAGCTAATACAAATCATATATAGAAATAAACAAAAAGTAATATAATATGCACTAACAAACAATTATTCAGGCTAAGGTATATATATATATTTTTGAATCAAACATCACACTTTTGAGACGATATTTTTTGAAGTAGTCGCATAATAATAGATTCAATATAATACCATGACATGATATGTCCTACGAGAGGAAAGCAATTATTACAACTCATATAATAGGCCTAAAAGTTTAAATTCACTACATTTTCAAATGTCTCCACGAAGTAAAGGTTGTACAAAATCATCTTTTTCATCATTTGGCGCAACAAAAAACAATATCATAAGATTCTCATTCTCGGCCATCTTTTTTGCAGCTTGATACTTTTGCACTTTGAAAATTCCAGAAATATTGGAAGGCTCCTCATTGAGTTTCTTTTTTTGCTCCATTAGAGTAGTACACCATTCTATTATTTATACTTTATATTATAATAAGACAAAAAAAATGAGTTTATGTTGGGTGAATTTAATAATTTTGATCTTTCGATTTTAGTTAAAAATATATATAGATATAACTATTTAATACTGCACATGGATTAAAAAATTTATTTAATATTATCATTTAATAATTAAAATTTATGTAAAATTTCATTACTACCCTTTTATGGAAAGTTAAAAACTACTAATACAAGAGAGAATTTTTTGGGACAATAAGAGAAGTTAGGGTGATATAAAAAAGTAAATAATATATTTTTCTGAAAAGTTGTAAACGACAAATAAATTGAAACAAATTTTTTTTTCTCTAAAAAGTCTATTATGGAATAGAGAGAGTATATTTTAATAGTCAATTAGTCAACTCGGTTCTAATCAAATAATTTTGCTCAATATGTAATCTATATCTATCTATCTTTTATTTATCTATTTATACTTCTATATACTATAATTAAATAGACAATTTGATTCTTACTTGTTCTTCCTTTTAAACACTCTTCGTTCAGTTCAATCGTGTTAAAATATAACTTAGTAATATAGTACAATAAAATAATCATAAAATCATGTTACCTAATATTAATTTGTTACCATTATTAAATAAAATTGTGTTACAACTTAGATAATATGGTTTAAAAGAAAAATAATTTTCATATAAATCGTCTTATCTAACTTGAATTGTTACTCGTTATTAAATATAAGTGTACTTATATTCAAGTATAAATAATATAATTTTTGAAAGAAATTATTTAGTTATTAGAACTATTTTATCTAATAAATCTAATAATATATTTATAATTTTTTTTACAATATCATAACTTTATAGACACTCGAAATTTTGTTTTCCTGTTACTAACCCTGTAAGAGGGAAAAACTGTCTTCTCAGCCTCGGTCACCAATATCGGGATGTCAACTCAGCCCCGGTCACCAATATCGGGATGTCAACTCAACCCCGGTCACCAATACCGGGATGTCAACTCAACCCCGGTCACCAATACCAACTACAACCCCGATCACCAATATCGGGATGTCACCTAAACTTCGGTCACCAATATCGGGACAACCACATCCCCGGTCTCAATACCGGGTCATCAGGTCAACCCCGGTCTCAATACCGGGCCATCAATTCAACCCCGGTCTCAATACCGGGCCATCAGTTCAATCCCGGTCGCAATACCGGGCTATCAGTTCAACCCCGGTCTCAATACCGGGCCATCAGATCAACCCCGGTCTTAGTACCGGGATATCAATTCAGCCCTGGTCGCAACCCTGGTGGTACAGTTAAGCCTCGGTCACAACCGGGAATCCAGTTCAGCTCCAGAAATAACCCTAGGAAGCCAATTCAACCTTCAGAGACAAACTCGAAGCATCACATCATCCCCGGAGTCAACCTTGAGAGGACCAAGTCAGCCTCAGAGACGACCCTGAGGACAAACATAATTGGCTGGGAGCCAAACCTCGGGAAACAACCCCGGGAAGACAGCCGAAGACCGTGCCAGCACAGTAAACAACCCTGGAGGGGCAAAATGGTCATTTTACCAACTTAAAATCGATTCGGTCATAAACAAGCCGAATTGATGCCATCAAGGTCAGAAAGAGCCATAACATTGATCCCGAGTGAAAACAGAGCAAGACAGCTCAACGGACAAACTGCGGAGAATCGAAGACCTAGTTATGAACCCCTCTTTTTGGACTCGGTAAAGGTTTTATCTAATGTCATTGCGACACTCTCGACGAGGGCTTTCCAGAAAGATATAGCACGCCTCAAACAGACGCTTTGATCAAAAGTTAAAAAGTTTCGAATCTGACATTGCATTACTCAGAGTGCACACATTTCGATGTAATGGGGCCCACCATCTCTACCTGCCACGTGGAGCTGCAGGTAAAGTGGAGGCAGCCGCAGATAGAGTTGCTTCCACCTGGTCTATATATATGAGTGCACCCCCACCTTATTTGATAATTCAGAAACGCTCTGAACCCCTGCCTGTTTGGTTTTTCAGCTATTTTCTTATCTTCCAAACCCAAATTTTTTCACTCTAACATATAGATATACCCACATACTACCACATATCAAAAATTAACTAGTAGATTTGGACGTTTAACGCCTACGATTTGGCAAAAAGCCTGTGTACCAGTCCATTGTGAGTATTTTTACGATCAACAGGTTTATATTACTTCATTACGCTATTATACACTTCCATATCAAGTTTCATTTTCTAAATATTTCCGAAACTCAGTCCCGTAGCCGTTTTTGTTCACTTTTGGTACATATTAGTACCTAAACGCATTTTTTGGCATTTCTACAACTCGGATTGACGATCCATCGCTTCTAACAGCTTTTATATACATGCATCTTTGTTATTAGAAACTTCGCCGGACTTGGTTATCTTCGCAGTCTGGGTTTGGAATTTTTTTTGTATATATTTAACTGTATATATACTAACTTTTCAATTCTGTCAAGCCCGGATGTCAAATCCGCGGTAGTTTACTGCTTTTATATATATATATATATATATATATATACATATGTATGCACTTTTCACCATACTGGGTTATCTTTCCAGTCTTGATTTGACTACTTTTCTGTCTATAAATATATATATATATATATATATATATATAAATATATATATATATATTATAGTTTGGCCTGGATCATTCTTTGGTCTTTTTACTGTTTATATAGATATATACATATATATGCAACATTCACCATACTGGGTTATCTTCCCAGTCCTGGTTTGACTATTTTTCTGTCTATATTTAAATATATATATATATATATATATTTATATTTATATTTTTGTCCGGGCCTCGGAGTGAAAACCCACTGCCCTTTATTGTTTTTCTATATATATATTTACATTATGTCAAGTCTGGATCATTCCGTGGCTTTTATACAGCTTTTATAAATATATATATATATATATATATATATATATATTCATATTTTCGTTCGGGCATCGAAGTGAAAACCCACCGCCCTTTACTACTTTTCTATATATATTTACATTCTGTCCAGCCTGGATCATTTCGTGACTTTTATACAGCTTTTATATATATATATATATATATATATTTACATTTCAGTCCGGGCACCGGCGTGAAAATCTATCGCCTTTTACAGCTTTCGTATATATAATTACATATATATTGCTTTATTCATTTTCTATTAAATTGTTGCTTTAAATATTCATTTGATATGAATCGACATTGACATTTCTACGGGAAAATTAGATTTATTTAAATCTCGCCAACTTTAGCTTTCAAACGATTCAAAATAGGTGCAGACAGAACCGGGAAGCTAGAATGGCTGAGATTTATTTAAATCTAGTATTTTTCTAGTTTCAGTTATAAAAGCTACCTCGCGGCCCTTAGATCGCTATCTAGTGGGAACAAGATGCTTCGGCCATGTGCAAGTCAGGATTTACTGAATGAATCCTTGGTTCTGGCGATATTTGGATATATATTTCTGTACAAATTTGAGATGTGCAGGTCTATTGGCTTCCCTATGTGAGTCTAGAAATCGTGGGATTCATGATCCAATTGATCAGAATCTGATTCCCATGATGGACAAACTCCACTTTACAAATGTACCCTGCCAGTTTTTCTATAAAAATGTACCTACAAAAGACCTTAAAAAGGTTATCCGAATTTAAGGTCTTAACATAGTGAAAATATGGTTTGTCGTGTCAGAGTCACTCCAATGGCTATCATGCCTATGAGAATACCGACACTTGTATATATTTTGTGGTCGAGGATGCTTCGCAGCTCGACAAATCACCATTTAAATTGAGCCTTAAGGCTGAAAAGATAAAACTGAAGTATCGATATGCTTCAATTCCTATGTTAGCGTAAGGGTTTGAAAACCTGCTTTCAAAACATCATTTTAATAATCTTATCCAAAAGAGAAGCTTTTGCAAATCAAATCAAACACTTTTACAAATCAAATCAAAGACTTTTTGCAAATCAAATCAAACCCTTCGTATATAGGTTCAACGATGCATAAACATACTTTCAATCAATCAAACATAGACCCAATTTCTTCCCCAGCATTCACACACACATTGCAGATTTAAAAGGAAAATATTAAAAAGATGCGGTACCGTGTTTACACTGGAGTTGTGGGGTGCCTAACACCTTCCCCACACTTAACCCAGCCCTTGAACTCAAAACTTCGATTTCAAAGATCAAGTTTCGACAATGTCCAAGCAATTGGGCCTCTTTTCAAACAAAACTCGGTTGAGTTGGTACAACCATTCAAATCTACCAACTGGCGACTCTGTAAAACGTTCAATAGTCGGCATGATACATGTTGGCCTTTTCCTAAAAAACCCTTTAAAACCTTTTTCATAATAAAAAAAGTATTGGTAGAGATAACTTAGAAAGAGGGAAAGATCCGAGTTATGACCCGACCCGCAGATTTTTTCCCGACGTTGACAGGTGGCGACTCTGCTGGGGACAGTAGAGGGCTTAGGCCACGTTCAAAATCTTTTCAAAAATTTCACTTTCATAGCTGCGTATGTGTGAATGATGCGTCTTTACATTGAATGAATGTGTGAATGCTGCGTCTTTACATTGAATGAATGTGAATGAATGCTTTCCTGCTTTTTTAGTGCTTCGCACCCATGTCATTATATGCATAACGGTGAGGAACGGTGTATGTGAATGTATGTTGTCTGATTCCTCCACCAGAAGGAAAACCCATCGGTGATAAGTAATGTATTCGAGGGCGACTAAGTCTTCGAGGCTCATGAAAAAGCACCACTCAGATTCGCTCTAGTTAAAAGATCGGATTAATTTCCCCTCTAGTAAATTGCGATGATCTGAAGACCTTCATGCCGAAAAAGCTGCGAGAGTAACCTACGATAGGTCAGCCTCTGATTAACCAAATTCGAAGGGAAGCTTCTTCATGCCTTCCTCTTTTAATTCAATGTCAAGTTTTCAAATTCCAATGTAAATGTAATAATGTACATTCCATGTCATGTAAAGCCTGTCATGTTATTCTGTCATCAAAACAACTGACCTTTGTTTTGTAGGATAAAATTAAAAAACCCCTAAACATGACACATTGCATAACATGTATATAGTTAGTGTCTATCAAGACTAAACTACCTACTTATTTTGTAGGTAAGAGTGGTTTCATTACTATATCACAATCTGAAAAGGCACAAAGCCTATCCACCAACATGGCTAAAAGTGGCCAACACGAATTAGGTTTCGTATCTTGAAAGGAGTTTGAGGGACTTAAGAATCAAATAGCAGAGTTGGCTATCCTCCTAAGAGAACAAAGTAAAAACACTCGGGGCCAGACAACGCTTAATCAAACAGAGTCCTCCTCACAGGGTGGCAATCAAAGTGCTGACAAAAAGGGAGAAATGCAGATCCCTGAACCTCGATCTAGTCAAAGAACCAACAAAACCCCTGAAATCACAAATCTCAGGGAAAATCGGGAAACTGGCGATATCCGAAGGAAAGTCCAACAAATGGAAGAAACCATCTGGGCAATCAAGGGGACTGGAAATCTTGGAAATGTCACCTATTCAGATCTCTGAATATTCCCAGGGGCTAGATATCCTGACAAATTCCAAGTCCTAGAGTTTGAAAAGTACAATGGGGCAGGCAATCCCTATACGCACTTGAAGGTATACATTGGCGAGCTAGGGTCTTAAGCTGAAGATGAATGCCTCAGAATACAGTTTTTCCAAAAGAGTCTCACTGGAGAGGCTAGGACATGGTATGCCCGACTTGATAATGCAAAAATCCACAGTTGGGAAGAGCTAGCTCATGCCTTCCTAACATATAACTTCCAGTCTCAGATGGCTCTGGATCGGTATCAAGTGTCCAAGGTCAAAAAGCAGAGTACTGAGTCTTTCTATGAGTATGCCCAAAGATGGAGACGTCTGGCAGCACAGGTCAGCCCGCCTTTGATAGAAACTGAAATGGTGATGACCTTCATAGACATCCAAGAGGCACCTTACTATAAAAGGATCTTAGCTGGAATAGGAAAGTCATTCTCAGAGATGATCAAACATGACAAAATGACAGAGATGGGCTTGAAAGCAGGCAAGATTAAAGATCTCACGATCTTGAAAGTAGTCGCTGAGCATATACAGTCTGACAACTATGCGAGTGATCCCATGAGGATACCTAGGAAAGGCAATGAAGATGTATCCCTCATTGTACAGGGGCAGTCTAGGAGACCCAATTGTAGTCCCCTCATTTGGAAGAAGGAAGACAATCTGTCATTTCAACAACATGTCGTATTCAACCAATGCCAGGACAGAAAAAGAAAATTTGAAAGAACGGAAAATCGGGTGTTCACTCCACCCCTTGAAACCATGTTGGTGATGTTAATAGATCACAAGAAAATTACCGAACTGGCTCCACCTCTGGATCCAAAAAGCAAAAGATACAATCCTAGCCAGAGATGTGCTTACCATTCAGGATCTCCAGGATACGATACACAAGATTGTTGGTCCTTGAAGCATAAAATCCAAAACCTGATCGAAAATGATGATATTTTGGTCCAACAACCTGACCATCCAAATGTCAACACCAACCTTCTGATCCCGCATGATACGAAGGGAGTAAACATGGTTGGGTCAGGAAGCGATGAAATGCATCCAAATTGTAAATACATACGAAGGATGGAGGAATACCCCCAAAGGAACATAAAAAATGTCCTAGAACTGGAAAATACAAAGGAGGGTATGATAGTGATGCAAAAATTGGATACGATTCAGCATCAAGTAACTCTGTTGGCTAATCTGATAGTACGCCAACATCAGGATACGAGGCAGTTTTTCACTCAACTATTAGAAAGCCAAGAGAAAGAGGAGGTTATTCAGAATGTAAGCATATCTCCCTCCAAGATCAACCAGCTAAATGAAGAAGATCAAAGCATGTTGAGTAGACGAAAAAGGGGGAATGATAAAATTATTAGAAGATCTCGCCAAAGGAAAAATCATCCGGAGGAATGTGAATTCCCAAATAGGAAATATCAAGCAATATTTTAAACACTGGCAAACCCTCAAAATCCTACTGCACCGAGAGTCAGGGAAAGTAGGTAGAGAGGAGTATTCACACCTTTGGGGGACTCATCAAAAAATGAGTTAGCATTGTTGGTTGCGCAGGAAAAGACTATTGAGTTGTTGCCTCCTGCAAAACCCGAGATCAAAAGTTATGATGCCACGAAGATATGTCTCTACCATTCTAACTCACCTGGACATGCAACTGAGGAATGCTGGTCTCTAAAATATAAAATC
This sequence comes from Panax stipuleanatus, assembly GCA_020205555.1. Lineage (NCBI taxonomy): Eukaryota > Viridiplantae > Streptophyta > Magnoliopsida > Apiales > Araliaceae > Panax > Panax stipuleanatus. The sequence goes on along the minus strand of CM035116.1, from coordinate 31,427,075 downwards.
CAGGATCTCATTGAAAATAGAGAACTGAAGATAGAAGTCCCCATGACCATAAAAGGCGAAAGGGAAATAAGAAGCTTAAGATGTCCACTCGAAACAAGCAGTTCAAAGGATATGACGACTATGATCATCAATCCTGGCAGAACACTAGGTGGACAGATCTTAATGCTAGGAGTGACAGAGGAGACAAGAGAGTCCTCTAAGAAAATTCATCCACCATCATCAAACATCTTGTTGTCCGAAGCCAGCAACCACATTCCTGATTTTACCCTCCTGGATGATGTGGAAGAGATACTGATCCTTCCCCGAGTGGAAAAAGCCAAAAAGGAAAGGTCCTTGCGAAAAATACAACAACAGTGCGAGAGTGGTTTCATACTCAAATCCTCTCAAGCCTATGAGAAAGGTGAAGGAATAGATGAAGAAAAAGGTGAAGGAATCGAGGAATCTAGAGTTCATCCCTTTCTGCAATGAGTCCAGTTTGAGCCTCCTTAAGGGATATGCTAGTTCAGGAGGCGATCAAGTTATGGTCGCTATTGAAGATATTCATGACTAGGAGGTAACCTTTATCATAAGCCTCAAAGGCAACATAACTACTGACAACTGGACTATCAGACCTTAGCTAGCCAAGAAGACTTAGATCCAGAGGAAAGTTGTGAGTTCCAAGAGATGTTGGGACGCTATCCCTTTCTTAGCGTTATGCCTTTTATTTTCCATACATATAAATATAAAAAAAATCAAAAAATTAAAAAATCAAAAAATCAAAATCAATCAAACAAATCAGGTATTGCCAAAGCTTGAACTATGAATGATCTGATCTCCCTCCACCTGGGAGTACGTAGGCAGCCATTCATGGTGCGGTGTGACCTTCAAAGAAAAAAACTAATAAAACCAGTCCCAAGACACCGAAACCCTATAAAACCCAAATACTATCAAGTCTTCCTGGTCAACAGGCCCTGATGATGTATTCTCTGACATCTCAATGTCCTCCATCAAAGAGAAGCTCATGATACATCAACGACAACAAGTCATGAAAGAAGTGTATGTGCAGGAAAAATAAAGATAGTCTATGAACCCGGAGATAAGCGAGATAACAATGCCAACATGATATCCCTCTCAGAAGAAGGAGAAGCAGCTGTAAGCTCATGTCCCACGGTCTCCATACGGGCTAGAATATCCATAACCATTTGCATAGTACTGTTGCGACCATCTATGAAGGCACTCGTATCGGCAATGATACTGTGTGTATATGACCTAAGCGCAGTGCTATCCGCAATATAAATATCCCAGATAGCTATGGCCTCATCCCTCTCAATGAAAGCAACATCCCTGGCAACTAAAACCTCCTCAATTTCAACAAATGCTGCATCCCGGGTAGCTCGAGCCTTGTCTCTCAGCAAAAGCAGCATCCCTACTAGAAAGGGCTGTCAACATCAGTGCTCTAGCCTGATCCTTTTCAAAGGTCATCCGAGCTATTCAATCAATAAGAGCTGGATCTATCCTAGTCGGAATACTCGCGGGATTAATGAATAAAGATGCTGTCAAACCAGAAAATGAATCATCCTTCGTGGGAGAATCAGGATCCTCCATAGGCTCTTCCTCATCAGAATCAATGTTCAGAGCTGACTGGATAACCACAGCCAATGCAATATTTGCCTCCAACCATGCAGAATACTCTAGGAAACGATCCGGATGGCTAGTAGAGAAATCAGCTATCTCCCTATGAGTCCAACACTTGTAAGTACTGATCAGGTCAGCTGACGATGAAGATGAAGGTGATGTCCAATGATCCGTGGCCCCCACAAGCTGGTGGAGGCTCTAAAACTGATCAAACTGACCCATGACTGCCAGCGAATGGTAGGTGGTCACCCTTCTCAAACCCGCCAGGGGCAGATAATCCATGCCAACTACATGAGTGATAAAGCTGTAGGGGGAACTCATCCCTGAGCATGGCAAGATCAAAAAGGGATGCTCGGTCTTCGATAAAAAGGTCGACCATGATGCCGCATATGAACACTCCGATGGCCGGAGGGAGTAAGACATAGCTATCTCATGGGTAAAGCAATACCCATGATGTCACAAAATGCTAATAGGGCTCAAATGCGTCATAAACCACACATACAGCCGAACGACGCTGCCTCTAAAAAATCCACCTGGATGGGTACTACAGAAAACATCCGACCTCAGAGTCTCAGCTAATATCATCTGCAAAATCGTACAACCCTGTCTGAGGGCACGAACCACTACCATCAAGCCAGCATCTAAATGGTCCATATACAGGGGCATGTATAAATAAGTAGTGATGCACATCAACGGAACATCCACTAGTGCAAACTGCTACTCATCTGCCAGAATAATAAAATCCCTAGAGAATCGCTCGTAGCTGTCCAACATACCAAAGCGATCAATCAAAAAAAAAGTCCAAGGACACCACATACCCAGCAGTAATCTCCTCAGTGATGACTCTGCGTCTTAGACCAGTCATGGTCATAAACGGTAGTCTCATGTCACTAATGGCTGTCCTGGTACATGGTAGATCTAATGCCAAACCCGTGAGGCTACATACTTCTCCAGCGTAGGAGTCAACTCATAAAGGGCAAACCTGAAAATCTTACATCCAAGAACAACCCTCAGAGTCAGCGACCCATGTTAAGAGGACCCAACGACACCTCAATGTTGTTCCATCAAATCCGGGGCAAGTCTTGAAAGGAAGAGACATCAATACATCAAGACGACCAATCACAGGGATGAAATGGCAATCATCATGGGATGTAACCTGTCAATAACTCATCACTCCTGATGTGCAGGAAGACTTGCTCTCCTTTGATCCCAGAAGCACACGGGCTACCATCGTGGCAAAGTCTATCTCATACCTGACGCCCTGTTTCTTGAGTAATAGGCTACAAACTAAACCTCACAGATCAAACCAAATCCAGTTGAAGCCATTATATCACCAACCATCACAAGCCCTTAAGTCCAATTCAGTGGAATCTGCAAGCCGTTTGATATCAACCATCAAAGTCAATTGCACCCACAAGTCAGAAATAATTATTGGGGCATCCAAACATCAAGGCCCATATCCACTGCCTGTTCACCATGTGGGTTATGAGGTAAAAAACTCTTGCGATCTTGGCATTTTATCAGCCCATTAGTTAAACATATAATAAAGCAATCATCCCATATGACAATCAAGACTGGGGCAAGTTTAGAATCAATGACAACCCGATGTTGAGACCCTTACCCCAAGACTGGGGCAATTTCAAAAATTACGATAACTCAACACTGGGGCGTTTATCAACCATCCAATGAAAATGCACCAGTCGGCACCATCAGCATGTTCTGTCATCATCAGAGCTTCCATTATTGGCGATCCAGTATGATCAATCTATCTTTTCTAATCATAACTTTCTTAGAATACTGCGATCCACTGATAAGGTACGACTCTTTCATCTCTTTATGTGCTTTCAATTTTCTAGTTACATGCATTGGCAAGGGTATACATGTTAAGTATAGATAAATCTTGCGTTAGAATCTTAGAAAAAGGTTTTAAAAAGAGATGATTTTTGCTTAACTTGTTATGAATTGAATTAATTCAGATAGGCGTCCGTGGAACAAAAATCACGGGAACGATTAGAGAATTAAGACAATTTGACTTTTTGATTAGGCACGACATCCTAGTTTAAAGCGCTTTTTGGAACAAACTTGACCTCATATGCATGTCTGCACTTTGCAATTGCCCTAACTTTTATCTGTGGGGTATGAAACTATGGCAGCAAGGATGATAATTAGTAGCCAGCCTAATGTCTCGAATTGTGGTCTGGGTTACTCGAGTTATTAAGCCTGAGGGGTGTTTTTACACCTAGTGCCCTAAAGCCATCTGGTTTGGGAGCCACCGGCCCAACGCTCGTTACATGGGTAACTCAGTGCCTAAGAAAATGAGCATTACAAGAAGAAGAAGGCAAAACGTGAGCAGATCCAAATCGTGGCCTATGTTACTCGAGTAATTAAGCCCGAGGGGTGTCTCTACACCTAGTGCCCTAAAGCCATCTAGTTTGGGAGTCACCGGCCCAACACTCGCTACATGGGTAATTTAGAGCCTAAGAAAATGAATCTTGTACAAGCTCAGGCGAGGATCAAAAAGAGTAGACCGCCTGACTTGTCTCGAAGTGTGGCTTTTGTTACTCGAGCCAGTAAACCTGAAGGGGTGTCTTAACACCTAGTGCCCTAAAACCGTCTGGTTTATGAGTCATTGGTCCAAAACTCATTACATGGGTAACTCTGAAAAGACTAAGAAAATGAGACAAAGTTAAGCGACGAAAATAGAAAAAGTTTGCAAGATAAAAATAAGAGCATCTAAAGTCAAGAAAAACCCCTACTAAGGGTTGCGTCACTCATAGTGCACATAGAAGTAATGTTTAGAGCGAAGCTGAGGTGTCTCTGATGAAGGGAGATAAGTCTTTTGAATCTGATCCTACCCATGAAAATAACCAGAGATGCTTAAAAGTTTTCTTGCAATTTTAAAACTTGTCAAATAAAAATTTTGATTTTCATAGGAAAAGTTCATTTTCATACTCCCTTTCAAGATCTTTAGCGATAAGATAAGAGCGCATTGAATACACGCATGCAATTTCATGAACTTTAACTTCAAATGTCTCACAAGATCATACTAATCCCGACGGCCGGAGCCATCAAGATTTTGGGTATATTTTATTATTTGTCTAATGTGCAGGATATTGCTCATTCTGGATGTGGTCAACAAAGCGAGTTTTTTCTGTGAACCCCAGTAACAACCTGCAAAAAGGCTGGGGCATTGCCGATTCCAAGAAATAAAAAGGATCTACAGCAGGACCAAGTTCACCATCAAAAGAAAAGGGAGAATTCCTAAAAGAAATCAAGGCGACATAAGCTGTCCCTCCACAAAAAGGAAAAAATTCTCAAAAGAGTCCTTAACTCAGGAAAAAAAGATGCTCGATGACAAAAGGTCTGGCAAATGAAATCTACATCATTAAACACGTCAACATGCGCCAAGTCCTCACAAGTCGAGGCCTTTACATTGAAATTCAAATCTGTGCACTGAAAGAACGGGCTACATCCTATAGGACGTCAGTAACACCCGGGTCATCAGCCCAGCCAACATCTAACCCAGTAAGGTCACAAGTAAAGAACTTGCCCCTTTTCATACTCAATGACCAAACCGTTGGCGTTAATCCAGCATAGCATCAGAGAAGGAACCAGTGATGTAAGCCGTTGAACACTACTTCAGCAAAAATATTGGGATATCTCCTAGTAAAGCCATTAGTGTCTGAACTGGCAGAGGTACCAGCGCCAGATCTAAATTTAGAAATAGCAACCTCTGCAAGATCCCCACCAAATACAACATATGAAAGAGGAACATCCGAGTCTGCTCTGCGAATGACAAAAGGAGCCATACGGGAGTTAGAGCTACTAAGCCTATCAAAATCCATGCTTGAAAAGAAACTCCAAATTGCCTCAGAAAAGGTGAGGTATGGTTCTACATCAATTCAATTAAGCATATGCATCAACCTAGGACAAATTAAGATCATCATATCATGTCTGGTCTGTATATGTGCAACAAGCACTACATCAATGCACATCTCCATTAAAAAGTTAGGCATACATACCCAGTAGAGTTAAAAATGCATACACATTAAATACACAAACTCGATGAAAAAGTCTGCTACCATTCGAGTAGGCATCGGGATAGTCCAATGATTAACCATTGTCCCTACCATCAGGGTAGGCACTGTTGCAAATTACCGGTGTAAGTTACCATCAAGATAGGCATCAGGAGAACCCACTGAGGTAACTCGGCAAAAGAGATGTATCCCTAGCGGAGGAGCCTTCAAAAAATGTCCAACGACATTAGCCAAGAGAAAATCTGTCCCCTGATAGTATCGACAGATTGAGGAAACCATTGGTCTAAAAACCAAGGTAACAACAAAGGCTATCATAAAGGACGTCATCCCCAGCAGAAATGTAGAAAACATTTCAGTTTATCTTCATCAAATAGAGCATCGACAACACCAATATAAATCAAACCATTAGAGTCAACACTAGCATAGACATCAGCAGCACTGATGAAAGTCAACCATTGAAATCAGACCTAACACAGGCACCGATTAGGGTAAGCAATTTGCGATGCGATATGCGATGTGATTTACGATGTGATTTGCGATGCGATATGCGATTTACGAAGTGCGAAATGAGATTTGCGAAAACATTTTAACATTCATTGTATTGCAGTTTGCATCACTAATATCTTGTCATATTTCAAATGTCTAGCAATCTTTATCCTGTTCATTCCACTACATTACATAAACATGATAAAGAGGGGAATCTGTAGAGACTCGAAGTTTTTTTTCCCTGTTACTAACCCTGTAGGAGGGCAAAACCATTTTCTCATCCCCGGTCACCAATATCGGGATGTCAACTTAACCCTGGTTACCAATACCGGGATGTCAACTCAACCCCGGTCACCAATACCGGGTCAACCACATCTCCGATCACCAATATCAGGATGTCAACTCAACTCCGGTCACCAATACCGGGACAACCACATCCCCGATCTCAATATCGGGCCATCAGGTCAACCCCAGTCTCAATACCGGGCAATCAGTTCAACCCCGATCTCAATACCGGGCCATCAGGTCAACCCTAGTCTCAATACCGGGCCATCAGTTCAACCTCGGTCTCAATACTGGGCCATCAGTTCAATCCCGGTCTCAATACCGGGCCATCAGATCAACCCCGGTCTCAATACCGGGATATTAATTCAGCCCTAGTCGCAACCCGGGAGGAACAATTAAGCCCCGGTCATAACTAGGAGATCCAATTCAGCCCCAGAGATAATCCTAGGAAGCCAATTCAACCTTCAAAGACAAACCTGAAGCATCACATCATCCCTGGAGTCAACCTTGAAAGGTCCAAGTAAGCCTTGGAGACGACCCTGAGGACAAACAGAATCGCATGGGAGCCAAACCTCAGAAAACAACCCCGGGAAGACAGCCGAAGGCCGTGCCAGCACAGTAAACAACCCTGGAGGGGCAAAATGGTTATTTTACTAACTTAAAACCAATTCAGTCAAAACCAAGCCGAATTGATGCCATCAAGGTTAGAAAGAACCATAACATTGATCCCGAGTGAAAACAGCGCAAGACAGCTCAACGGATAAACTGCGGGGAATCAAAGACCTAGTTATGAACCCATCTTTTGGACTCGAAAAAGGTTTTTTCCCATGTCATTGCGACACTCTCAGCGAGGGCTTTTCAAAAAGATATTGCACGCCTCAAACGGACGCTCCGATCAAAAGTTAGAAAATTTTGAATCTGACATCGCATTGGTCGGAGTGCACACACTTCGATGCAGCAGGGCCCACCACCACTACCTGCCACGTGAAACTGTAGGTAGAGTGGAGGCAGCTACAGATAGAGCTGCTTCCACCTGGTCTATATATATGAGTGCACCCCCAGCTCATTTGATAATTTAGAAATGCTCTGAACCCCTGCCTGTTTGGTTTTTCAGCTATTTTCTTGTCTTCCAAACCCAAATTGTTTCACTCTAACATGTAGATATACCCATATACTACCACATATCAAATATTAACCGGTAGATTTGGACGTTTAAAGCCTACGATTTGGCAAAAAGCCCGTGTAGCAGTCCATTATGAGTATTTTTACGATCAGCAAGTTTATATTACTTCATTACGCTATTATACACTTGCATATCAAGTTTCATTTTCTTAATATGCCCGAAACTCAGTTCCGTGACCCTTTTTGTTAACTTTTGGTACATTTTAGTATCTAGATGCATTTTCTGGCATTTTTACAACTCGGATTGACGATCCGTCGCTTCTAACAGCTTTTATATACTTGTATTTTCGTTATTAGCAACTTCGTCGGACTGGGTTATCTTCCCAGTCCGGGTTTGGCTTCTTTTTTTTGTACATATTTAACTGTATATATACTAATTTTTTAATTCTGTCAAGCCCGGATGTCAAATCCACGGTAGTTTACTACTTATATATATATATATACATATATATATATATAGATATACACTTTTCACCATACTGGGTTATTTTTCCAGTCCTGGTTTGACTACTTTTCTATCTATACTTGACTATATATATATATATATATATATATATTTACATTCCAGTTTGGCCTGGATAATTCTGTGACCTTTTTACTGTTTATATATATATATATATATATATATATATATATTAATATATATGCAACATTCACCATACTGGATTATCTTCCCAGTTCTGGTTTGACTATTTTTCTGTCTATATTTAAATATTTATTTATATTTCCGTCCGGGCCTCGGAGTGAAAACCCACCGCCCTTCATTATTTTTCTATATATATATTTACATTATGTCCAGCCTGGATCATTCCGTAGCTTTTCTACAGCTTTTATAAATATATATATATATATATATATTTATATTTTCGCCCGGGCCTCGGAGTGAAAACCCACCTCCCTTTACAGTTTTTCTATATATATATTTACATTTTGTCCAGCCTGGATCATTCTGTGGCTTTTATACAGCTTTTACAAATATATATATACATATATATATATATATATATATATATATATATATTCGTCCCGGCATCGGAGTGAAAACCCACCGCCCTTTACTGTTTTTCTATATATATTTACATTATGTCCAGTCTGGATTATTTTGTGGCTTTTATATGGCTTTTATAAATATATATATATATATATATATATATATATATATATATATATATTTGCATTTCAGTCCGGGCACCGGCTTGAAAACCCATCGCCCTTTACAGCTTTTGTATATATAATTATATATATTGCTTTACTCATTTTCTATTAAATTGTTGCTTTAAATATTCATTTGATATGAATCGGCACTGACATTTCTACGGGCAAATTAGATTTATTTAAATCTCGCCAACTTTAGCTTTTAAACGGTTCAAAAAAGGTCTAGACAGAACCGGGAAGCTAGAATGACTGAGATTTATTTAAATCTAGTATTTTTCTAGTTTCAGTTATAAAAGCTACCTCGCCGCCTTTAGATCGCTATCTAGTGGGAACGAGACGCTTCGGCCATGTGCGAGCCAGGATTTACTGAATGAATCATTGGTTCTGGCGATATTTGGATATATATTTCTGTACAAATTTGAGTTGTGCAGGTCTATTGGCTTCCTTATGTGAGCCTAGGAATCATGAGATTCATGATCCAATTGATCAGAATCTAATTCTCACGATGGACAAACTCCACTTTACAAATGTACCCTGCCAATTTTTTTGTAAAAATGTACCTACAAAAGACCTTAAAACGGTTATCCGGATTAAAGGTCTCAACATAGTGAAAATATGGTTTGTCGTGTCAGAGTCACTCCGATGGCTGTCATGCCTATGAGAAGATCGACACTTGTATATATTTTGTGGTCAAGGATACTTCGCAGCCTGACAAATCACTATTCAAATTGAGCCTTGAGGTTGAAAAGATAAAACTAAAGTATCGATGTGCTTCAATTCCTATGTTAGCGTAAGGGTTTGAAAACCTGCTTTCAAAACATCATTTTAATAATCTTATCAAAAAGAGAAGATTTTGCAAATCAAATCAAACACTTTTACAAATCAAATCAAAGACTTTTTGCAAATCAAATCAAACCCTTCGTATATAGGTTTAACGATTCATAAACATACTTTCAATCAATCAAACATAGGCCCAATTTCTTCCAGCATTCACACACACACACACATTGCAGATTTAAAAGGAAAATATTGAAAAGATGCGGTACCGTGTTTACACGGGAGTTGTGGGGTGCCTAACACCTTCCCCACACTTAACCAAGCCTGTCGAACGCAAAACTTCGGTTTCAAAGATCAAATTTTGACAGTGTCCAAGCAATTGGGTCTCTTTTCAAACAAAACTCGGTTGAGTTGGTACAATCATTTCCAATCTACCAACTGGCGACTTTGTAAAACGTTCAATCGTCGGCATGAGACATGTTGGCCTTTTCTTAAAAATCCCTTCAAAACCTTTTTCATAATAAAAAGAGTAAGGGTAGAGATAACTTAAGAAGAGAGAAAGATTCGGGTTGTGACCCTACCCTCGAATTTTTTCCCGACGTCGATAACTTTATAGTAAAACCACGTGTTTTGCATGGGTGAAGATGTTATTATTCATCGTGCTATGTGTCTAAATTTGTTAATATTTCTAAATTGTTATTATTTGTTAATTATGTAATCTATCTATCTATACAATAATTAAATAGACAATTTAGTTCATCCTCCTTTTTTTGGTTTCACTTTTGACTTTTCCTACTTTAAGTCAACCTAAATTATATATCAATCAAAATTAGAAACTGAAATTAGTATCGTAATTTTATAAGGAAACAAGAATTAGTAGTATAATTTTATAAGGAAACAATCAAATAATAAAATCATATTACATAATATTAATTCTATTATTAATATATACACACACACACTATAATTAAATAGACAATTTAGTTTGTCTTTTTTTTTGTTTGACCTTTTACTTTTCCTACGGGAAACCAACTTTGAATATTTATCAATCTAAATCAGAAACTATATTTAGTAACATAATTGTTATTTCCTAGAGGCACAAGAGAGATCTAGAAGGGGGAGGGGGTTGAATAGATATTTAAAACTTCTTCAATTACTTTTTTGAGTATTACCAAATAATTAGTTAATCAAGATTATCTTTGCACAGCTGAATATAGGTTTGAAAACTTCCCTTAAAGATTTACTAAGAAATCTCAGTTCTTAAAATAAGTTCTATGAATAGATAAACACATAGCAGTTATGGCAGTTATAGTTTGCATAATGTAAATGACGTAAAGTAAAAGACTCATGAGGTTTTAAGTGGTTCTGAGACTAAACAACTCCTACTCCACTATTCTACTCAACGAGTAGGATATCCACTAAGGATATGGGCCCAACAGACCATTTTACAATTGAACCACTAAGGTTCCTGAAATGACCCCAAAATCAGAACAATCCACTCCCAACTTTGGTCGTTAGCAATACATTCACATTCTAACTTTACATCATTAATCGATGTTATACTTAATAAAATGCGGATAATTTAAACTTTTTATAAATTTCTTTCATTACCGGAATCACAACCTTTACGATTTACCTTACTTCAAAATCATGTATATATATATGATTCATTTTAACATATTAATTATGAGTAACCATAAACTCAATACTCAGTATATATATTATTCTCATATAATCTTTACATCGTCTTATGTTAATTTATAAAGTAAGTACAAAGTAACACTTCAAGTTTACAATAACCATTCCTTGCTTATTGAATCTTTCAAAATAGATACAAGTCAACCGAATTTCAATAAAACAAGTTGCTGTGATTTAACAAAGGCTTAACGTAATCAAGCGATACACCTTTTCTAATCGTGTCGCATTTCATATCTTCATTGTTATGGTCCTCTGATAAAATCAACTTTCATCTGCAAATTATTTGCAAGGTTGAGCACGACGGCCCAACAAATCTAACAGTTTTCACGTACATTTCATGTTTCAGATAACATACATATTTGCATTTTATTCATGCACCATATTCCTCATACTATGCATTTTATACATGTATCATAAATCTTATGCAATGCGTCTACATATGCTTCACATATCTTATGATATGCATTCTTATATGCTTCAATATTTCATACTGTATATTTACAGAATTTCAAGTTCCACACGCACAACGTGCACATTTTTAATCATGCTCACATGTAATTCACATAAAAGTGAAAATTAACACATAATTGAGCAATCAAATCATGTATATCGACATATTCAAATAATTCAACAAGTTACTAAAAGAACTTGCCTCTACTTTTGCTTATCCCAAAACGTTCATCGAACGTCCATTGTGTAACTTCTTTCATCGCTTAATATTTCTCGTACATCATTCTTCATGCATATCCTATATATATTATCAAATTATAATATTAATATAGGAATGACCATATTACCCTCCCTTAGTCTTGTTCATTCATTTTTATTGCAAATAATTCACAAAAATTACATTTTGTAACTTTTTAATTGACCTTTAAATAATTCTTTCTTACTTTCTTGACCACAACATATTTATTAAAGGCACTTAGATACCTTATTATTTTTTTCCCTTCTAATCATACTTAGGTAAAATATTTTACCCTTAATTTTTTAGCTTTATTTACTATTTTTAAAAAGGTCAAAAATGCTCAAAATTGCATTTTAATAAATTGAGTTTTTATTCAAACATCTTAAAATTTACACGGAAGCGGCTACATATCAGTACACACTTCCCTTAAAAATTTTGTAATTTTCTAGGCTATGAAGCTCTAGATATTTCAGTTTCAAGTTTTCATTTCTAGAATTTCATTTGGTCATAACTCTTGCCTTGGAAGTTGGATTGAACCCATTTTTGGGCTGAAACTTCCTGGCACTGTGTACTTTCAGCACACAAAAGGTCCTAATTTTTTGTACATGTTAACTGCTCGAAAACAACCACACAAATATTTGGACAGTTGAGTTATTCAATTTTTTCCAGCTTTACACTCTCTCGCTAAAACAGTCATAACTAATTCATTTCAAAATATTTTTAAGCAATTCTTATGCCCACGCGAAGATAACTTTCGGGGCTACAACTTTCATGCTTTAACCATTTTTAAATTCAAAACACACAAGTACCGAAAATTCATATTTTCCAGATTTAACAGTTTTGATGCGTTTACTTTGGAACGCAATAAATCGGTCGTCCGAACTTGGAATTGGTTCATTCCGGAGGCTATTGAATCCTTATTTAGTGTACTATACTACCCCAGAAACAAAGAATTTTCTGGAAACTCTTGCTAGCCCTGAATTTGTCCTTGGGGTCAGCAGCCCACAAATTTTTAATTTTTGCATGTTTTAATAGAACATTCACTATAAATTCGTTTTAGCTTCTTTTTGCTTCATTACAATTGGATTATTTTCATAAATCATAGTAGTATAACATACGATTTTCGAACTAAATTTTCAGAAGGTTCAGATTTTTTTCTCTGTTCCACTTTTAAATGTTATAACCAGTAGTTTAAGGTAACAACAACATTATTATTAATTTATAACCAACAAAAAAAAAACAAAAAAATCTAACCAACAAGCAAAGCAAAATAGAAGAAAGCTTGAACTATAATGGAAAGAGTTAGGGTTGGTTGTTTTACCTCTTGGTTCGATCCTTCTTTACTTAGGTAAATGATATAGTATGCTTGCTCAAGCTCCTCCTTCTTCTTCCTTGATCTTCTGAACATTTTCTTCAAATCTTCATCTTAAACCCATTTCATTTTCTCTCTCTAGAAATTGGTTTTATGGAAGTTTTAGATGATGAATGGAGGTTAAGGATGACGTGAAGGATGGATTATGGTTTAGATTTGTTAGCTAGCTTCTCTCTTCTTCTCTTCAAGCTACATCCGAGCTCCTTCCGTTTATCTCCGATGGCTTCCTCTCTTTCTACACATATATTTCTTAACTTAGCAAAATGAGAATAACTGATCTCTTAGGAGATGGTGGGAACGGATGAAATGAGGATAATGAATCGTTGGAGTAGTTGGAGAGGTGCATGTCTCCATGCATGGAATTCGGGGAGGTGCAATGCTCAAGGAATTTTGCTCCTGTAGTTTCACTCTCTCTCCCCCCTCATTGGTCCATAAATGCTTCCTTTCATTGGTTGAAAAATGTTTATTTGTCTCCTTAATTCAAATACCGGGTATTCCCTTCTCCCATAATCCTTTGCTTTATCAGATAAAAATGCTTATTTCTTCTCCATTTATCCACCATTTGACCAATTTTGATTTTACAAATTAGAATTAAATTGAGTTTATTATAGAATTAAATTTTATTTAGTCATTTATGAACCCATTAATTTATTCCTTTAATGGATTCATTTAATTGGATTAGTTGTATTCCAAACCCATTAGCTTACCATAATCATGCACTATATTGTACATACAACCCATATATATTTGGTAATCAGATGTACATTAAATAAATTATTCCCATAAAAATTTCATCAAATATTTATTTTATTCAATAAATAAAGTTTTTGGCATGAATAGTGCCCATGTGAATAGTACCACGTGAATAGTATTTTAGCGTTATTTCCCGAAATTATTTTATTCGCTTCTATGAAGCAACAACACTTATAATCATCGCATATGCATAATCTAGGTCGTAATATAACCTTTAAATGCTCAACACATGATAATATTAATAAGATCCATTTTATTTTATAATATTAAGCAGCTCGAATTACCAAGCTACCCGCGATTCACGATCGTTATATTAATTAATGATTAAGTCTTTCATTCCAAATATATGTATTATATATATATATGGGCTATATGTATATACACAGCTGTGCATTACACAGTCGGGCTATGGTGACGAAGTTTTATTGCTATTGCGACGGTTTCACCCTTCGAAACCGTCGCCATAGCCCAGAATAGCTATGGTGATGGATGAAACCTTCGCTATAGCCCAGAATAGCTATGGCGACTGTTTCAACTGTCGTCATAGCCAACTATGTACTACACAGCTTTGTACATATATTTTTCCCTATATATATATATTTCATACTTATATACACATTAAGTACTTCACATAAATCACATAAGTATATATAACACATATAGATTTATGTATTTAAACTAGTCACGCCTCATAATAAGAATTTTATTTATTAAATTATTATTTTAATAATTTTTGAAAATTCGAGTTAGCACAATTCCTTTGAGTCACTAAGTCTCGGCAATTCGGTCACTAAGACCATGATCCTCTGACGGTCACTAAGACCATGATCCTCTGATGGTCACTTAGACCAGGATCCTCTTACCCAAATTCGGTCACACACCAGGATCCAACGACCCCAATTCAATCATTTAGACCAGGATCCTCTGACCTCATTTCCTATTTGTTGCAGTATATTGGAGGTGCTGCTAAGATGGCTTGTATGCTCTTCATCTTATGGTACTTAGCAACATTGTTGATCATCTCTTTGGTGCTTGCTGAACTTCGTAATTTTAGCTCAAACTTTTCTTATTATCAACAACTATCATGATCATGGTTGATGTGATACTAAACTATTCAATTAAGCTCTACATCTTCTATGTTTAGCAGCCTTGAACACTTTTGGGACGTAGACTTATGCTCTAGTACTATCGCGCCACATCGTTGCCAAGGCAAGCCAAATTTACCCAAATACCCTTTTCCATTAACAAAATCACATTTAAAGGAATGAATAGTAATTTACTAAATTTTATATACTTTGTTGTGATTTCATGTTATCGCCCTCCTGTCATATAATTCAAAAATACTTTTAAACTGTGGTGGATCCACCTTACGGTAGAGGGGTCACAAGTGAAGCTTGACGGCTTGGGCCGCCGAAGTATAGCTGTGGTGTGAGAATAAGTACAGGCTGGATAACGTTTTAATTAACAATGGAGACTTTATCCTATAGTGCTGAAAATAATGTTGTGTACTTGACAATTAGTGTATAACCTTGTATTTATAGTGATCACACCACCTCCTCCAAGCTTTTCCCTGTATAGAAATAGGATTCCTCATTAGGTATGATTCCTTAATGGGATTGAACTGAATTTTCTTAAAGAAAAGAAGTCGGATTATATCTTGACACTTTCCTTAAGAGTTGAAAATTAAATGCAATTAGGAATCTTTGATTCCTTAAAATACTCGACTACCAAATCAGATTCCTACGTAGGGTAAATACCTCTACGTTGACTTGGGCCCTACATATAATTTGGGCCCTAATAATCACGCCCCAATATTGCCCCCAGTCTTCTGTTAAATGAGACATTTAATGGAAGAATTCTCCAAACAAAGCCCAATAATTAATTATGAATGTGAACACGGAACCCAACCTCCTTGGAAACTTGCCCAACACATAAATTCGGGGCCCCACCAGAACATCCATGTAAGACCCCAACTTTTTATGAATAAGATTTAATTTTCTCTACATATTATTTTAAATAGTAAGGTGTTGATTTGATAAATGTGATAAGTTATGTGTGATATTTTCAAATTTTATAAAGTAAGCAAGTGGTCATAAATTATTCATTGTGTCGGGAAATATTCATTTGGTCGGAGAATATTCTTTTTGTCGGGAAATATTCATACGTCGGCGCAATCATTGGTGAGCGCCATAACGAAAAACTGTCGGATGAAGAAAACGACAAGTATAAGTTTTCTAAAAATAACGGCAAAACTTTTACCATTAAAACTATTGAAATACCTGGTGATAAAAGAACAGTAATACGCGGTGTTGCACAGTAGCACACGATATTGCACAATAATTCTAATTATTGATTCTTATGTAAGAAGTCACTCATTCAATAATTGTTACAGTAACTACTGCTCAATATTTTATATTATTGATTCAATAATTGCTATATCGATAATTGCATATTATTTTATATTATTGATTCAATAATTGTCACAGTAAACACTGCACAGTATTTCACATTATTAAATCAATAATTGTCACTCATATTATTGAAATGATATTATTAGATAACATTATTGACAATGTCTAGATAGTTTTGTCGAGGAAAGGGGTTAGGTTATATAATTGCGCGCCAATGATGAGAAATTTTTATCGGAAAAACCTCTCTTTCCTGGAAATGACCTAGTTGTCAATATTGTGACTTTGTAATATTAATTGTGAATAATAATTGATTGTTGATAAATATGATAAGTAAATATTTGTTCAATTTTATTATAAATGGAGGAATTTTTAGCATGAGACATTTGTTAAAAGTTGGCATTTTATCTCCTCCAATAAAATATTCATTCAAATATATTATTACAATATTACATTATAATAGTATAATACGAAAATATAATAGTATAATTTTATAATTTAAATAGTAACCTTATTATAATAAATTCATGGTATAAAAATTAAATGAGGTGGAAGAAGAGCAAATTGAATTGGAATTCTTTTTAATAATTATAAATGTTTTAATATATATATATATATATATATATATATATATATATATATATATATATATAAACATGTGGATGGTGGAACAAGTTGCCTTTGAAGACTTGTTTTCAAAAGAGGTGTGCTGAAAATTTTTTAAAGTGTGGTGTGCTGAGAAGCTACTGAGGGTAGGTTTTGTCAATATTAGTGTGCTAGCATTTTTCTTTAAATAGATTGCTTAGGTAAGAAATAAAAATACACCAGAATCAGAAAATTCTTTCTCTATACTATTAAGCGTATTTCTTGTGAGTATAAGGATAGTTTGAGTGTTGATAACAGTGCAAGATTTTCTCAACATAATCTCCGTTATTTCAGTCAGAATTACTCTCCTATTAAGATAAAGGATATTATTTTTCTCGTAAATGATGTTATTTTCTTTCAATATTCGGAAAGAATATTATTTTCTTTCATATTTCATATTATAAAAGTGATAATATTTCATTTCATATTCCTAAATTTAAATTTACTACGGTAAGTATTGCTTCTATAATTCCTGAAATGATTAGAAATTCCTTGAGTTTTGCGCTTCATCTAATATTATTTTACTGGAATATTGGTCTGAATATCTTATGAAATTTTAATCTTTTCATGTCAGGGGTACTATTCATACGGCACTATTCATACACACAGCACTATTCATACATACGGTACTATTCACGAGTACTATTCGCAACGAAATTAAATTTTCTTTTCTTTGTCCAAGTTATCTTTTATGGATCTTATTCTTGAAATTGGATCCATATTTTAATCTTTATTCTCGAACTCTGGATAAATTGAATTATAAATCTCTAATATTTATCCTTTATCTCACTGGATTCGTTCTTCATATCATTTTTCATCATCCTCAGTCTTATTATATGGTGAAAGCTATCTTTGGCCCGTAGTGCAAAGATGAGCTGTTGATTGATGAATATCTTTGGCCCGTAGTGCAAAGATGAGCTGTTGATTCATGAATATCTTTGGCCTGTAGTGCAAAGATGGACAAGTGTTTTGTAACGCCCCCAAAACAGGTCCAATCCACCCAACCCATTCTGGGTCGCCACTAATACACTCAAAATAAAAAAGTCCAAATACAAATATTCAACTTCTAACTTTTAAACTGTCGTACAAAATACGACCACAGTTAAACTGTGAGTTTTAATACAAATATCACTTATACCAAAATGTAACTCTCATGGTGCTTCAACCTTGGACAACACCTCACTTTGTTTGGGTTACCAAAATCAACGGTTAAATGGCGTATACAATACGACACACATATTTAAAGTTTTTAATACAATTATATATCGTCATGCTGTTTTATAATGTATTGAGAAACTCAACAGTCAACGACCGCTACTCTATTCCCTTGTTATCTCCGCTCGACCCAGCTACACTTTTATTACTTGAAAGGAATTGTGAAGCAAAAGGGTGAGCACAAATAGCCCAGTAAAGAATATCATGACTAAAGATAATTAAATTATCAATAGTTTTCATCAGTAATAAATCAGATATTTATAACATATGGTAGATGATAAAACTTTTCAACCATAGTTGCAGCGGAACGAACAATCCATTAGAAGAGTCAAATAGACCATAATGCCTATTATCTTCCCCATATTAAAAGTCCACCAACAATATTTTATCTCTGTAACATCAATCAACAATTCCTGTCCACAATCAGGTGAATAATTCATAATCATAATTATGTTGATAAATTCCTCTTCGTAACTAGGATGAAGATAATTTTCATCACCTATCTTTACCTGAAACATCAAAGATCATGGTTATACCAAATCACAGTTCCTGTTCATAATCATACTAATAAATTCATCTTTGCACTACGGGCCAAAGATATTCATCAACAGTTCATCTTTGCACTACAGGCCAAAGATATTCAACATGTCATCTTTGCACTACGGGCCAAAGATATTCAACAACAGGTCATCTTTGCACTACAGGCCAAAAATATTCAAATCTCAAAGAAATATATAATCATTTCAGAATTTATATAAACAATAATTATAACCATGTTGATCAATTCACCTTTACACTTAAGCTAAAGATATTCAATTATAAATTCAATGGTCATGATCATACCAGTCAATAATTCATCTTTGCACTACTGGTCAAAGAGAATCCATAGTCATGATCATACCAATAATCCATCCATCTTTACACTCAAGTCAAAGAGAAATTTCATCACCACGATTATAAAAATGTTATATATAATAATAAAAATAATATGATCAAAACATTGATCTAATTTCAAGAGTAAGATTCATAAATCAACAATAATTTGGTTAGAAAAAGAAATTAATTTTGTCGTGAATAGTACCCTGTGAATAGTAACCCGTGCATTGTACTCTGTGAATAGTAACCTCGGCATAAAAAGGTAAAAATTTCATAAGAAAAATTATACCAATATTCCGGTGAAATGATATTCAACCGTAACATGTATCGTATTCATGAATAGTGCCGTATACATGAATAGTAACCTCGATATGAAAAAGGTAGAATTTTATAAGAAAAATCATACTTCGTGAATAGTACCGTATTCGTGAATAGTGCCGTATACGTGAATAGTACCGTATATGTGAATAGTAACTCCGACACAAAAAGGTAAAAATTTTATAATAAAATTCATATCAATATTTCGGTATAATGATATTAAAAGAAATAACTTCATTTTTGAAAAAATAACATCCCTTACCATCCCTTATGACAATGATATCCCTTACCTCAAAAGAATAGTACCTTTGGCTGGAATATCGAATATAATACTGAAAAAAAACGTGCACTGAATAGCAACACTCAAAGTATCTAAATACTCACAAAAATACGCTCAATATTATAGAGAGAAAATTTCTGATTCTGTTGTGATTTTTAATTCTAACCTAAGCACCTTATTTATAGAAAATGCTTAGAACACCAAAGTAGAAAATTTAATAAAATAATATTATTTTAAAAAATTTCCTACGCACCATCTCTTGGAATCTCAATTTTCATCATTTTACACACAAGTGGGGCCCACCTTCTAGAAGTATTTTACAACAAACAAAAGTAGGGCCCACCATATATATGTAAAAAAAACATTTATTCTAAAACTTCAATAATTCATAATAAACAACCCATTTATTAGAAAAATACGAATTTTATGTCAATTCCATAGGAAATTTAATTCTCTACAACTTTGTAAAAGAAAGTTTTTCCAAATTTCCGAACGAAAAATGACCGAAATTTACATACGGATGATATTTTAATTTTCTTTTCTTCCCTTTCTCTTTCTTCCTTTTTCATATTCTTCCACTAACTCTCTCTCTCTCCCCTTTTCTTCTCTCACCCCCACCACTTCTTCCACACACACACACACACACACACATACGTACATATATATATATATATATATACACACACAGATATATATATATATATATATATAAATATTTACAATTATTAAATAATTTCAATTCTATATTCTCTCTTCCACCTCATTTATTCATAAATCATGAATTTATTATAAAAATATCATCATTATTATATTATTATATTATCATATTATACACTTATAATGTAATATTATAATAATATATTTGAATAAATTATTTTATCAGAAAAGATAAAATATTAATTTTCAACAATTATCTCTTTAAAAATCCCCCATTAAATAAATATTTTCTTATCTTTTTTATCAATAATTAATTATTCACAAATAATATTACAGAACCACAATATTGACAACCAGGTCGTTCTTAGGAAAAAAGGGGCCTTCCGGTAAAGATTTTTCCTTACTGGCGCGCAATTAAATAACCCCTCTCAGACAGAACTTTCTTAGACATTTCCAATAATGCTATCTAATAATATTATTCAAATATTATGAATTATTGATTTGATAATATGAAATATTATGCAGTAACAGTTATTGAATTAACAATAATATAAAATACTGTGCAATACTGTGTGCTACTATGCAACGACGCGTATTACATAATTTTAACCACCAGGCATTCCAACAGTGTTAACAGTAACAACTCCGCCGTTATTTTTAGAAAACTTATTCTTGTTGTTTTCTTCATCCGACAGTTTTTCGTTATGGGGCCCACAAATGGCTGCGCCGTCGTACGAATATTCTCCGACAAAAAGAATATTTCACGACCAAGCGAATATTCCCCGACAACAATGAATATTTTATAACCACTTGCTTATTTTGAAAAATTTACATATATCACCCTTAACTTTAAACTTTTATCAATTTAACCATTTACTAAATAGAAAAATTGAATACTTTTATTTCATAAAATCTGGGGTCTTACATGTTTGGCATGATCATGACCACTGGTGATACAAATGCGTATCTTTGGCCCGTATTGCAAAGGTAAATTATTGATTTGAAACATTTATTGATTGATGTTACAGGAATAAAATATTGATGATGGACTTTTAAATCATAGAAGATAGTGAACATCATTCTCTACTTAACTCTTCTAATGGATTGTTATTTTCGCTGCTGTTGTTGATCTAAAACTTGTTGTCCATAATATTTTATCTGATTTATTGAAGGTTAACGATAATTTATTCTTCATTATCTTAGTTATAATATTCTTTACTAGGCTAGTTGAGCTCACCCTTTTCTTTCATTATTCTCTTCAGAAAATGAGAATATAGCTGGGAATAGTCGGGGGATGGAGTGATGGTCCAAGATAGTGCTATAGTAGTCCTCATAATTTTGTAAAATAATGTGATAATAATTGTAATGAGGACTTATTTGAGTGTTTATATTTTCGTATTATATACGATCTATATTGAAGCTCACAATTTATGTGGTTGTATTCTGTATGACCGTTTGATATAAAAAGATTTGTATTTGGATTCTGTATCATGTATTTGGCGACTCAGAATGGGTTGTGTGGACCTATTTTGGGGGCGTCACAGTTGGTATCAAAGCTTAGGAATATGATCTCTGGCAGAGATTTGGGAATAGAACTAGGAGGGGAGAGACGATTAAATCCTTCACTAGTGTGTCCTACCTAAACTTACTTGTTATTTAATTGGTCGGTCGAAATATAGGGATAATATGTGACATGTCAATTTCTTTAATTAACCCTTGTTTTGTGGCAGTATTTGAGAATGACATCTGAAAATTTAAGCAATGGAGCATTTGAGACCATTGAGACATCGCTAATCACCAACCAGGATAATGTGCATCAGGAAGGCAATAATCCTCCTGTAAACAACACCACCGATCAAACGATGAACGATGGGATGTTTAGGAGTTTTCTACAATTCATGCAAAATCAGACAAGAGAGACTTATTTTCAAAATACAGGCAAAAATAATCGTCACTCGCGACTTGTCACTGCCAAGCAATTCAAAGAGTTGGGACCACCAAAGTTTTTGGGAAAGCCAGATCCACTCAAAGTAGAAGCTTGGGTCAAGCAAATCACCAAAATATTTGATGTTCTGGGATGCACAGAGGAGCAAAAGGTTCCCTTCGCCACCTTTATGTTCCGTGGAGAGGTATATTACTGGTGAGAATCTGTGAAGCGTACTAATCTTTCTGCACTTAAGATTGATAGTAGTGTGCATACAAGCCAATCATATATGATGATAAAGCACATACTTTATAAACAATCTTATTTATTTATTAATAAAAGTATTCATTAATTAAAGGCATTTAATTATCTACATGATGCTGTTTATATAATATGTAAATAACCCATAGTTTTAAGCAATACTTTTAGAATCATGATGTTGATCATGCTAATGAGATTTAAATTCTTAAAAAGATTAAAACTAAAATAGTTTCCAATCGTGGGATTACTAGAAAGGGGATTAGTAAATTCGGATAGATTGGTACATATGTTGCTTGCTCATTGGATGAGGATGATTGATCTCATGATCATTTGTGTGGAGACACTAAAGCAAGTATGTAGGTGCTTATTAGAGAATAAGTTCACTGAATGTAACTCGCTATGGAATACCTAATGGAGTTTTACTCGCCTGCCAATAGGAATTCCTAATGTGATAGTAGTACAAGTGATCCTTAGACTTGAGATCATCATAGTATCTTGTGTGTAATGAATTATACTTTGACTTATTCCTTAAGGCCCTTAGGGTATATCAAAGGGTATGATTGCGTATAATGAGCTACATATGGAGATAATGAATGATCAATAAAGAATCTACCACTTCTAGTAAAAGGAGTTTCTAATTTGCATTATATATATGGAGTTGTGCATTTTTTAATCGAAATACATATAATTAAATAAAATAAGAGTTGATAGTAAATCCATGTCTTATATTTAATTGGGACATTGTATGGTGGAAGGATTGAATTATACGGTAACTATTAACTCACAGGTTCTTTTATGATTAATGTTGAAATCTATATTATCTAGAAAGTCGTTGATCGCTAGGGAGGCTTATCCCTATTGTAGAATAAATTTTATTTATTTAAATAGATTATTAGTTTAATTTATTTATTTAAATAAGATTAGAATTGTTCTAATTGATTTATTCACAACCGGTTTAATATGGAGAACCTAAAAGGTTTCACCATAAAAGGAAGAAGAATTATTTAAGAAGATAATGACATAATCGTCATAATGCATTAAGTGTAATTAATGTAATCTATGGTGATATAATAACTTAAATAGCTTAATGTTTATTATTTAATATTTTAAAAATATTAAATATAAATTAATAAGAGGAGTCTTATTAATATTATTGTTATTATTATTATTATAATTCTAAAGGAGTTTAGGAATTAATTAAAAGAGTTTAATTAATTAATTAAATAAAACCCAATTCTAATTAGATTAGTAGGGTTAACCTAATATCTATATAAGAGAGTCTTATATAAGATGTAATAGAGAACTGATTCCAAGAGTTGGAGAGTACCAAATATTTTCAATAGAGATTAGAAAGAAGGTTTAGCCAACCACTCATCTTCCTGAGTTATTCCTCTTCCTTGGTGGATCACCTCTAGAGGCCAAACACTTGGGTGGCTAACGTTGATCAAAAGAAAGAGCCACTACAGGAAATTCATGAAGATCAAGGAGAGCAAGGAGTAAAACTTGTACTTGTGGAAGCTAGATTCTACAAGGGTATTATTCTGATTCATCCTTACTTTTCTGTTATTGATAATTGAGCACAAAGTATGATTATGGTATGGGTTTGTATAAAAAATTTAAAAACCTATATTTCGTGCTTCCGCGCTTTAATTGTCTAATTTGATTGCATGTATGCGTTACGTACAAACCCAACAGTGGTAGAAGAGCATAACTTTGTGCTAATTATCAATTTTATTATTCTATGTATGAATTGATATAAGATTGGATCGAATTTTCCGGCCAAAATTGAATTCTGCAGATTCTGCGATGAACAGCGCGGCTGCGCCGCTTCCCAGTTCATTCTGGGCGTAGCTGCGTCGTTCAGCAAAATTGTCTATTTAGAAAGGCAGTGCAGCTGTGCCGCGCCCCAATTCATTCTAGGCGCAACTGCGCTTGGCCATGGACAGAAACTGGAATTTTAATTTTTCTCTTAATTATGTAAACGGTTTATTTAATTTATAAAAGTTAAAAATAAAGTTGTTTATTTTATCCGAAATATGATTTCAGATTGCTAAAATTAAAGGAGTTTAATTTGGATTTATTTTTGATTAAAATAAAAGAGTTTATTTTGTTTAAAAAATAAAATTTAGCAAAACTTTTGTCCATTAAATGACATCGATCTATATATGGAATGGTTTTATTATTCTTGAGATGAATGGTTATTTATTGATGCATATGTTGATGTGTATGATAATAAATGGGGTTGATTATAGACTATTGACCAATGTGATTGAATTTTATTTTAGTTGAATGCTTGAATGAATGAGTTTTATTAAATGGGGTCTGCGTACCTCGTCTTCTCTAGTTTTATTTTCTTGATGTAATTTCTATCTTCCTCCTACGTACTTCCCCTTGACTGTTGATCAGGGTTTTTATTTAATTTTAAATAGTTTATGTAATAGAGATAGTTAGAATTATTTTGAAGAAATTCGAGACTAAAGACTAAGAAGCGCGTAAAGACCCGTTTGTATAGAACCCGGGATTTAAATGTAATAGTTATATTTAAATTTTAATTCTTGCACTCCTAGGTTTGACCTTTTGGTTCACTTGGTGGCTCTAGTAAACCAACTAGAATAAAAGTCCATAATTAATCCGGATAGAATATAATATTCTATATGTGCATGCTAAGTATTATATATATTATATTTTATGCAAACATGCTTCACATGTTTAATAAAATGACGCGTATTTTATATATATATGTGCATGCGAGCTAAACATGATGAGACAAATAATAATAAACCCCTCAAAGAAATTATATTAAGTCCGAAGCGTTCAATGATATTTGGAATATCGAACGTCGCCTTCTAGCATGATAAATTAATAGAGTATTAAATATTTATTATGAGTTTGTTGTGCTATCCACAAGGCGAGTATTGCGTATTTAAGATATTAATTTAATCACATTTGATGCTTATCAAGAAAATTGAACAATATTGTTTTGTTGTGCTATCCACAAGGACAAAAAATTTTCTTTTTTGAATTTGTGAAAGTGCTAGGCTGGACTTAACTCAAATTATTTTAGTTCGGATGTGCACACACTTGACCATTATGATTTAAGAGACAAATTAAAAAGGAGTTACATATTGATGTAATTGACAAGAGTTGTCTACCTATTTATTTATATATCGTTTGTTGTGTTATCCACAAGGCTATATACATTTGAAATGGGATCCTTATTCTCAATAGCAAATCTTTAATTAGATGTTGTCGAACTATATAAGTAAGGGTAATATAGTTTGATGAAAATAGTGGGAAATACCAATTTAAAATAAAGACCTAAATTTATTTTGGTATGTAAAATTAATTAAATAAATGTTTGCTAAAATGTTGTCTTTTCACATGCAGAATTTTAAAAATGTCAAAATCACTTATTTCACTGCGTAGCATACTTGATGCTAATAAATTTATCGGGCCGAATTATACGGACTGGTTAAGAAATCTGAGAATAGTTATCACTGCTGAAAAGATTTCTTATGTCCTAAATTCACCTGTCCCTGGAACTGTTCTAGAAACAGCCTCTGAGGAAGAGATTGCCACCATTGTAAAGTGGCAAGATGATGCATCTATGACTCAATGCATCATGCTCACATCCATGAATAACGAGCTTCAGCGTCAACACGAAAACATGGATGCTCCTACTATGTTGCTTCACCTCAAGGAGTTGTATGGTGAACAAAGTAGGACTGCTAGATATGAGATATCTAAGGAGCTCTTCCGATCTCAGATGACCGAGGGCACCGCCGTCGAGACTCATGTCCTGCAGTCACTCCCTGAGACCTTCTCGCAGTTCATTGTGAATTTCCACATGAATAAGTTAGATGTCAGCTTGCCTGAACTAATTAACATGTTGAAAATTGCAAAAGGTCACTTCCCATCCAAGAAGAACCATGTCTTGATGGTGGATACTTCAAATAAAAGGAAGAGGCCCAAGGTGTCTTCTTAAAAGATGAAATCTAAGAAGGCTAAGGGAAAGGTAAACTTAAAGGAACAAAAGAAACCTGATCCAGCTGGCAAAGGAATGTGCTTCCATTGTAACGAGTCAGGACATTGGAAGAGGAACTGCAAGAAGTTTCTAGTAGAGAAGAAGCTTGGAGAAGCTTCGACTTCCAATCAAGGTTTGTTCATGATTGAAATTAATTTTTTTGAAAGTCATAATTCTACTTTGGTATTGGATACCGGCTGTGGTTCTCACATATGTAATACTGTGCAGGGACTAGTAGAAGTAGAAAGCTGAGCAATGATGAGGTCATCCTACGAGTGAAAAATGAAGCAAAGGTTGTTGCATTAGCTGTAGGAACTTATTGTTTAGCAATGCCTTCGGGCAAGTCCATTAATTTAAATAATTGTTATTTTGTTCTGAATATCATTAGAAACATTATTTCAATTTTTGTATTAGATATGGAAGGATTTGACGTTATAATAAAGAACAACGATTGTTCTATTTATAAAGATAATGTTTTATATGGTGTTGGTAATCTGTGAAATGGACTTTATATACTTGACTTGCATGAAAATATACTTCAAATAGAACAAACTAAGAAAAGAAAAAGAGATGATGTTAATTATACCTATATGTGGCACTGTAGACTTGGTCATATCAATGAAACAAGATTATCCAAGTTGCATAAGGAAGGGCTCTTAGAGCTATCTGATTTTGAATCATATCCAACTTGTGAATCTTGTCTCATGGGTAAAATGACTAAATATCCCTTTAGTGGAAAAGGAGAAAGAGTTACAGAATTGTTAGCGTTGGTTCACACAGACGTTTGTGGACCTATGACAACGAATGCACGGGGTGGGTATTCTTATTGTATTACTTTCATTAATGATCACTCAAGATTTGGATATGTGTATTTAATGAAATACAAATCAGAAACATTTGAAAAGTTTCAAGAGTTCAGAAGTGAAGTAGAGAAACAAACAGGCAAGAGTATTAAGATTCTTCGATCAGATCGAGGTGGAGAATACTTAAGAGGTGAGTTTCTCAATTGTCTCAAGGATAATGGTATAATCTCACAATGGATTCCACCAGGTACACCATAGTTAAATGGAGTATCTAAATGGAGAAATCAAACATTGTTGAACATGGTTCGATCTATG
The DNA here is from genome assembly GCA_020205555.1 of Panax stipuleanatus. NCBI lineage: Eukaryota > Viridiplantae > Streptophyta > Magnoliopsida > Apiales > Araliaceae > Panax > Panax stipuleanatus. The sequence continues at coordinate 31,399,302 of CM035116.1, read as the reverse complement.
ATGAGTTTTATCGATCTTCCAATTTCATTCTGGGGTTATGCCCTAGAAACGGCTGCATACCTGCTCAACAAGGTACCTACCAAATCTGCCCCAAAGACTCCATATGAGATGTGAAAAGGAAGGAAACCAAATCTTAAGCATTTTAAGACTTGGGGTTGTCCAGTTTATGTCAAAAAGTTTGAAAATGATAAGCTACAGACTAAATTCGACAAGTGTAGATTTGTGGGATACCCTAAAGAAACCGTTGGGTATTATTTCTATCATCTAACTGATCAAAAGGTGTTTGTTGCAAACATGAAGGGGTCAGTGGGAGTAAGATATATCTTGAAGAAGTTCAAGAATCATAAATTACTACGGGGCAAAGTCAGGTACCTGACCAAGTGGAAGAACATACTGTACCACACCCTATTCGTAAATCTGGAAGAGTATCGAAGATACCTGAGAGGTATGGATTCGTCATAGAGGATGACGATGAGGTACACGTCATGAATGATGATGATCCATTGAATTACGAACAGGCTATGAGTAATAAAGACTCAGGAAAATGGCTTGAAGCCATGAAATCCGAAATGGACTCCATGGATGAAAACCAAGTATGGACTTTGGTTTCACCACCTGAAGGCATTAAGCCTATTGGGTGTAAATGGGTCTTTAAAAGAAAGACTAGAGTGGACGGCAATGTAGAGACCTATAAAGCCCGACTGGTTGCACAAGGTTTCAAACAAAGACAATGAGTTGACTATGATGAAACCTTCTCACCAGTAGCTATGCTCAAGTCCATTCGAATTTTGCTTGCGATTGCATCTTATAACTACTATGAGATCTAGCATATGGACGTGAAAACGGCCTTCCTTAATGGGAAACTTGAGGAGGATGTGTATATAACACAGGCAAAAGGATTTGTTTCAAAAGTTGGAACAAATCAAGGTTGTAAGCTGCAACAATCCATTTATGGATTGAAGCAAGCTTCTCGTAGATGGAACATTCGTTTTGATGAGACAATCAAAGAGTTTGATTTTATCAAAAAATGAGGATGAACCATGTGGGTACAAGAAGGTTAGTGGGAGCACAATTTCATTCCTTATATTATATGTTTATAATATATTACTGATAGGGAATGACATTCCTATGCTTCAATCGATTAAAATCTGGTTATCTAAACACTTCTCCATGAAGGACTTGGGAGAAGCATCCTATATTTTGGGGATAAAGATCTATAGATATAGATCTAAAAGGATGCTTGGCTTATCCCAAGAACGTACATTGATACGATGCTAAAGAGGTTTAGCATGGAAGATTCCAAAAGAGGTCTCATGCCGATGAGCCATGGAATAAATCTCTCCAAGAAATAGGTCCTAAAGACACCTGAGGAGAGAAACCGTATAAGTAAGATCCCTTATGCTTCTGCGATAGGATCTATCATGTACGGTATGATATGTACTAGACCGAATGTCGCTCATGTACTTAGTTTAAAGAGCAGATATCAGTCGAATTCAAGAGAAGAGCACTGGAAGGCAGTGAAGAATATCCTAAAGTACTTACGAAGGTATAAGGATATATTTCTTGTCTATGGTGGGTCTGAATTAAAATTCGAGGGCTTCACGAACTCAAGTTTTCAAACGGACCAAGATGACAGTAAATCTGTTTTGGGGTATGTTTTTACCTTGAACAGAGGCGTAGTGAGTTGGAAGAGTTTCAAGAAGCAAACAGTTGTTGATTCAGTGACAGATGCATAATATATAGCTGCAAGTGAAGTTGCAAAGGAAGCTGTTTGGATAAAAAAGTTCATAACAGAACTTGGTGTGGTTCCTAGCATTGGCAAAGCAGTCCCCGTATACTGTGACAACACCAGAGCAATTACACAGGCTAAGGAACCTAGGTCTCATCAGAAATCTAAACACGTATTGCGGCGATTTCACTTGATCAGGAAGATCATTGAAAGAGGAGACGTCACCTTGGAGTGTGTAGACTCTCAAGACAACATTGCAGATCCATTTACTAAAGCTTTAACACAACAGCAGTTTGATCGTCACTTAGAGAAGATGGGTATGAGATACTAGAGCGATTGGCTTTAGTGCAAGTGGGAGATTGATAGTAGTGTGCATACAAGCCAATCATGTATGATGATAAAGCACATACTTTGTAACAATCTTATTTATTTATTAATAAAAGTATTCATTTATTAAAGACATTTAATTATCTACATGATACTGTTTTTATAATATGTAAATAACACATAGTTTTAAGCAATGCTTTTAGAATCATGATGTTGATCATGCTAAGGAGATTTAAATTCTTAGAAAGCTTAAAACTAAAATAGTTCCTAATCGTGGGATTACTAAAAATGGGATTAGTAAATCCGGATAGATCGGTACATATGTTGGTTGCTCATTGGATGAGGATGATTGATCTCATGATCATTTGTGTGGAGACACTAAAGCAAGTATGTAGGTGCTTATTGGAGAATAAGCTCACTGAACGTGACTCGCTATGGAATACCTAATAGAGTTTTACTCGCCTGTTAATAGGAATTACTATTGTGATTGTAGTACAAGTGATCCTTGGACTTGAGATCATCATAGTATCTTGTGTGTAATGAATTATACTTTGACTTATTTCTTAAGGCCCTTAGGGTATATGAAAGGATATGCTTGGGTATAATGAGTTACATATGGAGATAATGAATGATCAATAAAAAATTTACCACTTCTAGTAAAAGAGGAGATATATCCTATGTGATTCGTTAAATGATAACCCATGAATCCTTGGCCAAGGTGGAATGAAATTAGAAAGGAGTTTCTAATTTGCAATATATATATATGGAGTTTTGCATTTTTTAATCGAAATACATATAATTAAATAAAATAAGAGTTGACAGTAAATCCATGTCTTATATTTAATTTGGACATTGTATGGTAGAAGGATTGAATTGTACGATAACTATTAACTCACAGGTTCTTTTATGATTAATGTTGAAATCTATATTATCTGAAAAGTCCTTGATTGCTAGGGAGACTTATCCCTATTATAGAATAAATGATATTTATTTAAATTGATTATTAGTTTGATTTATTTATTTAAATAAGACTAGAATTGTTCTAATTGATTTATTCACAAGCCGATTTAATATGGAGAACCTAAAGTGTCACACCATAAAAAGAAGAAGAATTATTTAAGAAGATAATGGCATAATCGTAATAATGCATTAAGTGTAATTAATTTAATCTATGGTGATAAAATAAATTAAATATCTTAATGTTTATTATTTAATATTTTAGAAATATTAAATATAAATTAATAAGAGGAGTCTTATTGATATTATTATTATTATTATTATTATTATTTTAATTCTAAAAAAATTTAGGAATTAATTTAATATAAGTAATCTCACTCATTCCTAATGAGATTAGGAGGCAAATTAATTAAAGAGTTTAATTAATTAATCCCAATAAGTTGGGAAGCTAAATTAATTAACAGATTTTAATTAATTAATTAAATAAAACCCAATTCTAATTAGATTAGTAGGGTTAACCTAATATCTACATAAGAGAGTCTTATATAAGATATAATAGAGAAGTGATTCCAAGAGTTGGAGAGTACCACATATTTTCTATAGAGATTAGAAAAAGGGTTTAGCCAACCACCCATCTTCTTGAGTTATTCCTCTTCCTTGGTGGATCACCTCTAGAGGCTAAACACTTGGGTGGCTAACGTTGATCAAAAGAAGGAGCCACTACAGGAAATTCAAGGAGATCAAGTAGTAGAACTTGAACTTGTGGAAGCTAGATTCTACAAGGGTATGATTCTGATTCATCTTTACTTTTTTGTTATTGATAATTGAGCACAAAGTATGATTATGGTATGTGTTTGTATAAAAATTTTAAAAACCTATGTTTTGCTCTTCCGCCCATTAATTGTCTAATTTGATTTCATGTATGCGTTACGTACAAACCCAACAGTGGTATAAGAGCATAACTTTGTGCCAATTATCAATTTTATGATTCCATGTATGAATTAATGTAAGATTGGATCGAATTTTCTGGCCAAAATTGAATTCTGCAGATTCTGCGATGAACAGCGCAGCTGGGCCGCTTCCCAATTCATTTTGGGCGCAGCTGCTGTAATGACCGTAAAATTTTTAAACTCCATTATTAATTAAATATATGATTTAATTTTAATGAGTTATTTTTGTAAGCTTATTTAAACCTTATGTGGTTATGAGAGTTTATGTCTATGCAAATAATTGCTAGAAATAATTAAAGGGAGTCACTAATGGTTTATTTAAATTGGTGGACTAACCCTAAGACTTTTATATCAGAGTATTGATAGAAATGTTAGTAATTAAATATTCAATTTACTTGAATATAGTGTAGTAGTTTAAACGTGATTGATTAATTGATGCTTTGGGTAATTAATCGATAACGTGTGAATTTATTGTTGTTGAGAATAATAAAACATAAGTGTGTAATTATTAGTAAATATAATGAGATTATATTTACTCGATTAATTATTTTGTGCAAGCATGCGATAATTAAACCTTTAATATATGGTAGTTATCTATATTGTATATAATGCAATGTGACGCATTAATGTGGCTATATTATATATATATATATATATATATATATATATATATATATATATATATATATATAGACTATATAGTAAGATTAATTGCATTATGTGAGTTACATAATATTATTGATTATGTAACATGATGTGTGTGGGTAGACCTTAATGTATACCCTATTACCTTATATTAATATCAATAAACAATTGATAATTGATAATGATTTCAATAAGTTATTATAATTATAATAATAACCGTTGTGATAATGAGTAATAATAAACCCAATTAGCATATAGTAAAATGTGAGAAATTGAAAATGTACATGGATTATATGTTAATATATATGTACCCTTATTTGATATATTGTATTATTAGTTGCAAATCTATGATTATAGAATAAATTAAATAGCTTAATGTTTATTATTTAATATTTTAAAAATATTAAATATAATTTAATAAGAGGAGACTTATTAATATTAATATTATTGTTATTATTATTTTAATTCTAAAGGAGTTTATGAATTAATTTAATATAAGTACTCTCACTCATTCCTAATGAGATTAGGAGGCAAATTAATTAAAGAGTTTAATTAATTAATCCCAATAAGTTGGGAATCCAAATTAATTAAAAGAATTTAATTAATTAATTAAATAAAACCTAATTCTAATTAGATTAGTAGGGTTAACCTAATATCTATATAAGAGAGTCTTATATAAGAAATAATAGAGAAGTGATTCCAAGAGTTGGAGAGTACCACATATTTTCTACAGAGATTAGAAAAAGGGTTTAGCCAACCACCCATCTTCCTGAGTTATTCCTCTTCCTTGGTGGATCACCTCTAGAGGCTAAACACTTGGGTGACTAACGATGATCAAAAGAAGGAGCCACTACAGGAAATTCAAGGAGATCAAGGAGAGCAAGGAGTAAAACTTGTACCTGTGGAAGATAGATTCTACAAGGGTATGATTCTGATTCATCCTTACTTTTCTGTTATTAATAATTGAGCACAAAGTATGATTATGATATGGGTTTGTATAAAAAATTTAAAAACGTATGTTTCGCGCTTCCGCCCTTTAATTGTCTAATTTGATTGCATGTATGCGTTACGTACAAACCCAACAAAGATGTATTGGGAGAAGTTCTAGGAATTATTCAATGACAAGTACTTTCTAGAAAGTATTCGTCATATGAAAGAGGTGGAATTCATCAAACTGGAACAGAATAATATGACAGTATCACAATACGAGGCCAAGTTTGCTGAATTATCCTAGTTTGCATCTCATTTGGTGGATAATGAGAACGAATGACACGAATGTTTCTGAGAGGTTTGAAACCTGAATTTCGTCAATACCTCATTTATCACAAACTTTGTTTGTATTCAGATGTTGTGAATAGGGCTCAATTATTGGAGTGAGATAATGAGACTATTCAACCAAAGGACAACAACCGACAAAACGATAATAGTAGTACCAGTGGCAACAGTCATCGGAACAATGATAACCAGTGGGAAGGAAATTATCATGTCAGAAATAGTAACCACTTCGGTGGTAATCATGGCCAAGATAATAGAAGAAGTGAGTCAGGTGGAAATTATAAGAAAAAAAGATACAATAATGACGACGGAAAGACATCGGCAGCAGCACAAGCACCAATAACCGTTTCTAGGGGAGGAGAACGACCACCGGTCGTATGTTATAAATTCGGACAAGAGGGACACATCAGTCCAAACTGCACACAACAATCCAAGGTATGCTACAATTGTGGAAAGGAAGGTCACATAGCTCGAGTGTTCCCTATAGCGAAGTCAAGTCCAGCTGGGATGGTGATTCCAAAAGGCTGTCCCGAACAAGTCAAAGTCGGTGGTTCAGGGGAGAGCTTTTGTCGTGACTACCCAAAAAGCGAGGAACCCAAACGAAGTTATCACGGGTAAGCTAATCATAAACTCTTGCGAAGTCTATACCTTATTAGATACCAGTCTTACCCATTCTTTTATTTCACCTGCTTGTGCTCAACGTTTCAACTTGAACCCTGAGAAACTAGACTTTGATTTATCTGTTGAAACTCCATTGGGAGAAACCTTCGTTACATCCACAGTTTACAAAACTTGCTTGATTCAAATTGTCACCCTCACATTACCTGTTGATCTCAATTCTTTGAAAATACATGTATTTGATGTGATTTTAAGAATCGACTAGTTAACCACTAATCATGCTAAAATTGATTGTTTTCATAAGGTTGTTAGCTTTCATATTCTTAACTAACCTGTTATGCGTATTCAAACAACCAAACCACTAAAATCAATCACTGTCATTTCAAGTCATAAAGCTATTCGTTTATAGAAAGACGGATGCCAAGCTTTCTTAGCCCATGTCACTAATTTAAACAAGAATACATAAAATTTGAATGATATTTCTGTTGTTAATAAATTCCCTGATGTATTTCCCGAAGAACTTCCTGGCCTACCCCTGAAAAGTGATGTTGAATTTTTTATTGACCTTGAATCCGGTACAAAATCCATTTCCAAAACTCCATATTGAATGGCTCCTATTGAACTTCAGGAGTTAAAGGTCCAACTACAGGAATTGTTAGACATCGGCTTTATACGTCCTAGTACATCGCCTTGGGGTGCTCCTGTTTTATTCGTAAAGAAGAAAGACGGGAGTGTGCGACATTGTATTGACTATCGGGAGTTGAACCATGTCACCATCAAGAATAGGTATCCGTTACCTCGCATTGATGACCTGTTCGACCAGTTGCAAGGTGCGCAATTCTTTTCAAAGATCGATCTTCATTCTGAATATCATCAGTTAAAGATTAAAACTGATGACATTCCAAAGACTGCCTTTAGAACTCATTACGGGCATTATAAATTCTTAGTCGTGTCTTTTGGATTGACTAATGCTCCTGCTGCTTTCATGGATATGATGAACCGGATATTCAAGGAATATTTGAATCATTTTGTGGTTGTCTTTATTGATGACATCCTCATTTACTCCAAAAGACGTGAATATCATGAGCAACACTTGGAGCTGATACTCCAAAAGCTTCGTGAAAGCAAGCTATATGCCAAGTTGAAGAAATGCGAGTTTTGGCTTGAGGAAGTAGCATTCCTTGGGTACGTGGTATCGAAACATGGAATATCAATTGACCCGGAGAAGATTGAAGCAATACAAAGTTGGGAGCAACTTAAGTCAGTAACCAAAATACGTAGCTTTTTGGGCTTAGCTGGTTATTATTGGAGATTCGTAGAAGGATTTTCTCGAATCGCTACTTCATTAACTCAGCTGACTGGAAAAGATACAAAATTCAGATGGAGCGAAGAATGTGAGAAGAGTTTCTAGGAACTCAAGAGGAGACTCATTTCGGCACCTGTTCTGACAATACCATTTGGTTCAGAGGGATTTGTCATCTACAACGATGCTTCAGCCAAAGGTTTAGGATGTGTTCTCATGCAACATGGAAAAGTCATAGCCTATGCCTTGTGACATCTCAAAGAATATGAGAGAAATTATCCTACTCATGATCTAGAGTTGGCAACTGTCATTTTCGCGTTAAAGATCTGGAGACACTACCTATATGAGGAGAAAGTGGAGATCTATACAGATCATAAGAGCTTTAAATATTTCTTCACTCAAAAGGAACTCAACATGCGGCAACGACGTTGGCTTGAGCTGTTAAAAGATTAAGACAATACCATCCAATACCATCCTGGAAAAGCAAACGTGGTAGTTGACGCATTGAGTAGAATATCATATTCGAGAACGAGTGCGATGCTGTCAACACAAAGGCAAATTTTGTATGACTTACAAAGGATGGATATAGAGTTAAAGACTCTAGGGACCCACGTGAAGATGATAAATATACACGTAGAACCAGCTTTAATTGATAAAGTTAAAGCTGTTCAAGTTACAGACCAGAGCTGATGAATATGAAGAAGAAGATGCAAGAAGGTGTTATTCCAGAAGCAAGCATCGATGAAGAAGGAATACTTCGAGTCAACTCCAGACATTGTGTTCCTAACGACTCTAATTTGAAGTATAAAATCATGATGGAAGCACACAATACACCGTTTGCAATCCATCCTGGAAGTACCAAAATGTATCGTGATCTTCGACATATATTTTGGTGGAGCAATATGAAGAGAGAGATCGCGGAGTTTATCTTGCGGTGTTTAACGTGCCTGTAACACCCCCAAAATAGGTCCACATAACCCATCTTGAGTTGCTAAATACATGGTACAGAATCCAAATATAAATATTTATTATATTAAACGGTCGTGCAAAATACGACCACACAAACTGTGAGCTTAATACAGATCGTATATAATACGAAAATATAAACGCTCAAATAAGTCCTCATTGCAATTATTATCACACTATTTTACAAAATAGTGAGGACTACTACAAATCTATCTCGAACCATCACTCCATTCCTTGGCTAATCCCAGCTATATTCTCATTTCTTGAAGATACAATGAAAGAAAAGGGTGAGTTCAACTAGCCCAGTAAAGAATATTATAACTAAGATAATGTAGAACAAATTATCATTAGTCCTCAACAAGGAAAAATATGATAGAATACAACAGACTATAAGTTTTAGATCAACAACTGCAGTGAAAATAACAATCTTTTAGAAGAGTCAAGTAGAGAATGATGTCTACTATCTTCTAAGATTTAAAAGTCCATCATCAATATTTTATCCCTATAACACTAATCAATAAATATTTCCAATCACCGAATTATCTATGCACTACGGGCCAAAGATATTCGTTTGTATCACTAGTGGTCATGATCATGCCAAACACTTGTCCATCTTTGCACTACGGGTCAAAGATAACTTTCATCACAATTTAAGACTGAGGATGATGAAAAATGATATAAAGAACGAATCAAATGAGATAAATGATAAATATTAGATATTTGTAATTTAATTTATCCAGAGTTCAAAAATGTTCAATAGTAATCAATTGTGGAGCAAAATTCAAGAATGAAGATCAAAACATGGATCCAATTTCAAGAATAAGATCCATAAAAGATAACTTAGACAAAGAATTTTTTTTTTAATTTTATCGTGAATAGTACCCCGTGAATAGTACTTCGTGAATAGTACTCGAATGAATAGTATCCCGACATAACAAAAAATAAATTTCAATAAGAAGTTCAGACCAATATTCCAATGAAATAATATTAAATGAAGCAAAAATCTTAAGCAATTTCTAATCATTTCAGGAATTATAGAAGCAATACTTACCATAGTAAGTTTAGAGTTAGGAATCTGAAATGAAATAATATATGAAACTGCAAATGGATTTTCACTCGTCATACGGTAGTCCGGGTAGACAAATCATTTCACAACTTTAATAAAGAATGAATGCGAAGGACTATTCACCCGGTATGTGGTAATCCGCGTAGATAGGTTATTCCAGCAGATTAATAAAGAATGAATACGAAGGGTTATTCACAATGCATGCGGTAGTCCGCGTATACAGGTTACTCCCACAGAGTAATAAGGAATAAAAGGACAACCTTTACGAGTATTGAAAGAAGATAACATCCGTTACTAAAAAAAATATAATCCTTTACCTTAGTATGAACTAAAATTGACTGGTATACAGGATATTATTATGAGAAAATCTTGGACTATAAACTACACTCAAAGTATCCTTATACTCAAAATAAATACTTGCAATATTGTAGAGGAAGAATTTCTGCTATTGGAATGGTGTACCTCATCTGCTGAGGAAGTATTCCTTTTATAGGCACTCGGAGGAAGCAAAATTCAAAAGTTCATCAACCAACTTTGCAACCAATTCAACAAATTACATTTATTGCAACCACCTACCAACCATTCATCATCCACCAATCAGTGGCCCCCCACATGTCTACCATTAACCACCCATTAATTCCAATTTTAAAAAATAATTCAAATACACTTTAATCATCTCCACCCCAATTAATTCATATGTAAAAATTTATATATATTTAATAGTATCATGAATAAAAAATATTATAAAATTATACTATTATTATCACCTTATATTATTATAATATAGTATTATAATAATATATTTGAATAATTATTTTATCGGAGAAAATAATTGCGATTCCTTAAAAAATATGTTAGACTTTCAACAAATATCTCATTCTAAATTCCTCCATAATCGAACCAATTATCATACTTTTATTCATCAATTATTATTCAAATTAATATTACATAATCATAATATTGACAACCAGGTCGTTCCAAGGAAAGAGGGAGCTTTCTGATAAGGATTTCTCCTTACTAGCGCACAATTAAATAACCTAACCCCTTTCCTTGACAGAACTTTCTAGACATTGCTAATAATGCTATCTAATAATATCATTTAAATAATATGAGTGACAATTATTGATTTAATAATGTAAAATACTGTGTAGTGGTTACCGTGATAATTATTGAATAAGTGACTTCTTACGTAATAATCAATAATTTGAAATACTGTGCAATACTGTATGCTACTGTGCAACAATGCGTATTACTGTATTTTTATCACCGGGTATTTTAACAGTTTAACGGTAAAAGTTTTGCCGTTATTTTTATAAAAATATTATTTCTGTCGCTTTCTATATCCGACAGTTATTTCGTTGTGGGATCCACCAATGACTGCGCCGTAATATGAATATTCTTCGACAAAAGAATATTCTCCGACCAAACGAATATTTTATGACCACTTGCTTACTTTGTAACATTTTCACAAATCACCCATAACTATAACATTTTTATCAATTTAACCAATTACTGAATAGAATAATAATTATATAAAAATTGAATACTTTTATTTCATAAAATTCGGGGTCTTACAACCTCCACTCCTTATGAAATTTTGTCCTCGAAATTGATGTATGTACCTAGTATTTCAAAGAGATGAGGATACCTTGCTTTCATTTTCGATTCTAACTCCCAGGTCATTTCCTCAACATCATGGTTTCTCCATAAAACTTTGACTTGAGATATAACCTTTGAGCGTAGAATATGTTCCTTCTTATCTAAGATCTTGACAGGTACCTCCTTATATGTTAAATCTTCGGCTATCTTATCTGGTTCTAATTCAATAATTTGGTTTGGGTCTTTCACATATTTACGTATCTTGGATATGTGAAAACAGTTATGAACACGAGACTTTCTTGGTGGTAAGGCGAGTCTATAGGTCACAGTTCCTACTCGGTCGAGGATTTCAAATGGACCAATAAATCGTGGATTAAGCTTTCCTCTCTTTCTGAATCTTATACCTCTTTTCCATAGAGCAACACGTAACAATACATGATCTCCGACATTAAACTCCATGTCCCTTCTATGAAGATCAACATAACTCTTTTGCCGATCTTGTGTTGTTTGTATACATTGCTAGATCATTAGAATCTTTTTCGTAGTTATACGTACTAACTCCGGTCCCAACAATGTTGCTACACCAACCTCGTTCCAGCATACTGGAGAACGACACAGAGTCTCAATAGATCTTCAAGAATTTGAATAGTCCTTTTCGATTTCCCATCCGTTTGAGGATGATATGAAGAACTGAATCGTAAATCGGTTCCTATAGCTTTCTACAAGCTGACCCAAAATCGTGAGGTGAATCTTGGGTCTCGATCCAAAACTACAGATACTGTCATACCATGCAGTCTTAAAATCTCGTTTATATACATACGAGCAAGACGTTCAAGTGAATAAGTCTCTCGTATAGGCAAGAAATGAGCAGACTTGGTTAATCTATCGATAATAACCCAAATTGCATCTATGCCTTGAGAAACCTTGAGAAGACCCATAACGAAATCCATGTTGATGTGCTCCCACTTCCATTCTGGAATTTCAAGTGGTTGCAATGGACCTTTTGGCATTTGATGCTCTGCCTTGACATGTTGACACGTTAAACACCTCGAGATAAACTCCATGATTTTTCTCTTCATATTGCTCCACCAAAATGTATGTCGAAGATCACGATACATTTTGGTACTTCCTGGATGGATTACAAATGGTGTTTTGTGTGCTTCCATCATGATTTTATACTTCAAATCAGAGTCGTTAGGAACACAAAGTCTAGAGTTAACTCGTAGTATTCCCTCTTTGTTGATTTTTGCTTCTGGTATAGCATCTTCTTGTACCTTCATCTTCATATTCATCAGCTCCGGGTCTGTAGCTTGAGCATCTTTAACTCTATCAATTAAAGCTGGTTCTACGCGTATATTTACCATCTTTACTGTGGGTCCCTAGAGTCTTTAACTCTATCTTCATCATTTGTAAGTCATATAAAATGGGTCTTTGGGTTGACAACATCGCACTCGTTCTCGCGTATGATCTTCTACTCAACGCATCAGCTACCACGTTAGCTTTTCCAGGATGGTATTGGATGGTATGGTCGTAATCTTTCAACAACTCAAGCCAACGTCGTTGCCGCATGTTGAGTTACTTTTGAGTGAAGAAATATTTAAGGCTCTTATGATCCGTATAGATCTCCACTTTCTCCCCATACAGGTAGTGTCTCCAGATCTTCAACGCAAAAACAATAGCTGCCAACTCTAGATCATGAGTAGGATAATTCCTCTCATATTCTTTGAGTTGTCGTGAGGCAGAGGCTATGACTTTCCCATGTTGCATGAGAACACATTTTAACCTTTTACCTGACGCATCGCTGTAGATGACAAATCCATCCGAATTAGATGGTATTGTCAGAACAGGTGCCGAAATGATTCTCCTCTTGAGTTCTTGGAAACTCTTCTCACATTCCTCACTCCATTTGAATTTTGTATCTTTTCGAGTTAGCTGAGTTAATGGAGTAGCGATTCGAGAAAATCCTTCCACGAATCTCCGATAAAAACTAGCTAAGCCCAGAAAGCAACGTATTTCGGTTACCGACTTAGGTTGCTCCCAACTTTGTATTGCTTCAATCTTCGCCGGATCAACTGATATTCCATGTTTCTATACCATGTGCCCAAGGAATGTTACTTTCTTAAGCCAGAACTCGCATTTCTTCAACTTGGCATACAGTTTATTTTCACGAAGCTTTTGGAGTATCAGCTCCAAGTGTTGCTCATGATCTTCACGGCTTTTAGAGTAAATAAGGATGTCATCAATAAAGACCAACCACAAAATGATCCAAATATTCCTTGAATATCCGGTTCATCATATCCATGAAGGTCGCAGGAGCATTAGTCAATCCAAAAGACATGACTAAGAATTTATAATTGCCCGTGCCGAGTTCTGAATGCAGTCTTTAGAATGTCATCAGTTTTAATCTTTAACTGATGATATCCATAACGAAGATCGAACTTTGAGAAAATTTTAGCGCCTTGTAACTAGTCAAACAAGTCATCAATGCGAGGTAATAGATACCTAGTTTTGATGGTGACATGTTTTAACTCCAGATAGTCAATACAAAGTCGCATACTCTTGTCTTTCTTCTTTACAAATAAAATGGGAGCACCCCAAGGAGATGTGATAGGACGAATGAAACCAATGTCTAATAACTCCTGTAGTTAGACCTTCAACTCCTGAAGTTCAATAGGAGCCATTCGATATGGGGTTTTGGAAATGGGTTTTGTATCGGGTTCAAGGTCAATAAGAAATTTAACTTCACGTTCTGGGGGTAGACAAGGAAGTTCTTCGGGAAATATATCAGGGAATTTATTAACAACAGAAATATCATTCAAATCTGACGTATTCTTGTTTAAATCGGTGAAATGGGCTAAGAAAGCTTGACATCCATTTTTCAATAAATGAATAGCTTTATGACATTAAATGATAGTGCTTGATTTTAGTGGTTTGGTTGTTTGAATTCGCATAACAGGTTGGTTAGGAATATGAAAGCTAATAACCTTACGAAAATAATCAATTTTAGCATGATGAGTGGTTAACAGATAATGTGAGGGTGCCAACTTGAATCAAACAAAATTTGTAAACTGTGGATGTAACGAAAGTTTCTCCCTGCGGATTTTCAACAGATAAGTCAAAGTCTAGTTTTTCTGGGGTCAAGTTTAAACGTTGAGCATAAGTAGGTGAAATAAAAGAATGGGTAGAACTGGTATCTAATAAGGTGTAAAATTCACAAGAGTTTATGATTAACTTACCCGTGATAACTTCGTTCGGGTTCCTCACTTTCTGGGTAGTCACGATAAAAGCTCTTCCCTGGACCATCGACTTTGACTTGTCCGGGACAGCCTTTGGTGCCACCGTCCCAGCCGGACTTGACTTCGCTACAGGATAAAATTGAGCTATGTGACCGTCCTTTCCATAACTGAAACACACTTTGGAAAGCTGTGTACAGTTTGGACTGATGTGTCCCTCCTCTCCGCAACTGTAGCATCTAACTGGTGGTCGTTCTCCTTCCCGAGAAACGGTTGCTGGTGATGCTGCCGACGTCTTTACATTGTCATTGTTGAATCTCCTCTTTTTAAAATTTTCTCCCGACTCACTTCTTCTATTATCATGGCCATGATTACCACCAAAGTGGTTACCGCTTCTAGCATGATAATTTCCTCTACGCTGATTTTCGTTGTTCTGATGACTATTACCACAGGTACGACTATGGTTGTTGTCCCTTGGTTGAACAGACTCATTATCCCGTTCCAATAATTGAGCCTTGTTCACAACATCTGAATACAAACAAAGTTTGTGAGAAATGAGGTATTGATGAATTTCAGGTTTCAAACCTTTCAGAAACATTCGTGTCATTCGTTCCTCATTATCCACCAAATGAGATGTAAACCAGGATAATTTCGCAAACTTGGCCTCGTATTGGAATACAGTCATGTTGTTCTGTTACAGTTTGATGAATTCCACCTCCTTCATATGACGAATACTTTCCGGAAAGTACTTGTTATTGAACAATTCCTGGAACTTCTCCCAAGACATCTTAAGTGCAGAAAGATTAGTATGCTTCACAGATTTCCACCAGTAATCTGCCTCTCCACGGAACAAAAAGGTAGCGAAGGTAACCTTTTTCTCCTCTGTGCATCCCAGGACATCAAATATTTTGGTTATGTGCTTAACCCAAGCTTCTGCCTTGAGCGGATCTGGCTTTCCCAAAAACTCTGGTGGTCCCAACTCCTTAAATTGCCTGGCAGTGACAAGTCGTGAGTTACCATTGTTTCCATCTGTATTTTGAACAGGAGTCTCTCTAGTCTGGTTTTGCATGAATTGTTGAAAGCTCCTAAACACCCCATCGTTCATTGTTTGATCGGTGGTGTTGTTTACAGGAAAATTATTGCCATCCTGATGCACATCATCCTGGTTGGTGATTAGCGGTGTCTCAATGGTCTCATATGCTCCATTACTTAGATTTTCAGATGTCATTCTCAAAATACTACCACAAAACAAGGGTTAATTAAAGAAATTGACATGTCACATATTATCTCTATATTTTGACCGACCAATTAAATAACATATAAGCTTAGGTAGGACACACTAGCAAAGGTTTTACTCGTCTCTCCCCTCCTAGTTCTATTCCCAGATCTCCGCTAGAGATCATATCCCTAAGCTCTGATACCAACTATGACGCCCCTAAAATAGGTCCACACAACCCATAATGAGTCGCCAAATACATAGTACAAAATCCAAATACAAATCTTGATTATATTAAACGGTCGTGCAAAATACGACCACACAAACTGTGAGCTTAATACAGATCGTATATAATACAAAACTATAAACACTCAAATAAGTCCTCATTATAATTATTATCACACTATTTTATAAAATAGTGAGGACTACTACAACTCTATCTCGGACCATCACTCCATTCCCCGGCAAGTCCTAGCTATATTCTCATTTCCTGAAGATACAATGAAAGAAAAGGGTGAGCTCAACTAGCCCAGTAAAGAATATTATGACTAAGATAATGTAGAACAAACTATCCTTAGTCCTCAACAGGGAAAAATCTGATAGAATATAATAGACAACAAGTTTTAGATCAACAACTGCAAGGAAAATAACAATCCATTAGAAGAGTCAAGTAGAGAATTATGTCTACTATCTTCTACGATTTAAAAGTCCATCATCAATATTTTATCCCTGTAACACCAATCAATAAATATTTCCAATCACCAAATTATCTATGCACTACGGGCCAAAGATATTCGTTTGTATCACCAGTGGTCATGATCATGCTAAACACATGTCCATCTTTACACTACGGGCCAAAGATATTCATAAATCAACTGTTCATCTTTTCACTACGGGCCAAAGATATTCATCAATCAACAGTTCATCTTTACACTACGGGCCAAAGATAACTTTCATCATAATTTAAGACTGACTGATGATGAAAAATAATATAAAAAATGAATCAAGTGAGATAAATGATAAATATTAGAGATTTGTAATTTAATTTATCCAGAGTTCAAAAATGTTCAATAATAATCAATTGTGGAGCAAAATTCAAGAATGAAGATCAAAACATGGATCCAATTTCAAGAATAAGATCGATAAAAGATAACTTGGACAAAGAAAAGAAAATTTAATTTTGTCATGAATAGTATCCCGTGAATAGTACCTCGTGAATAGTACTCAAATGAATAGTAACCCGATATGAAAAAAAATTAAATTTCAATAAGAAGTTCAGGCCAATATTCCAATGAAATAATATTAGATGAAGCGAAAATCTTAAGCAATTTCTAATCATTTCAGGAATTATAGAAGCAGTACTTACTATAGTAAGTTTAAAGTTAGGAATCTGAAATGAAATAATATATGAAACTGCAAATGGATTTTCACCCGTCATGCGGTAGTCCGTGTAGACAGATCATTTCCACAACATTAATATGGAATGAATGCGAGGGATTATTCACCCATGCGGTAGTCCGCGTAGACAGGTTACTCCCACGGAGTAATAAGGAATAAAAGGACAACCCTTACGAGTATTGAAAGAAGATAACATCCGTTGCTAGAAAAAATAATATCATTTACCTTAGTATGAACTAAATTTGACTAGTATACCAGATATTATTCTGTGCAAATATTGGACTATAAACTACACTCAAAGTATCCTTATACTCAAAAGAAATACTTGCAATATTGTAGAGGAAGAATTTCTGCTATTGGAATGGTGTACCTCATCTGCTGATGAAGTATTCTTTTTATAAGCACTCGAAGGAAGCAAAGTTCAAAGTTCATCAACCAACTTTGCAACCAATTAAATAAATTGCATTTATTGTAACCACCCACCAACTATTCATCATCCACCAATCAGTGGCCCCCACATGTCTACCACTAACCACCCATTAATTCTAATTTATAAAAATAATTCAAATACACTTTAATCATCTCCACCCCAATTAATTCATATGTAAAAATTTATATATATTTAATAGTATCAATATATAAAAAATATTATAAAATTATACTATTATTGTCACCTTATATTATTATAATATAGTATTATAATAGTATATTTGAATAAATATTTTATCAGGAAAATAATTGCGATTCCTCAGAAAATATGTCAAACTTTCAACAAATATCTCATTCTAAATTCCTCCATAATCGAACCAATTATCATACTTTAATTCATCAATTATTATTCAAATTAATATTATAGAATCACAATATTGACAACCAGGTCGTTCCAAGGAAAGAGGGGGCTTTCCGATAAGGATTTCTCCTTACTAGCGCGCAATTAAATAACCTAACCCTATTCCTTGACAGAAGTTTCTAGACATTGCCAATAATGCTATCTAATAATATCATTTAAATAATATGAGTGACAATTATTGATTTAATAATGTAAAATACTGTGTAGTGGTTACTGTGATAATTATTGAATGAGTGACTTCTTACGTAATAATCAATAATTTAAAATACTGTGCAATACTATATGCTACTGTGCAACAATGCGTATTACTGTATTTTTATCACCGGGTATTTTAACAGTTTAACAGTAAAAATTTTGCTGTTATTTTTATAAAAATGTTATTTCTGTCGTTTTCTATATCCGACAGTTATTCCGTTGTGGGGTCCACCAATGACTGCGCCATTGTATGAATATTCTCCGACAAAAGAATATTCTCCAACCAAACGAATATTATATGACCACTTGCTTACTTTTAATATTTTCACAAATCACCCATAACTATAACATTTTTATCAATTTAACCAATTACTGAATAGAATAATAATTATATAAAAAATTGAATACTTTTATTTCATAAAATTCGGGGTCTTACAGTGTCAACGTGTCAAGGCGGAGCATCAAGTGCCAAAAGGTCCATTGTAACCACTTGAGATTCCAAAATAGAAGTGGAAACACATTAACATGAATTTCCTTACGGGTCTTCCTAAGGTTTCTCAAGGTATAGATGCAATTTGGGTTATTATCGATAAATTAACCATGTCTGCTCATTTCTTGCCTATACGAAAGACTTATTCACTTGAACGTCTTGCTCATATGTACATAAATGAGATTGTGAGACTGTATGGTATGCCAGTATCTATAGTTTATGATCGAGACCCAAGATTCACTTCACGATTTTGGGTCAGCTTGCAGAAAGCTATGGGCACGGATTTACGATTCAGTTCTGCATATCATCCTCAAACGAACGGGCAATCAGAAAGGACTATTCAAACTCTTGAAGATCTATTGAGACTCTGTGTTCTAGACTTCAAAGAAAGCTGGGATACATACTTACCTTTGGTGGAATTTTTCTACAACAACAGTTATCAAGCAAGTATAGGCATGGCCCCATTCGAGGCGTTGTATGGACGAAAATATGGTTCTCCAGTATGCTGGGATGAGGTGGGTGAAACAACATTGTTGGGACCGGAGTTAGTACGTGTAGACACTCAAAATTTTCCTTGCCCCAATACTAACACTGTAGGAGGGCAAAACCGTCAATCAAGCCAACCCCGGTCCCGACACCAGACATCAAATCTAAATGTCGGTCCTTCAGCCTAAATCTGATCCCCAATGTCGGTAAACCTAAATCTGATACCCAATGTCGGTCAACTCCAGTTAAATCCGACCACCAATATCGGTACTCCAGCTAACTTCGATAGTCAATCGGACTATCAATCCAGCTTCGATAGTCAATAGGACAGTCAATCCATCTCCGATAGTCAATCGGATCGTCTATCCAGCTCCGATCGTCAATTAGACCGTTCATCCAATTTTAATCGTCAATCGGAGCGTCAGATCATCCCTGATCTCAATATCGGGACATCAGCATAAACTCGGTCACCAATATCAGGACAACCACAGCACCGATCAACCATATCAGGATGTTAACTCAGCCCCGGCAGCAACCCGGGAGGCACAAATCAGCTCCGAAAGCAACCCAAGAAGTACAGATCAGCCCCGACATCAGCCCAGGAAGTCAGGTCGACTTCAAACATAAACTTAAAGCATCACTACAACTCCAGAAGAAAACTTGGAATGACCACATCAGCCACAGAGGCAACACTGGGGATAAACGGACTCGAATGGGATCCAAGTCTTGGAAATAGCTCCCAGAAGTCAACCAGAGGCCATGCCGACACCAAGGGCAACCCCGGGAGGGGCAAAATGGTCATGTTACCAACTCTCAGCCGATTCAGTCAAACTCAAGCCAAGTTGATGCCACCAAGGTCAGAAAGAACCACAACGGTGATCCCGGGTGAAAACAGCAATGGACGACTCAACGGACAAACTGCGGGGAAACAAAGACCCAGTCATAAACCCACCTTTGGGGACTTAAAAGGGTTAAAACCAATGTCATTATGACACTCTCAGCGAGGGATTTCTGGAAATCTATAGCACGCCTCAAACAGACGCTCCGATCAAAAGTTATGAAGATGCGAACCTGACATCGCATCGCCCGACGTGCACGTACTTCGAGACAACAAAGTCGGGCATGTGGGCCCCACCTTGGGGAGCAGCACCTCTACCTGCAACAGCAGTAGGTAGAGCTAAGGTTCCCTGGTCTATAAATAGAGGTGCACCCCCCTTCATTTTTAACAATTCAAAAATGTAGCGAAGCTCTGCCCGTCTACTTTTCCGACATACACCTCTTCTAAACCCAAATATTTTTACTCCAACACATAGACAAGCCTACGATTTGGCAAAATGCCCGTATTGCAGTCCATTGTAAGTATTTTTACAATCAGAAAGTCAATACTACTACTTTGCACTATTTTGAACCTGCACACAAAGTTTCATCTTCTATATATGCCCAAAACTTAATTCCGTGGCCCTTTTTGTCAAAATTTGGTTCATTTCTGTACATAAACGCAAATTTTTGCATTTCTACAACTCGGATTGACGATCCGTCAGCTCCAGCAGCTTCGATGCACTAGCATACACATTTTGGCAACTCCGTCGGACTGGGTCATCTTCCCAGTCCGGGTTTGGCCCTTTTTTGTTCATATTTAACTACAAATGTACTAACATTTCAATTCTATCAAACCCGGATGTCAAATCTGAGGTAGTTTACCGCTTTTATATATATTTACGCATATATAAGTGACTTTCACCATCACTAGTTCTCATACCAGTCCTAGTTGACTACATTTCTGTCAATATATATATATATATAAATATATATATATATATATATATATATATATTTATATATTTTAAGTCTGGCCTGGATTACTTTGTGGCCATTTTACTGCTTTTGCACACTTCGCCATACTGGGTGCTCTCCCCAGTCACTAGTTGACTACTTTTTCTGTCAATTTCAATTCTAGTACGGGCACCGGCGTGAAAACCCATTGCCCTTATTACTGTTTATATATATATATATATATATATATATATATATATATTTCATTTCTGTCAAATCCTGGATTATTTCGTGGCTATTTATAATTTTTTATATAAATATATATATTTCAATTCCAGTCCGGGCTTGCGAGTGAAAACCCATCGCCCTTTTACAGCTTTTGTATATATATAATTATATATATTGCTTTACTCAAATTTATTCAATTGCTGCATTTAACATTCATTTGTATATGAATCTGCACTGACATATCTGCGGACGGACTAGATTTATTTAAATCTCGTCAATTCTAGTTTTCAAACGGTTCAAAACCTCCAGACTGAACCGGGAAGCTAGAATGGCTGAGATTTCTTTAAATCTAGCTTTCTTTCTAGTTTCAGCTTCAAAAGCAACCTCGAGTCCCTCAGATCACTATCTAGTGGGAACGAGACACTTTGGTCACGCACAGCCAGGATTTACTGATGAATCTTTGGTTCCATTACGACGTGAGGATGTATATATATATATATATATATATATATATATATATATATATATATATATCTGTTTTTGTACAAATTTGAATTGTGCAGGTTTATGGGCTACTCATATGTGAGCCTAGGAATCGTGGGATTCACGATCAAATCGATCGGGATCTGATTCCTATGATGGACAAACTCCAGTTTACAGATGTACCCTGCCAGTTTTTTTTATAAAATGTACATACACAGACCTTAAAACGGTTATCCGAATTTAAGGTCTCATAATAATGAAATGTCAATTATCGTGTCAGCGTCCCTCCGATGGTTTTCATACCCATGAGGAGACCGACACTTGTCTATTCCTGCGGTCAAGGATGCTTCGCAGCCCGACAAATCACCATTCACATGCAGCCTTAAGGCTATAAAGAAAAAAATTAAAAGTATCGATAAGCTTCAATTCTTATGGCAGCGTAAGGGTTTGATAAACCAGCTTTTAAAACATCAGTTTTCAATCAAAAGAAAAGCTTTTGTAAATCAAATTAAATGCTTTTGCAAATCAAATCAAAGACTGATTTTCAAATCAAATCAAACCCTTCGTATATAGGCTCAACGAAGTCTGTCAAAGCTTTCAATCAATCAAATCAATAGGCTCAATTTTCAAACAACATTCACTCACGCATTCATAGTTTTAAGGGAAATATTGAAAAGATGCGGTACCGTATTTACACGGGAGTCGTGGGGTGCCTAACACCTTCACCACACTTAACCAAGCCCCCGAACTCAAAACTCCGATTTCAAAGATCAAGTTTCGACAGTGTCCAGCAATTGGGCCTCTTTTCAAGTCAAACTCAGTTGAGTTGGTACAACCATTTTCCAATCTACCAGCTGGCGACTCTAAATGTTCAAATCGTCGACATAAACACATGTTGGCCTCTTTCCTAAAAAACCATTCAAAACCTTTTTTCTAAATAAAAAGAATAAGGGTAGAGAGAACTTAGAAAGATCGATTTGAGGAAACCCGGGTTATGAGCCGACCCGCGGGATTCATAAATTTTCCAATGTCGACAGGTGGCGACTCTGCTGGGGACAGTAGAGGGCTTATGCCGCTTTCTAATCTTTTCAAACATTTCCCTTTCAAAATAATTAAATGCGTGAAATCCTGCATCTCCACAGTCAATTGATAAGTAAATGCTGCGTCTTTACATTGAATGAATGTGAATGAATGCTCTCCTGCTTTAGTACTTCGCACCCATATTAGTGCTTTGCACGAACTGTCATTACATGCATAAACGGTAAGGCACGATGTATATAAATGTATGTTATGTGTCCCTCTCACAAGGAGGATAACGAGATTTGTGTTAAGTAATGACTCTGGGGACGATTAAGTCTCTGGGGGTGCCTCATGAAAATACACCACTCAGATTCGCTCCAGTCGAACGATCGGATTAATTTCCCTTCTAGTAGATTGCGATGATCTGGGAGCCTTCATGCCGAAACAAAAGCCCGAGAGCAACCTAAGATAGGTCAACCTCTGATTAACTAAATCCAAAGGGAAGCTTCTTCATGCCTTCCTCTTTTAATTCCATGTTAAGTCTCCAATTACCGAGGAGCATAATGTAAATATCAATAATGAAAGATTTACTTTTCCTGTCAATATACCATGTCATCCTACCATCAAAATAACTAACCTCTGTTTTGCAGGATAAACTCTAAAAAACACATCATGCATCCAATCCTTGCCTACCTCAGGAAATTGACACGCCTACATTTTGGTTGTAGGTGAAAAAGTGGTCTCACTACTAGATCATAATCTGAAAAGGCACAAAATCTATCCACCAACATGGCTGAAAGTAGCCAATGCGAGTTGGGTTCCGTATCTCGAAAAGAGTTTGAGGGACTTAAGAATTAAATAGCAGAGTTGGCTATCCTTCTAAGAGAACAAAGCAAAAACACTCGGGGCCAGCCAACACTCAATCAAACAGATACCTCCTCACAGGGTGGCAATAAAAGTACTGATGAAAAGGGGGGAATGCAGATCCCTGAACCGCTATACAATGAAAGAACCAACAAAACCCCTGAAATCACAGATCTCAAGGAAGATCGGGAAACTGGCGATATCCTAAGGAAAGTCCAACAAATGGAAGAAGCCATCCGAACAATCAAAGGGACTGGAAACCTTGGAAGTGTCACATATTCAGATCTATGAATATTCCCAGGGGCTAGATATCCTGACAAATTCCAAGTCCCAGAGTTTGAAAAGTACAATGGGGCAGACGATCCTTATACGCACTTGAAAGTATACATTGGCGAGCTAGGGTCTTATGCTGAAGATGAAAGCCTCCGAATGTAGCTTTTCCAAAAGAGTCTCATTGGAGAGGCTAGGACATGGTTTACCAGACTTGACAATGCCAAAATTCACAGTTGGGAAGAGTTAGCTCATACCTTCCAACTCAATACAGCTTCCAGTCTCAGATGGTTCCGGATCGATATCAAGTGTCCAAAGTCAAAAAGCAGAGTACTGAGTCTTTCCGTGAATATACCCAAAGATGGAGACGTCTGGCAGCACAAGTCAGCCCGTCTATGACAGAAACCGAAATGGTGATTACTTTTATAGACATCCAAGAGGCACTTTACTATGAGAGGGTCCTGGCTGGAATAGGAAAGCCATTCTTAGAGATGATCAAGTATGGCAAAATGACAGCGATGGGCTTGAATGCAGGCAAGATCAAAGATCTCACGGCCTTGAAAATAGTCTCCAATCAGATATAGTCTGGAAACTATGCGAGTGATCCCATAAGGGTACCCAAGGAAGGCGATGAAGACGTATCCTTCGTTGCACAGGGGCAGTCTAGGAGACTTAACCGTAGTTCCCCCATTTGGAAGAGGGAAAGAAATCTGCCGTCACAACAGACTGCATTCAACAATTGCCAGGAGAGAAAGAGAAAATTCGAAAGAACGAAAAATCGGGTGTTCACTCCACTAGGCGATTCCCTTGAAAACATGTTGGTGATGTTAATAGATCACAAGAAAATTACCAAACTGGCTCCACCTCTGGATCCAAAAAACAAAAGATACAATCCTAGCTAGAGATGTGCTTACCATTCAGGATCTCTAGGACACGATACACAATATTGTTGGTCCTTGAAGTATAAAATCCAAAACTTGATCGAAAAAAATGATATTGTGGTCCAACAACATGACCATCTAAATGCCAACCCCAACCTTTAGATGCAGCATGATACAAAGGAAGTAAACATGATCGGGTCAGGAAGCGATGAAATGTATCCAAATCATAAATACATACGAAGGATAGAGGAATACCCCCAAAAGAACATAACAAATGTCCTCAAGTTGAAAAATACAGAGGAGGGTATGACAATAATGCAAAAATTAGATATGATCTAACATCAAGTAACTTTGCTGGCTAATCTGGTAGTGTGCCAACATCAGGATACGAGTCAGGTTTTCACTCAACTATCAGAAAGCCAAGAAAAAGATAAGGTTCTTCAGAATATAAGCCTATCTCCCTCCAATATCAGTCCGCTAACTGAAGAAGATCAAAGAATGCGGAATAAACAAGAAAGGTGGAGTGATAAAATTCCTGAAAGATCCCGACAAAGGAAAAATAGTCCAGAGGAATGCGAATTCCCAAATAAGAAATATCAATCAACATGCCAAACACTGGCAAACCCTCGAAATCCTACGGACACTGAGAGTCGGGGAGAGTAGGCGGAGAAGGGTATTCACACCTTTGGAGTACTCATTGGAAAATATGCTAGCATTGATGGTTGCGGGGAGAAAGATTACTGAGTTGCTGCCTCCTAACAAGCTTGGAACGAAAAATTATGATGCCACAAAGATATGTCGCTATCATTCTAACTCACCTGGACATGCAACTGAGGAATGCTGGTCTCTAAAGCACAAAATCCAGGATCTCATTGAAAATGGAGAACTAAAGAAAGAATTCCCCATGACCAGAAAAGGCGAGAGGGAGATAAAGAGCTCAAGATGTCCACTCAAAGTGTGTAGTTCAAAGGATGTGACGGCTATGAGCACCAATCCTGGCAGAACACAAGGTGGACTGATCCTAATACTGGGAGTGACCGAGGAGACAAAAGAATCTCCCAATGAAGTTCATCCACCATCATCAAATATCTTGTTACCCAAAGCCAACAACAACATGCCCGACCTTATCCTTCTGGAAGATGAGGAGGAGATATTGATCCTACCCCGTAGTGAAAAAGCACAAAAGGAAAGTTCCTTACAAGAGATACCACATCAGTACGAGGAGGATTTCATACTCAAATCCTCTCAAGGTTATGAAAAAGGTGAAGAAGTAGACGAAGAAAAAGGTGGCGAAGTTCTCAAGGAAGCCAACCCCTCGAGGAATCTGGAGTTCATACCTTTCTGCGACGAGTCTAGTTTGAGCCTCCTTAAGGGATATGCTGATTCAAGAAAGCGATCAAATTATGACAGGGATTGAAGATATTCAGAGCCAAGAGGGAACCTCTATCACAAGCCTCGAAGGCGACATAACCACTGACGGCTGGACTATCAGGCTTTAGCTAGTCAAGAGGACGTAGATCCAGAGGAAAGTTGCGAGTTCCAGGAGTTGTTGGAACGTTATCACTTTTTTAAGCCTTATGCCTTTTATTTTCCATGCATGTAGATGATCAAAAAAAAACAAAAGACCGAAAAAAATCAAAAAAAGAAAAAAAGAAAAAAAAAATCAAAAGAAAAAAAAATCAAAAATCGAGCCTTTCATGAAAACATGAACTACGAAAGACCTGATCTCCCTCAACCCGGGAGTACGTAGGCAACAATCTTGGTGCGGTTAAACTAAACAAAAAAATTTAAAAACCCTCGAATCCCAACACAAAAATTCAAACACATATCAATCCAGACTCAAAATCCAAGATAAACTCCTTTCAAGCCTCTCCAACCAAACAACCAGGAACTACAAATGACCTGATCTCCTTCAGCCCGGGAGTACGTAGGTAGCCATCTACGACGCGATTTGACCTTCAAGAAAAAATAAAAAAATAAAAGACCAGTCTCAAGACACCAAAGATAAATAAAAGCCAAATTCTATCAAACCACCAGGTTAACAGGCCTTGCTGAGGAAAATCAAAGCTAGTCGTTGAACCCATGGATAGGTGGGATAACAGTGCCAACATGGCATCTCTCTAAAGATAGAGGAGCAGCTACGAGCTCCTAACCGTCGGTCTCCATACGAGCCAGAACATCCACTACCATTTGTATACTATGGCCTCGTCCCTCTCAGCAAAGGTAGCCTCCCGAAAGGCTCGAGCCTCGCCTCTATCAATAGAAGTCGTATCTCTACTAGAATGGGCTGTCAACATCAATGCCCTAGCCTGATCTCTCTCGAAGGTCATTCGAGCTATAAAAGCTTCCATAGCCAGATCTGTTCTGGCACCAACCAAAGTCGTGGTCAAAGCCATCACCACCAACCATCACAAGCCCTTGAGTCCAATTCATTAGAGTCCGAAGGCATTTTGTCATCAATCGTCAAAGTTAGAACAACAACACAGCGATATTTCAAGCATAAACATCCGCAAGGACCTTCGAAGAGTTGAAGCCTCAATCTGAAACCTTCATCAAACCAGAAAAAAAGTCATCCAAGCCAATTGCTCCTACAAATCAAAAATAATGACTGGAGCATCCAAGCATTAAAGCCAAAATCCACTACTTGTTCACCATGGGGGTCATGCGATTAAAGACTCTTGAGATCTCGGCATCTTATCTGGCCATCGGTCAAACATACAACCAAGCAATCCTCCCAGATGACAAGCAAGACTGGGGAAAGTTCAAAGTCAATGACAACCTGACGAGGGGACAGTTACAACAAGACTGGACCAATTTGGAAATTATGCAACTCAATACTGGGGCATTTATCAACCATCCAATCAACATGCACCAGTCGGCACCATCAGCATGGTCCATTATCATCCAAGCTTCCATCATTGGCGATCCGGTATAACTAATCGACCTTTACCAATCATAATTTTGTTAGAATATTGTGATCCGCTGATAAGGTATGACTCTTTCATCTCTTTATATGAGCTTTCAAATTCCATGCATTAGCGATAATACACATAAGTCCTGCATTAGGGTCTCATAAAAAGAGAAAAAAGAAAAAGGAAAAAAAGATTTTTGCTTAACTTGTTATGAGTTGGATTAATTCTGATAAGCGTTCGTGGAGCAAGAATCATGAAAGCGACTAGAGAATTAAGACTATTCAACCTTTTGATTAGGCATGACGTCCTAGTTCAAAGAACTTTTTAGAGCAAACTTGACCTTATATGCATGTCAGCACTTTGCAATTGACCTGACTCTTAGCTGTGGGGTATGAAACTATGACGACAAGGATGACAATTGGTAGCCAGCCTAATGTCTCGAATCGTGGTCTGGGTTACTCGAGTTATTATGCCTGAGGAGTGTCTTTACACCCAGTGCCCTAAAACCATCTGGTTTGGGAGCCACCGGCCCAACGGTCGTTACATGGGTAACTCAGTGCCTAAGAAAACGAGCATTACAAGAAATTAAAACTTGAGCAGATCCGAAGCGTGGCCTAGGTTACTCGAGTAATTAAGCTTGAGGGGTGTCTCTACACCTGGTGCCCTAAAGCCCTCTGGTTTGGGAGTCACCGGCCCAACACTCGCTACACGAGTAATTTAGAGCCTAAAAAACTGAATCTTATATAGGCTCAGGCGAAGATCAAAAGAGTAGGTCGCCTAACTTATCTCAAAGTGTGGCCTTTGTTACTCGAGCCAGTAAACCCTAAGGGGTGTTGTAATACCCGAGATTTTCCTAATATTATTAAATGAATATATTAATGGGAATGAATATTTATTTAAATATAAATGAATTATAACTTAACTCAATTATATTAAATTGAATAATTATAATAATTGAGAATATATAGAGTTGCGATAAACTCGTTGAAAGCCTTGTGTAGCACAGTGATGAGATATATTAATTGACGAAGGATTTATTAAGTATACAATTAATTAATTGCAAATTGTTGTTAATTGTTATCGTAGAATATTAATTAATTATTATAGAATATTAATGATAATTACTTAATGATGTGGGGATGATTATTATTTTAAATAATATAATAATAATAAGCAACGTGTTCATAAATATAATAAGATCTATATTCATGTGATAATTAATCCTATGATTATTAATTAAGTGTTATTAATAATTACGAGAAATGGATTAAGTAATATTATTCTTAATTAATAAGATAATGAATTTATTAATTCATATGTGCAAGCATGCAATATTAAAAGTGTAACGTATAATAGCCAACTATATTATATAGTGTAATACAACATCTATATGACTATATTATATATAGAAACCATATAATAAGATTCATATTTATTGAAGCCATATGAATGCATCATGAAATGCTTATGTGACAATGTGTATATGAATATACATTAAAATAATGTACATGGGTTGTATGTGTACAATTTTCCCTTACTATATTGACATATTACTTATTCATAGGGAATACATTGTGGCATTTCATTATAGCCTAACCATACATTATACAACCTAAGTGGATATATACATGTTGAGCCTTAGTGTTGTATATATGTATGAATGCTGAGTTTATTTTTGGTTGTCCCTTATTATTAGTCTCATTTCCCTTTTCACGTGCATAGCATCATGAAGCTAAAGCCTATTTCCTCAAACTCACAAACTCAGCTTGCTAGCTATCATTATGAAGGAGAATGGCTGATTGCTACAGCTTCACTATTTCACCAACTAATCTACCTTCTACTCCTTAACCCCATGCAATTCACAAATCCCGTTGGTTCAATTTGATTGACAATTGTATTGTCTGGGTTGAATTCCTCTATAAATTGAACTCTCTCCCTCACAAACTCACTTGCTGAGATTTTGGTTAAGATAAATTGAGAGCATTTATATATCAGTGTTAGTAGTCTGAAAAGTAGAGAATTCCTTAGCAGCAAGTTCTTAATTCGTATTACAGAGGTATAATCCCTCTTCTTGTTCTTTATTTTTATTTTCTGTAAAAATCTCATTTCTTGATTATACCAAATTAGATTGTGTTTGGGTTGTAGTTATATGAACATACATACATGATGGAACCACTATATAGCTTTATTGTCTTTCATTTCCATTCTCCTCTATAATTTCTGTAAAAACATCAAATTCTTGAATTTAGTCGGAGTTCATGAATTTGGGAATTGATAAATGGCGATTTGTTATATAAGCATATATATGTGTTAGTAATTAAGTTAAAGAGGTTAGTCTAATAGCATATGGGTATGTTGAAATCGATGAAATGGGAAGTTTTGGGTCGGTTTTGGCTGCAGCGCGAACTGCAGGAACTGAGTCTGCATCGCGGCGCCGCAGCGCCGATGCGCAGCGTTATCTGGGCGCTCTAGTGCCACAGTGCCTCAGTCCCAGCGTCCCCACACCGCAGCGCCGATTCCAGGTATTGTGTCTGCGCCACAGCGCCTCCAGCGCCGCAGCGCCAGCTTGTTGCTATTGTTGCCGCGCCGCAACGCAGCTGTGCAGACAGGCCCAGAAATGACTATCTGTTTGTCTAGTCTGAGAGTAGTGAAATTATAATTCATACTAAGTAAATGTAACATGATTTATGGAGTCCCTCTTGTGCAATACATGTTTCCATAGTTTACTTAACATAAAAAGAGAACTCATGATTTTGAAAACAACTCTTGAAGAAGCATGTGTTATTTAAGTTCAAACTTGCTAGCATATGCTCGTAACTTAACTAGGTGTGAGATATGATTTGAAAATGCTTATATGAACTAGATTGCTTTGGCTTGGTTTAAAATGACTATTAAAGACTAACTTGGATATGTTTGCAAACTAAGTTTCATACACGTTGCATGGTTGTATTCTGAACTTATAGGGTTGCATGCTAGTATTCTTTATGTCGCTACGCATGATCTATATGAACACTCACATAGTTGGACACGACGTAAACTATTCAAGTATGATTTTCTAAGACAATTACAAGTAAGGACTATAGTTGATTATTAAACTATGTGGTTTGTTAATATATAGTTACACGATTTGATTGTGTAGCTAAGATAGAACTTGATGTATGTGCTCAATTTACATGTCAAGTATATGAATCCGATGTGTATAACTAATGTGTGTATATATATATACGGTAATAGGATAGGATAATTCTTTGAAGAAATATTAGGCTTTACGTGGATAAACTACGCTTAAGGCAAGTATCCTAGCCGACGCATTTATTTTATGCAAGGAAATCTATGATTGTGCAAGTTTCCTGACTTACACTCATTTATAGTGCAGGTATCCTAACCCTTGTATTACTTTATTCAACGAATATTATAAGCGAGAATCTAAACTTTATCTCTTTGAATGCAAGTTGTCTTACTCGTTCATTTGAGCTAGTATGTTTAAACTCTTGTGAAAGCTATTATTCATGTTGAACTTTGTATTGTTCTTGACTATTGTGAAAGTGTTTATGCCACTTGATTACGGCTAGACTATATGCATGTTTATAAAACTGTCCAAACCTTTTTATCGGTGCGGAAATCTTGAAAACTTAGTTGAACAACGCTTATTGTAAGGGGAGTGTTTATTGTTGGAAGCCCCAACACACGCGTGAATATTACTATGGTTATACATAACATAGAGTATTGTAGACTGATCATCTATTATACTTGTTTCTTTTGGGTTATCAGTTTAATATTAGTAATTCTAGTAGATGTTCAATAGTCCTTAGTGACTGCTCAGTATAAATTGTTTTATCCAGTTGGATACGTTGATAGCCTTTGAATTCATATATATATGTTGATCTATATTGAATTATCATGTCATATACCAAAGATGTGATTCGAGAATTGTTGATATTTGTTGTTCCTAATATTATTCTGAAACTCTAAACTATCTTAGAGATTATACTTCGATATTTCAAACTCGTGATATAATACTCATCACCCTTGTTGTATATTACTTGCTGGGCAATTTGTACTCATTCTTGCTTATTTTAAAACCTTTCAGTTAAGGCGGAACAGGGAAGTGTCTCTGGGAAAGACAAAGGCAAGGGCAAGGCTACCGACTAGCTTGTTCCTTTATGTTTAAAATTGGTATGTTGTATTAAGACTGTCTTCAGACTATGTTTAAGCTTAAGTAGGATTATGTATAAGTCTTTATTCGATATCATTATGTAATCTATTAAGTACTGTAGGTTGCGAGACTTGGGGAAATAATTATAATAAATCATTGTATATTATTCTAAATTAGATCTTCCGCTGTGAATATGTGATTTTAGTTATTATTGTATTACCATGAGCACGTGACGAACCGAATTCGAGTGACCAAGTGGCGGTCCCGAATTTGGGGGCGTCACAGGTTGGTATCAAAGCTGTAGTTATAAAACTTAGGAACGAGTGTCCTTAGACTATAACTTAGGAGAACTTAGAAGTTAGAAAGGAGATAAAACTCATGTAGAGTTTTCCTTGAGAGACTTAGTTTGTTATGAAATGTAACTTCATTTTATACAATGAACTTATGTTTTATTTAACATTCTAATGGAGTTGCTGTTTCTTGTCTATGTTTGTGATTGTAGATGGCAGATATGGGACTACCCACCAGAGTGGCTGTGGATGAGCCCAGGGATATTCATGTAGTGTACGAGGCACCCTTAGAGGCTATGCCAGTACAGGCTGTGGCACCATCCGAGTCAGATGACGAGGATGAGATTGAGATTGAGATAGAGTCCTGATCCAAAGGAGGAGCCGATGGAGGAAGAGCCGGTTGAGGATGAACCTTCAGAGGAGGAGCCCATGGAGGACTCCTATGAGCCTAACCTAGAGGAGCATATACTAGGTTAGTATGAGGAGAGGATCCTAGAGTTGGACTGCAGGGTCCAGGAGTTAGAGGAAGAGGCAAAAGAGAGGGAGTCAGAGTTCCAAAAACTGCGGGACGAAGACCACCAGAGGAAGCTGGCTATGCAAGAGTTGGAAATAGAAATTGCTTATCGCAAAGAGGAGGGAATTCATATGGGAACCCTATTTCACAAGGTAGTGGCTAGGAACGTGGATATAGCAGGGAAGCTAGAAGAGGTTGAACAGAGGGAACTAAGCGAGAAGACTGAGAAGGAAGCACTCCGCACTCAGTTGGAATTAGAGGTGATGGATAGGATACACTTCTAGGAGAAGTGGGAGGCTGCCCATGAAAGAGCTGACGACTTGGAGGATGAGGTCCGATGTAAGAAGAGGAAAATGAACAAGATGGGGTACATGTTCCGCTTGATGGTGTGTACCACTACCCGGCAGAACAGGGACAGACTCTACACACTATGAGTCGAGAATTAGTAGCTTATATAGCACAGTTAGAGTACAAGAGCGTTGTGGAGCGCAGGATGATGTGGCGAGATTTCCTTAGGCGGATTAGTAGTAGTCTAGTAGTATTCTCTTTATGTATTGTATATACTATGTTGTAATCCCAATCTTTTGTGTAAGTTGTGGAATAGTGATGTAAACCCCGAGTTAGCTTTTGTTAGAGGGGTAGTGTGGTAGTAGGTTGGTATATTCCCCGTCTTTTGTGATATTAGGGGATATATGTGATGACATTTATAGCAGTATGCTAAGATAATCATGTAATGAAATGAAATGGCATATGAATATAAATGAAGTTTATTCAGAAACGTGTTATAAATTTATTCTTTTTGTTTTTAAAAGAAATACTTAAGTAATATAACTGAATAATAATAAAATGAAAATTTGTGATGCAGATCATGGCACCAAGACGTAGACTGACTGCACCCGAAGAATCAGTTAATAACGAGAGGGAGCAAGTAGATCCCATCCAGAGGCTAGTTGATCTGTTAGGAGAAGCTCTTAGGGGGAGGAACAATGAACCTGTTCGCCCGAACCCTCTGGCTATGATAGTAACAACCTTTAAAGAGTTTAAGAGTGTAGGACCCCCGGAGTTCGAGGGAACTACCGACCCAATTGTCGCACAAATGTGGATCAAGGAGATCGAAAAAGCTTTCACTATAGCTCGCGTAGGCGAAGATCAGAAGACGTGTTTGCCACGTACATGATGAGGAGAGAAGCGAATTATTGGTGGGAAGTAAATTAGCAGAGAGCCGGAGAGGGGACAATAGCATGGGAAAGATTCAAGACGCTGTTCTTTGAGAACTACTTCTCGAAGAGCATGAAAAACAGAATGGAGGTAAAATTCCTAGAGTTAAAACAAGGTGAAATGACGGTGGCGCAATACGCGACTAAGTTCAATGAACTAGCGCGATTTGCGGAGCACCAAGTTGGTGATGAGGAAAGAAAGGCTAGACGATTCGAACAAGGACTGAAGCCTTGGTTATTCAATAAGGTGTCAGTTCTTCAGATTGATTCTTTTGCAACACTGCTAGAGAAGGCTATTATCGCCGAGGGAGGAAGTGAAGCTTTGAGCTTGTATAACAAAGAGAGGAAAGGAAAGAACACTAGTAGTGAAAATCATGGAGGAAGCAGTGGCGGAGGGAGTAACTCCGGGAAGAGAAAGTGGGACAACAACAACAACAACAACAGAAACAATAATCAAGGTGGGAGTCACCAGGGAAATTTTAAGAAAATAAGTGGAGCTTGTAATAAGTGCGGGAAAAGTCACCAAGGGGAGTGCTGGAAAGGAAAAAGCACGTGTTATAATTGCGGCCAAGAGGGGCACATATAAACTGGCCAAAATCGAAGAAGATCAGGGGATGTTTTGCTTGTGGATCAACGGAGCACCAGATAAAGGACTGCCCAAAGAAAAGAAGTGGTGGAACTAGCGGAGGTCAGGGTGGAGGTAGCAAGTTGATGATTGGAGGACCCGCACAACCCAACCGATCGACCGCTAGAACATTTAACATGACCGTCCAAGATGCCGTAGCTGCAAGGACGTAGTGTCAAGTATAATCCCAATTAATAATATAAATGCTTACGTATTATTTGATTCGGGTGCCACCTGTTCTTTTGTATCTGAAGAATTTGCTAGTAAACTTAATTCACCCCGAGAAAGATTAGAAAATCCCTTGAACATAGAAGTTGCGAATAAGGAAGTGATCCCTGTAGAATACGTTTATCGAAATTATCTCGCAAACATTAGAGAACATGAACTAAAAGTAGACTTGATTCCTATTAGATTGGGAGAGTTTGACGTAATACTGGGAATGGATTGGTTGTATAACCATGCTGCGATAATTGACTGTCAGAATAAATGTGTGAACCTTCAGACTCTGAGTAAGTCTAAGGTAGTGTTTTTTGGTAGCTCATCGCTTTAGCAATCGTGTTGCTTTACGATGATGCAAGCTAAGAAATTGTTAAGAAAAGGATATGTAGGTTATTTAGCTTACATCGTTGATATTCGGAAAAAGGGAGTAGAAATTAAGGATATATCCATAGTGAATGAATTTCAAGACGTGTTTCCGGACGATTTGCCTGGTCTTCCGCCAGACAGAGAAATTGAATTCGTAATAGATTTAACACCGGGAACGACACCGATTTTGAAAGCTCCATATCGTATGGCGCCAGTAGAAAAGAAGAAATTGATGATACAACTGCAAGTGTTATTGGATAAGGGTTACATTTGACTGAGTGTGTCTCCTTGGGGAGCACCAGTGTTATTCATTAAGAAAAAGGACGGATCGATGAGGCTCTGTATTGATTATCGAGAATTAAACAGAGTAACGATCGAGAACCGATATCCGCTACTGAGGATAGACGACTTATTTGATCAACTGAAGGGAGCAAAATGTTTCTCGAAGATCGACCTACGGACAGGATATCACCAATTGAAGGTACGGGATGAAGACATACCAAAGACTGCGTTTCAAATCCGTTATGGACATTACGAGTTTTTGGTAATGTCATTTGGTTTGACTAATGCTCTGATAGCATTTATGGACTTGATGAACCGAGTTTTCAAGCTATACTTGGATAAATTTGTAGTGGTTTTTATCGATGACATTTTGATCTACTCGAACACAGAGGAAGAACACGCCAAACATCTGAAGATAGTTTTGGAAGCGCTAAGGAAGGAGAAGATGTATGCGGAATTTTCTAAGTACGAATTTTGGATGGAGAAGGTTCAATTCTTAGGCCACGTGGTGGATAAGGATAGAATCTCAGTAGACCCCGCAAAGGTCGAAGCAGTAAGTAATTGGGAACAGCCGAGAACACCGACGGAGGTGAGAAGCTTTTTAGGGTTAGCTGGGTACTATCGAAGATTCATCCAAGATTTTTCCAAGATAGCAACCCCGTTGACTAATTTGACAAGGAAGACGGTGAAGTTTGTATGGACCAACAAATGCGAAGAAAGTTTTCAAGAACTGAAGAAGAGATTGAGCGAAGCACCCGTGTTATCATTACCAGATGATGCAGGAAATTTTGTGGTGTATAGTGATGCATCGCACAAGGGACTTGGCTGTGTGCTTATGCAGCATGGCAAAGTTATTGCGTATGCATCACGACAATTGAAGGATTACGAAAAATGATACCCTACTCACGACTTAGAGTTAGCGGCAGTAGTTTTTGCGTTAAAGATTTGGAGGCATTATTTGTATGGGGAGAAATGTGAGATATACACGGACCACAAGAGTTTGAAATATATCTTCACACAGAAGGAGTTGAACATGCGACAGAGAAGGTGGTTAGAATTAATCAAGGACTATGACTGCGATATTCTTTATCACCCGGGGAAGGCAAACGTGGTTGCCGACGCTCTAAGCAGGAAAGGAAGGGAAAAATTGTTTCATTTGACGACTCAAGAAGAGTTGATAAGAGAGATGGAGAAATTCAAGATAGAAGTGAAAGGACCAGGAAAGTCTGAAGAGAAGTTGTTTGTAATAAAAGCTCATTCGACATTGTTGGATAGGGTAAAGGAAGCACATGAGAAAGATGAAGAATGTGAGAAGATCAGAAAAAGGATCACAAAAAATGAGGAAGAGAAATTCCGAATAGATAAAGACGGTATTTTGAGATTTGAAGAAAGAGTATGGGTACCAGCGGTAACCGAGCTAAGGGAAGAGATTTTGTACGAGGCACACAATACTACGTATTTCATTCACACGGGAGGCACAGGAGATGT
Source organism: Panax stipuleanatus (assembly GCA_020205555.1). Taxonomy (NCBI): domain Eukaryota; kingdom Viridiplantae; phylum Streptophyta; class Magnoliopsida; order Apiales; family Araliaceae; genus Panax; species Panax stipuleanatus. The sequence goes on along the minus strand of CM035116.1, from coordinate 31,362,411 downwards.
ACCGAGATTTGAGGCAACATTTCTGGTGGCCCAATTTAAAACGGGAGGTTGCAGAGTGCGTCAGTAGATGTTTGACTTACCAACGCGTTAAAGCAGAGCATCAACGGCCGAGTGGTTTACTATGACCGTTAGAAATACCAGAGTGGAAATGGGAGCATATTACGATGGACTTCGTGGTAGGACTTCCAGTTACGCAGAAAGGTTTTGATGCCATTTGGGTTATTGTGGATCGACTTACGAAGACCGCACATTTTTTACCAATTAAGATCCGCTACAGTTTGAATCAGTTAGCAATCCTATACGTAAAGGAGATTGTTTCACGACATGGAGTGCCGGTATTAATTGTCTCTGATCTAGATACGAGCTTCACGTCAAATTTTTGTAAGAGTTTGCAAGAGAGAATGGGAACACAGTTGAGGTTGAGTACCGCTTATCATCCTCAGACAGACGGACAAAGTGAGCGAACTATACAAACGCTAGAGGACATGCATAGAACTTGCGTGATGAATTTCAAGGAAAATTGGGACGACCACCTACCCTTAGTTGAATTTGCGCATAATAATAGTTACCATGCAAGTATCGACATGCCACCGTACGAAGCTCTTTACGGAAGAAAGTGCAGAACGCCACTATATTGGGATGAAGTCGGAGATCGACAAATACTCGGACCAGAGTTAGTTCAACAAACCGTCGACGTGGTGACAGTGATAAGAGCCAGACTAGTAGCAGCTCAAGATTGTCAGAAAAAGTACGCAGATTTGCATCGATAAGACCGAGACTTCAAAGTTAGCAGTTTCGTGTTCTTGAAGGTATCTCCATGGAAGGGAAAGATCCGTTTCGGTAAGAAAGAGAAATTAAGTCCAAGATTCATAGGACCGTTCGAGATACTAAAGCGAGTGGATGAAGTGGCATACAAAGTTGCGTTACCACCCGAGTTGGAGTACATCCACAATGTGTTCCACATTTCTGTGTTGCGACCATACAAGGCCGACTTAAGCACGTAATTTCTTACGAGCCCATTCAAGTAGAGAAGAACTTGGCATATGAAGAGATTCATGTCCAGATATTAGATAGGAAAGAGCAGACATTGAGAAATAAAATTATATCTTCTGTAAAAGTACTTTGGCGTAACCACAATGTCGAGGAGGCAACATGGGAGTTAGAAGATAGGATAATGAGGGACGATCCCCATCTATTTATGTAAACTTGTAACAATTCTGGGACTGAAATTTTTATAGGGGGGAGGATGTAATACCGAGATTTTCCAAATATTATTAAATGAATATATTAATGGGAATGAATATTTATTTAAATATAAATGAATTGTGACTTAACTCAATTATATTAAATTGAATGATTATAATAATTGAGAATATGTAGAGTTGCGATAAACTCGTTGAAAGCCTTGTGTGGCACAGTGATGAGATATATTAATTGACGAATGATTTATTAAGTGAACAATTAATTAATTGCAAATTGTTGTTAATTGTTATCGTAGAATATTAATTAATTGTTGTAGAATACTAATGATAATTAATTGATGATGTGGGGATGATTATTATTGCAAATAATATAATAATAAGAAGCAACGTGTTCATAAATATAATAAGATCTATATTCATGTGATAATTAATCCTATGATTAATAATTAAGTGTTATTAATACTTACGAGAAAGGGATTAAGTAATATTTTTGTTAATTAATAAGATAATGAATTTATTAATTCATATGTGCAAAGCATGCAATATTAAAAGTGTAACGTATAATAGCCAACTATATTATATAGTGTAATACAACATCTATGTGACTATATTATATATAGAAACCATATAATAAGATTCAAATTTATTGAAGCCATATGAATGCATCATGAAATGCTTATGTGACAATGTGTATATGAATATACATTAAAATAATGTACATGGGTTATATGTGTACAATTTTCTCTTACTATATTGACATATTACTTATTCATTGGGAATACATTATGGCATTTCATTATAGCCTAACCATACATTATACAACCTAAGTGGATATATACATGGTGGGCCTTAGTGTTATATATATGCATGAATGCTGAGTTTATTTTTGGTTGTCTCTTATTATTAGTCTCATTTCCCTTTTCACTTTCATAGCATCATGAAGCTAAAGCCTATTTCCTCAAACTCACAAACTCAGCTTGCTAGCTATCATCATGAAGGAGAATGGCTAATTGCTATAGCTTCACTATTTCATCAACTAATCTACCTACTACTCCTTAACCCCCATGCAATTCACAAATCCCGTTCGTTCAATTTGATGGACAATTGTATTGTCTAGGTATGAATTCCTCTATAAATTGAACTCTCTCCCTCACAAACTCACTTGCTGAGATTTTGGTTAACATAAATTGAGAGCATTTATATATCATTATTAATAGTCTGAAGAGTAGAGAATTCCTTAGCAGCAAGTTCTTAATTCGTATTATAGAGGTATAATCCCTCTTTTTGTTCTTCATTTTCATTTTCTGTAAAAATCTCAATTCTTGATTATACCAAATTAGATTGTGTTTGGGTTGTAGAACCCTTTTATTGTTATTATATGAACATACATACATGATGGAACCACTATATAGCTTTCTTGTCTTTCATTTCCATTCTCCTCTACAATTTCTGTAAAAACATCAAATTCTTGAATTTAGTTGGAGTTCATGAATTTGGGAATTGATAAATGGCGATTGACTATTATATAAGCATATATATATGTGTTAGTAAGTTAAAGAGGTTAGTCTAATAGCATATGGGTATGCTGAAATCGATGAAATGGAAAGTTTTGGGTCGGTTTTGGCTGCAGCGCGAACTGCAGGAACTGAGTCTGCATCGCGGCGCCGCAGCGCCGATGCGCAGCGTTATCTGCGCGCTGTAGTGCCACAGTGCCTCAGTCCCAGCGTCCCCACGTCGCAGCGTCGATTCCAGGTATTGTGTCCGCGCCACAGAGCCTCCAGCGCCGCAACGCCAGCTTGCTGCTACTGTTGCCTCGCCGCAGCGCCGCTGTGTAGACAGGCCCTGAAATGACTATCTGTTTGTCTAGTTTGAGGGCAGTGAAATTATAATTCATACTAAGTAAATGTAACATGATTTATGGAGTCCCTCTTGTGCAATACATGTTTCCATAGTTTACTTAACATAAAAAGAGAACTCATGATTTTGAAAACAACTCTTGACGAAGCATGTGTTATTTAAGTTCAAACTTGCTAGCATATGCTCGTAACTTAACTAGGTGTGAGATATGATTTGAAAATGCTTATATGAACTAGATTGCTTTGGCTTGGTTTAAAATGACTATTAAAGACTAACTTGGATATGTTTGCAAACTAAGTTTCATACACGTTGCATGGTTGTATTCTGAACTTATAGGGTTGCATGCTAGTATTCTTTATGTCGCTACGCATGATCTATATGAACACTCACATAGTTGGACACGACGTAAACTATTCAAGTATGATTTTCTAAGACAATTTCAAGTAAGGACTATAGTTGATTATTAAACTATGTGGTTTGTTAATATATAGTTACACGATTTGATTGTGTAGCTAAGATAGAACTTGATGTATGTGCTCAATTTACATGTCAAGTATATGAATCCGATGTGTATAACTAATGTGTGTATATATATATATACGTTAATAGGATAGCATAATTCTTTGAAGCAATATTAGGCTTTACTTGGATAAACTACGCTTAAGGCAAATATCCTAACCGACGCATTTACTTTATGCAAGGAAATCTATGATTGTGCAAGTTTCCTGACTTACATCATTTATAGTACAAGTATCCTAACCCTTGTATTACTTTATTCAACGAATATTGTAAGCGAGAATCTAAACTTTATCTCTTTGAATGTAAGTTGTCTTACTCGTTCATTTGAGCTAGTATGTTTAAACTCTTGTGAAAGCTATTATTCATGTTGAACTTTGTATTGTTCTTGAATATTGTGAAAGTGTCTATTCCACTTGATTCGGCTAGACTATATGCATGTTTATAAAACTATCCAAACCTTTTTATCGGTGCGAAAATATTGAAAACTGAGTTGAACAACCCTTAAGGTAAGGGGAATGTTTATTGTTGGAAGCCCAAACACACGCATGAATATTACTGTGGTTATGCATAACATAGAGTATTGTAGACTGATCATCTATTATACTTGTTTCTTTTGGGTTATCAGTTTAATATTGGTAATTTCTAGTAGATGTTCAATAGTCCTTAGTGACTGCTCAATATAAATTATTTTATCCGGTTGGATACGTTGATAGCCTTTGAATTCATATATATCTGTTGATCTATATTGAATTATCATTTCATATTCCAAAGATATGATTCGAGAATTGTTGATATTTGTTGTTCCTAATATTATTCTGAAACTCTGAACTATCTTAGAGATTATACTTCGATATTTCAAACTCGTGATATAATACTCATCACCCTTGTTTTATATTACTTGCTGGGCAATTTGTACTCATTCTTGCTTATTTTAAAACCTTTCAGTTAAGGCGGAACAGGGAAGTGTCTCTGGGAAAGACAAAGGCAAGGGCAAGGCTACCGACTAGCTTGTTCCTTTATGTTTAAAATTGGTATGTTGTATTAAGACTGTCTTCAGACTATGTTTAAGCTTAAGTAGGATTATGTAATAAGTCTTTATTCGATATCATTATGTAATCTATTAAGTACTGTAGGTTGCGAGACTTGGGGGAATAATTATAATAAATCATTGTATATTATTCTAAATTAGATCTTCCTCTGTGAATGTGTGATTTTAGTTATTATTGTATTACCATGAGCACGTGACAAACCGAATTCGAGTGACCAAGTGGCGGTCCCGAATTTGGGGGAGTCACAGGTGTCTTAACACCTAGTGCCCTTAAGCCGTTAGGTTTGGGAGTCATTGGTCCAAAACTCGTTACATGGGTAACACTAAAAAGCCTAAGAAAATGAGATAAAGTTAAGAGAGAAAAGCAGAAAAATTTGGCAAGAAAAAATAAGATCATCTAGAGTTATAGAAGAAAAACCTCTGCTAAGGATTGCGTCACTCATAATGCACATGTCATATGATGTTAATTCTGTGAAGAGCAGTGTCTAGAGCGAAGATGAGGTATCTCTGATGAAGGGAGATAAGTCTTTTGAATCTAATCCTACCCATGAAAAATGACCATGGACGCTTAAAAGTTTTCTTGCAATTTCATAGCTTGTCAAGCGAAAATTTTGATTTCCTTAGAAAATTCATTTTCATGCTCAATTTCAAGATCTTTAGCGATAAGATAAAAGCTCAGTGAATACAAGCATTCAATTTCATAAACTTTAACTTCAAATGCGTCATTCACAAGATCATACTAATCCCGACGGCTCAAGCCATCAATCTTTCGGCACATATTGTTGTTTGTCTGAATGTGAAGGATATTGCTCACAGTGGACATGGTCAACAAAGCAAGTTTTTCTATGAACCCCAGTAACAACCTGCAAATGGGCTGGGGCATTTCTCCATTCCAAGAATTGGAAAGGATCTACGGCGGTACCAAGTTCCTCATCAAAAGGAAGGGAAGAGCTCCTGAAAGAAATCAAGGCGACATCAGCTGTCCCCCCTACAAAAGGGAAAAATCTTCAATAGAGTCCTTAACTCGGGAAGAACAGATACCCGATGGAAAAAAGATCTAGCGAAGGAAATCTGCATCATCAAACATGTCAAACTGCGCCAAGTCCTCACAAGTCGAGGCCTCTACCCTGAAGTTCAAATCTAGGCAATGAAAGAACGAGCTACACCCTCCAGGACGTCAACATCACCCGGGTCATCAGCCAAGGTAGAGCTAAACTAGAAGGGTTGCAAGTAAAAAGCTGGCCCCTTCTCACACTCAATGATCAGCCGTTGGCACAACCCCAGTAAAGCATCGGGGAATGATCCAGGGACGAAGACAGTATATCAAATTCGATCCCCAATATCGGTCCTTTAAGCCAAATTGGTCCCCCAATATCGGTCCTTTGAGCCAAATCCGATCCCCAATATTGGTCCTTTAACCCAAATTTGGTCCCCAATATCAGTAAATCAAATCATATCAACCCCGATCTCTAATCGGGCCGTCAGACCAACTCCGATCTATGCCTGAAAAGAAACTCCTAATCACCTCAGAAAAAGTGAGGTATGGTTCTACATCAATTCAATTAAGCATATGCATCAACCTAGGACAAATTAAGATCATCATATCATGTCTGGTCTTCACATGTGCAACAAGCGCTACGTCAGCGCACATCTCCATCAAAACATTAGGCATACATAGCAATAGAGTCAAAAATGCATACACATTTAACACACAAACTCAATGAAAAAGTATGCTACCGTTCTAGTAGGCATCGAGACAGTCTAATGATTAACCATTGTCCCTACAATCAGGGTAGGCATTGTTGAAAATTATCGGTGTACGTTATCATCAGGATAGGCATCGAGAGCACCCAATGAGGTAACTCGGCAAAAGAGATATATCCCCATCAGAGGAGCCTTCAGAAATATACAATGGCATCAGCCAAGAGAAAATCTGCCCCCTGATAGTATCGACAGATTAGGGAAACCATTGGCCTTAAAACCAAGATAACAGCAAGGGCCATCACAGACGACGTCATCCCCAGCAGAAATCTGGGAAACATTTCAGTTTATCTTAATCAAACAAGCATCAGTAACGCCAATGGAAATCAGATAGTTGGAGTCAACACCAGCAAAGACATCAGCAGTACTGATGAAAGTCAACCGTTGAAATCAGCCCCAACACATGCACCGGTAAAGGTAATGCGATGCGATGCGATTTACGATGCGATATGTGATTTGCAAAAACGTGTTAACATTCATTGCATTGCGATTTGCATCATTAATATCTTGTCATATTTCAAGTGTCTAGCAATCTTTATTCTGTTCATTCCATTGCATTACATAAACATGATAAAGAGGGGCATCTGTAAACACTCGAAATTTTCTTTGCCCCAATACTAACATTGTAGGAGGGCAAAACCGTCAATCAAGCCAACCCCGGTCCCGACACTAGACATCCAATCTAAATGTCGGTCTTTCAACCTAAATCCGATCCCCAATGTCGGTAAACCTAAATTTGATACCCAATGTCAGTCAACTCCAATCAAATCCGATCACCAATATCGGTACTCCAGCCAACTCTGATAGTCAATTGAACCGTCAATCCAGCTTCGATAGTCAATCGGACCGTCTATCCAGCTCCGATCGTCAATCGGACCGTTCATCTAATTCCGATCGTCAATCGAATCATCAGATCATCCCCGATCTCAATATTGGGACATCATATCAAACCCAGTCACCAATATCGGGACAACCACAACACTGATCAACCATATTGGGATGTCAACTCAGCCCTGATAGTGGGAGGCACAAATCAGCCCCGGCAGTAACCCGGGAAGTACGGATCACCCCGGCATCAGCCCGGGAAGTCAGGTCGACTTCAAACATAAACCTGAAGCATCACAACAACTCCAGAAGAAAACCTGGAATGACCACGTCAGCCACAGAGGCAACACTGGGGACAAACGCACTCAAATGGGATCCAAGTCTTGGAAACAGCACTCGGAAGTCAACTAGAGGCCATGCCGACACCAAGGGCAACCCCGAGAGCGGCAAAATGGTTATGTTACCAACTCTTAGCCAATTCAGTCAAACTCAAGCCGAATTGATGCCACCAAGGTCAGAAAGAACCACAACGGTGATCCCGGGTGAAAACAGCACCGGACGGCTCGACGGATAAACTGCGAGGAAATGAAGACCCGATCATAAACCAACTTTTGCGGACTTAAAAAGGGTTAAAACTAATTTCATTATGACACTCTCAGCGAGGGCTTTTTCGAAAAGCTATAGCACGCCTCAAACGGACGCTTCGATCAAAAATTATGAACTGTGCAGGTTTATGGGCTACTCATATGTGAGCCTAGGAATCGTGGGATTCACGATCAAATCAATCGGGATCTGATTTCCATGATGGACAAACTCCAGTTTACAGATGTACCATGCCAGTTTTTCTGTAAGATGTACATACACAGACCTTAAAACGGTTATCCGAATTTAAGGTCTCATAATAATGAAATGTCAATTATCATGTCAGCGTCCCTTCGATGGTTTTCATACCCATAAGGAGACCGACACTTTTCTATTCCTACGATCAAGGATGCTTCACAGCCCGGTAAATCACCATTCACATGCAGCTTTAAGGCTATAAAGAAAAAAATTGAAAGTATCGATAAGCTTCAATTCCTATGGCACTGTAAGGGTTTGATAAACCAGCTTTCAAAATATCATTTTTAATCAAAAGAAAAGCTTTTGTAAATCAAATTAATGCTTTTGCAAATCAAATCAAAGACTGATTTTTAAATCAAATCAAACCCTTCGTATATAGGCTCAACGAAGTCTATCAAAGCTTTCAATCAATCAAATCAATAGGCCCAATTTTCAAACAGCATTCACTCACGCATTCACAGTTTTATGGGAAATATTGAAAAGATGCGGTACCGTGTTTACACGGGAGTCGTGGGGTGCCTAACACCTTCCCCACACTTAACCAAGCCCCCGAACTCAAAACTCCGATTTCAAAGATCAAGTTTCGACAGTGTCCAGCAATTGGGCCTCTTTTCAAATCAAACTCGGTTCAGTTGGTACAACCATGTTCCAATCTACCAACTGGCGACTCTAAACGTTCAAATCGTTGACATAAACACATGTTGGTCTCTTTCCTAAAAAATCCTTCAAAATCTTTTTCCTAAATAAAAAGAATAAGGGTAGAGAGAACATAAGAAGATCGATTTGAAGAAACCCGGGTTCTGAACCGACCCGCGGGATTCTTAAATTTTCCAACGTCGACAGTACGTATGACTACGAAAAAGATTCAAATGATCCGGCAATGTATACAAACAGCACAAGATCGACAAAAGAATTATGTTGATCTTCATCGAAGAGACGTGGAATTTAATGTCAGAGACCACGTATTTTACATGTTTCTCCATGGAAAGGAGTTACGAGATTCGAAAAAAGAGAAAAGCTCTACCCACGATTTATCGGTCCATTTGAAATCCTCGATCGAGTAGGAACTGTGGCCTATAGACTCGCCTTACCTCCAAGCATGTCTCGTGTTCATAACGTTTTTCACATATCCATGTTACGTAAATATGTGAAAGACCCAAACTACATTATTGAATTAGAACCAGACGAGATAGTCAAAGATTTAACGTATGAGGAGGTACCTGTCAAGATCTTGGATAAAAAGGAACATGTTCTACGCCCAAAAGTTATACCTCAAGTCAAAGTTTTATGGAGAAAGCATAATATTGAGGAAATGACTTGGGAGTTAGAATCTGAAGTGAAAATAAGGTATCCTCACCTCTTCGACATACCAGGTACGTACGTCAATTTCGAGGATGAAATTTCATAAGAATGAGAGGTTCTAAGACCCCAACTTTTTATGAATATGATTTAATTTCCTATACATATTATTTTAAATAGTAAGGTGTTGATTTGATAAATGTGATAAGTTATGGGTGATATTTACAAATTTTACAAAGTAAGCAAGTGGTCATAAAATGTTCATTGTGTCAATGAATATTCATTTGGTCGAAAAATATTATTTTTGTCGGGGAATATTCGTACGACGGCGCAATCATTGGTGGGCCCCATAACGGAAAACTGTCGGATGAAGAAAATGACAAGAATAATTTTTCTAAAAATAACGGCAAAACTTTTACTGTTAAAACTTTTGAAATACCCGGTGATAAAAGAATAGTAATACGCGTTGTTGTACAGTAGCACACGATATTGCACAATAATTCTAATTATTGATTCTTACGTAAGAATTCACGCATTCAATAATTGTTATAGTAATTACTGCTCAATATTTTTTATTATTGATTCAATAATTGCTACATCGATAATTGCATATTATTGATTCAATAATTGTCACAGTAAACACTGCACAATATTTCACATTATTAAATTAATAATTGTCACTCATATTATTGAAATGATATTATTAGATAGCATTATTGACAATGTCTAGAAAGTCCTATCGAGGAAAGGGGTTATGTTATATAATTGCACACCAATGAGAAAAAATTCTTATCGGAAAGCCCCCTCTTTCCTGAAAATGACCTGGTTGTCAATATTGTGATTCTGTAATATTAATTGTGAATAATAATTGATTGTTGATAAATATGATAAGTAAATATTTGTTCAATTTTGTTATAAATGGATGAATTTTTAGCATTAGACATTTATTGAAAGTTGGCATTTTCTCTCTTCCGATAAAATTTTCATTCAAATATATTATTATAATATTATATTATAATAGTATAATGTGATAATATAATAGTATATTTTATAATTTAAATGGTAACGTTATTATAATAAATTCATGGTATAAAAATTAAATGAGGTGGAAGAAGAGCAAATTGAATTGTAATTCTGTTTAATAATTATAAATGTTTTTAATATATATATATATATATATATATATATATATATATATATATATAAACATGTGGATGGTGGAACAAGAAAGTTGCCTTTAAAGATTTGTTTTCAAAAGAGCTGTGCTGAGAAGCCACCGAGGGTAGGTTTTGTCAATATTGGTGTGCTAGCATTTTCCTATAAATAGGTTGCTTAGTTAAGAAATGAAAATCACACCAGAATCAAAAAATTCTTTCTCTATACTATTGAGCGTATTTCTTGTGAGTATAAGGATAGTTTGAGTGTTGATAACAGTGCAAGATTTCCTTAACATAATCTCCGTTATTCCAGTTAGAATTACTCTCCTATTAAGGTAAAGGATATTATTTTTCTTGTAAATGATGTTATTTTCTTTCAATATTCATAAGGAATATTATTTTCTTTCATATTCTATATTATGAAAGTGATAATATTTTATTTCATATTCCTAAATTTAAACTTACTACGGTAAGTATTGCTTCTATAATTCCTGAAATGATTAGAAATTTTTTGAGTTTTGCGGTTCATGTAATATCATTTCACTGGAATATTGGTCTAAACTTTCTTATGAAATTTTAATCTTTTCATGTCGGGATACTATTCATACGGCACTATTCATACATACGGCACTATTCACGAGTACTATTCACAACGAAATTAAATTTTCTTTTCTTTGTCCAAGTTATCTTTTATGGATCTTATTCTTGAAATTGGATCTATGTTTTGATCTTCATTCTTGAACTTTGTATAAATTGAATTATAAATCTCTAATATTTATCCTTTATCTCACTGGATTCGTTCTTCATATCATTTTTCATCATCCTCAGTCTGAAATTATGGTGAAAGTTATCTTTGGCCCGTAGTGCAAAGATGAGCTGTTGATTGATGAATATCTTTGGCCTGTAGTGCAAAGATGAGCTGTTGATTCATGAATATCTTTGGCCTGTAGTGCAATGATGGACAGGTGTTTGGCATGATTATGACCACTAGTGATACAAATAAATATCTTTGACCCGTAGTGCAAAGATAAATTATTGATTTGAAACATTTATTGATTGATGTTACAGGGATAAAATATTGATGATGGACTTTTAAATCATAGAAGATAGTAGACATCATTCTCTACTTAACTCTTCTAATGGATTGTTATTTCCGCTGCGGTTGTTGATCTAAAACTTGTTGTTCATAATATTTTATCTGATTTATTGATGGCTAATGATAATTTATTCTTCATTGTCTTAGTCATAATATATTCTTTATTGAGCTAGTTGAGCTCACCCTTTTCTTTCATTATTCTCTTCAGGAAATGAGAATATAACTGGGACTAGTCGGGGGATGGAGTGATGGTCCAGGATAGTGCTATAGTAGACCTCACTATTTTGTAAAATAGTGTGATAATAATTGTAATGAGGACTTATTTGAGTGTTTATATTTTCGTATTATATACGATCTGTATTGAAGCTCACAGTTTGTGTGACCGTATTTTGCATGACCGTTTGATATAAAAAAAATTGTATTTGGATTCTATATCATATATTTGGCAACTCAGAATGAGTTGTGTGGACCTATTTTTGGGGCGTCACAACCCACGTTTGTAATCATACCAACCCATTTAATAGTCGTTCTCCGAGAAGCGTGCAAAGTTGAAAAGACAAACCATTTTAAAACCCCTTTCCCCAAAACAGACAGATACGTTCACCCAATTTCAAAATCTCCAAATTCTCTTTGTTACTCCTCCCCTCTCTACTGCAAAATCCAACCTCCGATAAAGCTTCCCTTCTCAATCATCAATGGCTTCCTTGAGTACCCCTGTCACCTCCACTCTTACCACAGAAGAACCCATTAATGTCATCCCCATTTCCTCCATTCCTCCACTCCCAGCAAGCACCACAACCACCGCCACCAACAACCCCAATACCGTCAGCACTGCCACCATCATTGAAGCTATAACAGTCACCACCACCACAAGTTTTGCCCCTCAAGCACCAACTGTCAAGTTTGTATATAGCGCGTACATGCAATCAAATTACATAAACATAGCAGAAGCGCGATAAAATTGAATTTAAAATTTTGCATACAAACCATCACCATGATCATCCTTGTGCTCAATTATCAACTAACGAAAGTGATGGAGATATAAAATCAAAAGCTCGTAGATCAAAGCTTCCTCAGGTACAAATTCACCTCCAATTTCTTCGCGCTCTCCTTGAATTGCACCGATGAGATTCCTTCTTTAGATCAACGTTAGTCACCCAAGTGTTTGACCTCTAGAGGTGATCCACAAAGGAATAATATTTATTCAAGAAGATGGGTGTTGACAAAATCCTAGTTTCTATCTCTATAGAAATGGTAAGTACTCTCTCAACTATTGGAAGTGTGTCTACTGTGTAACCTCACATATATCCATAATATAACTTCTCTTATTTATAGATATAGGCAACTCTTCTAAACTATTTAGGAATATGGCTTTATTTAATTAAAATATTTTAATTATTTAAATTCCTAATCCAATTAGGAACTTATGAGAGTAATTTTATTAATTCATTCATAAACCATTTAAAAATTAAATAATAATATTATTAATATTATTAATAAGACTCCTCTTATTAATTTATAGTTAATATTTTCAAAATATTAAAAAATAAATAGTAAGCTATTTAATTTATTCTATCACCATATCATAAATTAAATATACTTAACATATTATTACGATTATGTCATTTAATTCTTAAATAAATATTTTTCTTTTGCGGTGTGGCCCTTTAGGTTCTCCATATTAATCCGTTTGTGAACAAATAAATTAGAAAAATTCTAATCTTATTTAAATAAATAAATTAAACTATTTAATTTATTTAAATAAATAATATTTATTCTACAATAAGGGTAAGCTCCCATAGCGATCAACGAATTTCCAAATAATATAGATTTCAACATTAATCATAAAAGAATATTTTAGTGAATAGTTATCATGCAATTCAATCATTCTACGATACAATGTCCCGATCAAATATAAGATATGCAATTATTGTCAAGTCTTATTTTATTTAATTATATGTATTTCGATTCTCAAATGCACAACTCTAAATAATGCAAATTAGAAACACATTTCTAATTTCATTCTACTTTAGTCAAAGACTTCTAATTAGTTATCATTTATCGAATCACATATGTCATTATCTCCTTTTACTAGAAGTGGTAATTAAATTCTTTGTTGACCATTCATTATCTTCATGTACAACTTATTATACTTAATCATACCTTTTGATCATATACCTTAAGGGTCTTAAGAGACATATCAAAGTATAACTCATCATACACAAGATACTAAAAGTCCACTAATAATCTAGAAGGGGGGTTGAATAGATTATTACAGAATAAAAAATTATCTTAGTAATTTTTTGAATTTTTAGATAATTAATTTGCAGTGTTAGAAATTAATATGCAAGACAGTAAAAATTCAATCGCACAATGCACAGAGATTTGTCTGGTTCACAACATACATCACGGGTATGTTGCTACGTCCAGTCTTAAGCTCCTCTCTAGGACTTGAGATCCTATTACTTCTTGTAATAAATACTCCTTCAACAAGCGGAGAAGCCTTTACAAAGTTTTATATACAAACTTCCAACTATTCTCAACTAATCTATCTTGGAAAGCAAGCTCTCAGCTCCCTCCTCATGCTTAGTTGTACCTTTATTTGGAGTTCAGTTCTATTCTATAATCTGGTCTTGAAACAACAGTTTTTTCCTCACCTCATAAGTTCACTAGAGACCCAACTTCCAGCTGACCTATCTAAGACTCTGGTCTTGGTCAAAGAATTACTCTTCTTTCTCACAGGTACATAAAATAAATTTACTCTACCTTTTTTCCTTTTTACAAAAGATGTAGATATAGATGTGCTTCTAAAATAAGCAGATAGGAATTTAGTAAAAATATATAAAATTTTAAATAATTTTTATATTTAAGGCTTCTCAAATAAGCAGATGTAAGAGCAGATATATTTATAAAAGTTCAAAGACTTTTATACTTTAAGAAAATATGCTTCTTTGTAAACAAATAGTATTTTATGCTTTGATCAAATAATACTTCTATGTAAGCAAATATGTAATTATGCACTGTTATAAAAGTTTAAATAACATTTATATTTTGTGTGAAAAAAGTGCTTCTTGAATTAACAAATAAATTAATTTAACTGTAAGTTAAAAAGATGCTTCTTTATAAGCAGATAGATAGTTTAATGCAATTTTATAAAGAATTGTTTATTCTTTATAATAAAAAATATTTTTCTATGGGTTAAACAAATATAACTTTAAATTCAGATATAAAAGTTTAAATAACTTTTATATTTAGAGTGAAAATACTTCTGAGTAAGCAAATAAGTTGTTTTAAGCTTTGAATCAAATATGCTTCTATATAAGCAAATATTAAATTTTTGTACAAATTTATAAAAAAATATTTATTCTTTATAAATAAAAAATGTCTTTCTATGTTAAACAGATAAGGCTTTGATTTCTAATATAAAAGTTTAAATAACTTTTATATTGAGTAATATGCTTCAGTTTAAGCAGATATATTCACTTAAGTTTGTGGTATAAAGTTTAAATAACTTTTATATTATGTAACAAGTATTTTATGGAGAAATGAATTTATGATTAAATACTTGTAATGACAAATATCAAGTATAATAAATAAATCAGTTAAACAATACTTGATATAACAAATATATTTGTTTAACTCAAAGAATATATAATAAATATTTTATCTATTTTGTAAATGATTATAAATAAAGTCACTTAGGACTTTGAGAAATCGTACGGTCCGATTCCCTTACTTAGAAGGAATATCTCCGTAGCCTCGGTGTCTAAGTATTACAAAATTATAGTTTTTCACAATTGATATTTATATAAATATTTTTGATAGATCACTTAGATTTTCAAATCCAGTTCGGATGATTCACTCTTTTAAGAGGAATATCTCAGGGTTGTTTTGAACTATCAAGTGTAGATCTACTTTACGATATTTATATAAATAATATAAATAAAAGGCCACTTAGGACTTTGAGAAATTGTACGGTCCGATTCCCTCACTTAAGAGAAATATCTCCATAGTCTCGGTGTCTAAGTACTAACTTTTTATTTGATAAATACATGATATATATATATATATAATTGTATATAACAATTTATATTCTTATATCTATAAATTTAAATAAGCAAGAGATAATTCAAATAAATTAAATCAAATAATTTACCTCAAATACTTAGACCAATTTCATCTTCTCAAATGATTAGAACTTTGATAAGAAGAGAAAAAAAAAATTTAGAGAGAGAGAGTATGTAGGCAAGAAGTAAGCTTTTTCTTTTTAAGTGAATTGGCAAAATGAAATGAAAGAAAGCACCTTCTATTTATAGTTTTTTGAAATTAAGGGCAAAATGGTAATTTGGAGATTTGTTTTGAAAATCAATGGCTAGAATTGTTTGGATTTAAATTAAATGGGTCGACTTGATTTTTGCCAAAGTTCACGCAGATTGAGGAAAAAAATTTAGCACATGCAATTTTGGCTTCACCGAAATTATCTCCCTTATATTCAAATGTTAGCCCATTGAAAATTTTGACCACCTTTTGTAGTAAATACACACATGCTAAAAACTATCAAAAAATTTTAATTGCCAGCACATGGATTAACAAAAAAATTAGCCCACAAAATTTTGACTTCTCATAGTTTATCTCATCCGAATACAATATTTAGACCATTTAATCATCGATCAATTTATACATTTAATGATCACATGCTCATTTTTGAAAACCATAGCTTTTAGAACATGCACGGAAGCAAATGTCCTAAAATGAGCGTCTTAATTCATTATATATATATATACACGGTTTTGCACACCATACACATGTATAACTTATATTTATCTCATGCATAAAAAAATCCTTTTGCTTTTTTATTTTGAAATATTAATTTAGAGAAAAATTATTTATAAAAATAATAGGAGATCACCTTACCTTAGGAAATGTTATTTTGTGAATTAAATTATGTCAAGAAAATATTAATTCAATAAGATTTAGCAAATAATTTTGGTCAAAGTAAATAAGATTATTAAAACAATTATAATATAAATCATATGGAGAGGATTCTACCTTTTAATTTATTTATTTACTAATTATTGTTATCATCAAAATAAACCTAAAAATTAGAAACCTAACAATCTCCCCATTTTTTATGATGAAAATCAACTAAAAATATTTTCTATAAAAGCTCCCCCTTAGTTTATGCAATCATTTAAAAAAATTTAAATTTTTGAAAAACTAACATGCTACAGTTTATAACAGTTCAAAGTAGTAGTATATAGCATGCAACAATATATTTTTCTTCTCTCAATAATATTTTTTTTCTCCCCCTGTCAGCATAAAAAATGGGGGAGAGAGAGAATAGTATAGAATATTTTCAGAACCTGTAGAAAGAGAGATTAGAATCTAAAAATAAATTCTTTTAAGAATTCAGTTACCTATTTGTCTTTTGATTAAACAGTAGGAACCTTGCATGATTTGAATTTGTGTGGTTGCTTCTGATTGACCCAAATCAATATATATGGATAGAGATTATTTATCGTTAGATGTATAGAAATTCAAATGAACGTTCCAGATTAAATCTATTATATAAATATATATATATATATATATATATATATATATGTTTTTAAAGAGAATAGATTTAAATATTAAATATAAGTAATAAGAACTCATAAATATTAAAATATATTTATAATAATATTTTTAGAAAAATAATTATAAATATAAGTATTTGTAAAATTCTAAATATATCTACTATGTTAACAATCAAATTTAGTCAATAATTTTTTATTTTTTCATTTAAAAACACATTTTAATTCATAATTATTTATGAGAACACTGACATGTGTCACTTGTACTTTTATTATTATGATGTCCTGCATGGTTAAAATCTTTCTTACCTTGTGTGATTTGCAATCCTAGGAAGAAGTTTAATTCTCCCATCATGCTCATTTCAAATTCCTTATTCATGCTTTCAGAAAAATCATTTTACAGAGTAATGTTAATAAACCCAACAATGATTTTGTCAGTTATTTTTACTAGGATCAGCTCCAAGACATATCTGCAACATTTAATTTCACGAACTGATACCCTTTAATAAGAAGGGTCCTTTGGGTGAGTTTCTCATTTTGTATAAGGAACATTTATTTTTTTCTTTACAAAACTGGGTACAGGATAATCAGTCTTAGTAGACACGGGCATTTTATGAGTATTAGATCTATAAGATGCATGATTTACTCTCTTTTATATATTGAAAATTTTTTATGATAATTTCTATAGGATCTTTTATTATAGAGCTCTTTTCTTGTATTCTTTACAATAATTTGTGCAATGTAACTTTTGGCACCCAAATCATTTTCCTAAATAATTTTTATTTCGAGCATTACACATGTGAAAAGAATGATCATTTCTTTTACAGTAAGAACATTTAGTAAAAGGGATATGTAAGACTTTCTTTTTCTTTACTTTTAACATGATAGAGTCCTTTAATTTTTCTTTTACTAAATTCTCCAATATATATTAATCCTTCTTTGTTAAATCCACATATTTGTTCATTAAGCATGACATCAAGGTTCTCTTTCCCTTTTTGTAAACTTAAGAACTATAGTATTTAAATCGTCACGTTCTTTAGTTAAACTATTAATTTGATTTATTAAAGAATAATCTTCACTTTGTTTTTCTAATTCTATCTTTAGAGATGAATTTTTAAGCATGAGATTTTTAATATCTTCACTTAACACTTGATTTTGTATCTGAGTATTTTCATTAATTACAGCAAGTGTTGAATTTTCTATTTCAAGATCTTTATTTATTTTTCTAAAATTTTCTATTTCTTCTTTTAATAAATCATTTTCTATTTTTTTTTAATTTAGACTTTCATTAGTTATAATCAAGTTTGCATTTTCTATTTCAAGATTTTTGTTTATTTTTCTTAATTTTTCCAACTCTTCTTTTAATAAGAAATTATTTTATAATTTTTCTTCATTTAAACTTTCATTAGTTATAATTAAATTTGAATTTTTTATTCAAGATTTTTGTTATTTTAATTAATTTTTCTACTTAAATTTTTAATTTAATAAAATCTTTTTTAATAATTTTATTATCTAACAATTATTCGCTTCTTGTAGTTTATGGTGTGTTTCATTTATATTATCTAAGGTATGCGTGACAAATGAAGTACTAGGTAATTGATGTTCAGAATTTACCTCAGATCTTGGTGATGACTCATTGTTTTCCAGTAAACATAGATTTGCAATTTTTTTGGTTTGTTCAGCAGCTTGTTCATCATATCTTTCTTAATCTACAAGTAAAGCTTTAAAAGCAATTCCTTTCTTTTTGAGTTCTGTATACGATCCTGCCTTTTCGACTAACATGTCAACTTTGTGGGCACGAAGATTTCCAATAAAGCTATCAAGAGGATAAGTAGTTAGGTCTTGCCTTTCCTTAATAGCAATAATCTTCATTTTCGAGATGGATGGAAGGGCTTTGAGAATTCTTCTATTTTTCTCATTAGTTGTATATGCCTTCCCTAGATGTTCCATTTCATCAATGATTCTAGAAAAACGAGTTTTCATATCAATGATATTTCAACTTCTTCTAGCTTGAAACTTTCATTCTTCTGGATTAGAGCATCATTTATGGTTTCTTTAATATGATTGGTTCCTTCATAGGTTAGAATCAATTTTTTCCAGATTTCTTTTGCATTCTTGCAATTGCTTACTCTTTTGTATTCTTTTTCAGTGAGAGCACTAGCCAGCACTTGTTCAGATATGGATGCTATGTTCATAGCCTTTTCATCATCAGTAGTGAACTCAACAACATCTTTCTCAACGATCTTTTCTCCTACAATTTTTGTAGAAACTTTTACACCTCGTTCTATGCAAGCCAAACTTTGATTCCTTATGATATGACATAGATTTTGAATCTGTTTTTCAAGTGGTAAAATTTGTGTCATCAAATAGTGGAGGTCTGATCAGTGATAGTCCTTTTCCTCATCCAGTAATATTTCTCTAGGCCATAGATGGATATACTCTTAGATATGCCAAACAAGTTAAAGAGTACTGCTTTGATACCAATTGAAAGTCCACTAATAATCTAGAAAAGGGTTGAATATATTATTACAGATTAAAAAATTATCTTAAGCCTTTTTGAATTTTTAGATAATTAATTTGCACTGTTAGAAATTAATATACAAGACAATAAAAATTCAATCACACAATGCACAGAGATTTGTCTGGTTCACAACATATATCACGAGTATGTTGCTACATCCAGTCTCAAGCTCCTCTCTAGGACTTGAGATCATATTACTTCCTGTAATAAATAATCCTTCAACAGGCGGAGAAGCCTTTACAAAGTTTTATAGACAAACTTCCAACTATTCTCAACTAATCTATCTTGGACAACAAACTTCCAGCTCCCTCCTCAAGCTTAGTTGTACTTTTCTTTTGAGTTCAGTTCTATTCTATGACCTAGTCTTGAAACAACAATATTTTTCTCACCTCACAAGTTCACTAGAGACCCAACTTCCAGCTGACCTCTCTAAGACTCTGGTCTTGGTCAAAGAATTACCCGTCTTTCTCACAGGTACATAAAATAAACCAACTCTACCATTTTTCCTTTTTACAAAAGATTTTAATACATATGTGCTTCTAAAATAAGCAGATAGGAATTTAGTACAAATATATAAAAGTTTAAATAAATTTTATATTTAAGGCTTCTCAAATAAGCAGATGTCAGTTAAAGAGCATATATATTTATAAAAGTTCAAAAACTTTTATACTTTAAGAAAATATGCTTCTTTGTAAATAGATAGTATTTTATGATTTGATCAAATAATGCTTCTATATAAGCAAATATGTAATTATGCACTATTATAAAAGTTTAAATAACTTTTATATTTTGTGTAAAAAAGTGCTTCTTGAATAAGCAAATAAATCAATTTAAGTGTAAGTTAAAAAGATGCTTCTTTATACGCAGATAGATAGTTTAATGCAATTTTATAAAGAATTATTCTTTATAATAAAGAATGTGTTTCTATGGGTTAAACAGATATAACTATAAATTTAGATATAAAAGTTTAAATAACTTTTATATTTAGAGTGAAAATACTTTTGAGTAAGCAGATAAGTTGTTTTAAGCTTTGAATCAAATATGCTTCTATATAATCAGATATTTAATTTTTGTGTAGATTTATAAAGAATTATTTATTCTTTATAAATAAAAAATACCTTTCTATGTTAAACAGATAAGTCTTTGATTTCTGATATAAAAGTTTAAATAACTTTTATAGTGAGTAATATGCTTCTGTTTAAGAAGATATATTCACTTAAGTTTGTGATATAAGTTTAAATAACTTTTATATTATGCAACAAGTATTTTATGAATAAATGAATTTATGATTAAATACTTGTGATGACATATATCAAGTATAATAAATAAATAAGTTAAACAATACTTGATATAACAAATATATTTGTTTAACTCAACGAGTATATAATAAATATTTTATCTATTATCTGAATTATTATAAATAATGCCACTTAGGACTTTGAGAAATCGTACAGTCCGATTCCCTCACTTAAGAGGAATATCTCCGTAGCCTTGGAGTCTAAGTATGACAAAATTTTTAGTTTCACAATTGATATTTATATAAATATTTTTGATAGATCACTTAGATTTTCAAATCCGGTTCAGATGCATGATTCACTCTTTTAAGAGGAATATCTCAGGGTTGTTTTGAAATATCAATCGTAGATCTACTTTACGATATTTATATAAATAATATCAAAAAAAGGCCACTTAGGACTTTGAGAAATCATACGGTTCGATTCCATCACTTAAGAGGAATATATTCGTAGTCTCGGTGTCTAAGTACTAACTTTTTATTTGATAAATAGATGAAATATATATCTATGTATATAATTGTGTATACCAATTTATATCCGTATATCTATAAATTTAAATAAGCGAGAAATAATTTCAATAAATTAAATCAAATAACTTATCTCAAATACTTAGACCAATTTCTTCTTCTCAAATAATTAGAATTTTGATATGAAGGCAGAGAAAACTTTTTAGAGAGAGAGTATGTAGGCAATGAGTAAGCTTTTTCTTTTCAATAGAATTGGCAAAATGAAATGAAAGAAAGCATCTCCTATTTATAGATTTTTGAAGTTAAAGGCAAAATGGTAATTTGGAGATTTTTTTTTGAAAATCAATGGCTAGGATTGTTTGGATTTAAACTAAATGGCCTGAATGGATTTTTGCCAAAGTTCACGCGGATTGAGAAAAAAATTTCAGCCTATGCAATTTTGGCTTCACCGAAATTATCTCCCCAATATTCAAATGTTTGCCCATTGAAAATTTTGACCACCTTTTGTAGTAAATGCACACATGCTAAAAACTTTCAAAAAATTTTAATTGACAGCATAAGGATTAACAAAAAAGCAGCCCATAAAATTTTGACTTCTCCTATTTTATCTCACCTGAATACAATATTTAGCCCATTCAATCATTGATCAATTTTTACATTTAATGACCACATACTCATTTTTGAAAACCATAACTTTTAGCACATGCACGGAAGCAAATGTCCCAAAATGAGTGTCTTAATTCATTAAATTCTAAACTTTCAGCAAAGCTATTTTTGGTCAAGACTTTTCAAGTCTTTTAGTCCATTAAATGCTAATGTTTCCCATGCATACATATGCCATACATATATTCACACGGTTTTGCACACATACGCATGCATAACTTATATTTATCTCATGCATAAAAAAATCCTTTTGCCCTTTTATTTTGAAATAGTAATTTAGAGAAAAATTATTTATAAAAATAATAAGAGATCACCTTGTCTTAGGAGATGTTATTTTGTGAATTAAATTATTAAGGCCAAGAAAATATTAATTCAATAAGATTTAAAAAATATTTTTGGTCAAAGTAAATAAAATAATTATAATAATTATAATATATATAAATCCTATGGAGAGGATTCTACCTTTTAATTTATTTATTTACTAATTATTGTTATCATCAAAATAAACCTAAAATTTAGAGACTCGACAGATACTATGATGATCTCAAGTCTAAGGATCACTTGTACTACTATCACTTAAGGAATTCCTATTGACCAGCAAGTAAAACTCCATTAGGAATTCCTTTAGCGAGCCATATTCAGTGAACTTATTCTTCAATAAGTACATGCATACTTGCTTTAGTGTCTCCACACAAATGATTATGCGATCAATCATCCTTTTCCTAAGAGCAAACAAAGTATGTACCAATCTATCCCGATTCACTAATCCCCTTTTTAGTAATCCAACGATTAGGAACGATTTTAGTTTGTGAGCTATCTTGAATTTAGATCTCATTAGCATGATCATCATCATGATTCTAAAAGCATTGCTCAAAACTATGAGTTTATCACACTTAGTATAACAACATCATATAGATAATGAAAATACATTTAATAAATTAATTCTTTTATTAATAAACAAATAAGATTACAAAATATATGTTACATCATATCAAATATGATTGACTTATGTGCATACTACTTACAATCTCGT
Source organism: Panax stipuleanatus (assembly GCA_020205555.1). Classification (NCBI taxonomy): domain Eukaryota; kingdom Viridiplantae; phylum Streptophyta; class Magnoliopsida; order Apiales; family Araliaceae; genus Panax; species Panax stipuleanatus. The sequence goes on along the minus strand of CM035116.1, from coordinate 31,339,255 downwards.
ACTTGCACTAAAGTCAATTACCATGGTATCTAATATCCTTTTTCTCTAAGTGACGATCATCCTGCTGTTGGATAAAGCTTCAGTAAATGGATATGCAATGTTTTTCTTGAGAGTCTACTATCTCTATAGTAACTTCTCTTCTTTTAATGATTTCACTAATCAAATGAAAGTGTCGCAACACATGTTTGGATCCAAGATGAGACTTAGAAACTATTCTTAGTTCTGTAATGAACTTTTTATCCAAGCAATCAACTTGCAATTTCATCTACAGCTATATACTTTGTCCTTGTCATTAAACTAGCAACTATTTGTTGTTTGAAACTTTTCTAATTCAATGCACCACCATTCAAGGTAACGATTTACCCTAAACTGGATTTGCTTTCGTCTTGGTCAGTCAAAAAAACTTGAGTCTGTTTAGCTCTCTAGTTTTAATTCAGACCCACCATTAATTATGATCACATCCTTAGTGCCGGTTAAGTATTTTAAGATATTTTTCGCTGTCGTACAGTGATATTCTCCAAAATATGACTGATCAACATCAAGTCTCATATATTTCATTGCATACATGATAGTAACTCATGCGATCTGTAATATCCGTGAAAGTTACGAATAAAATTAACAATTAAATTAATAAAAGTTGAATATTTATTTGAATATAAATATATATTGTTGTGAAATGGGATGTGATAACTCAATTAAATTGAGTTAAGTATTTGATAATTATGTGTTATGATGGAAATAAGGAAAAGATAAATTTAAGCTTAAGTGATATGTCTTGTGTGGCATAAAGGTGGACTAAGTGATGGTTTAATTAAATTAATGAAAAAATAAGTTAGTGATGGAATTAATTAGTACTATCATATTTTGTCAATGAGTAAATAATTTAATAAGGTGATAGACTAATTTATATTGTTAGTTCCCAAATGCACAATAGTTATCTAGAAGGGTGAATAGATATTTTAAAAATTTTTTGTTTTAAAATACTTGTCAGTATTGAATATACTGACAGCAGCGGAATATATGTTTGTTCCCCTTTAAGATAATGCAATAATAGTTTTATAAGCAGTTATAACAGATATAGCAGTTATAACAGTTAATGAGAGACAATGAGACACTGAGGTTTTAAGTGGTTCAGAGCACACAAGGCTCCTAGTCCACTCTTCTACTCCACGAGTAGGAAATCCACTAAGGATGTCTCTTACAACTTGAATCACTTAGATTCCTTTAAGGCCAGCAGCCTTGGAACTTCTCTAGTTCACTTAGAACTCTTCAAGATCAACAATCTTGGAACTTCTCTTAGTTCACTTAGAACTGTTCAAGCCCTTCTGACTTGGTACACTTTGGATTGAGAGTTGTATTCTGGGGTTTGCTACTCAGTTGCACTTAAGCATCAGTTCTGAAGAACTGAGTAGCGAAGCAAGCTTTCCTTCTTTCAGAATTGTAGTGTATTATCGTTGAGTGCTCTTGAGCGTTCTAAGCTATCTTTTCTTTTCTTGTTTGTTTGCTTGCTTAATCTGAATCCTTGTCTAATTTGCTATATAAGGAGCCTTTGAAATCTATCCGTTGAAGGCGTCCGTTGTAGCATTAAATGCATTAGACAGTTCTGTGCAGTTGATGTTGACTTCCTGCTTTCCTGCTACACAGCCGACTGGCCCACTGACACAGTAGACTGCATTCTCACCTAACACCTGAAAAGGTGTTTTCAGTAGACGTGTGTAGTCCTTTCCTTAGCTTTTTCAATACGCTTCTTCAATATATGCCAAGGATAATTGTAGAATTATTGGGACTATCAATTGTCAACGCCTCTTAGCATTTCTTCATTTGTTGCTCTTCCTCCTTCATCAGATAGACGAACTTTAATGCTGACAGGAGGGTCACCACAACTGTGGTCTTTGTACCATGATCGTTGTGTGTTGGCTTGCACAGGCTGGACTCAGTCTTGATAGTAAAAAACACTACAATTTCTCTTAAGCTCTTTGGTAGACTACGATTCCTTCTTGCTTGTCTTGCAGACTCCACGCTTCCGAGAGCACACTACAATTCTTGACTTAGCTCGGCAGACGTTTGGATCATCTCCAAGATTCTGAGTGTGGCTTCCAAGGACAGACTATAATTTTTGGACATCTTCAGTTAAGCTCCACGATTCTACCTTGGCTTCTGCAAACTGGCTTTTGACAAACTATGATTCTGTCAATCCTTAATAGTTACATCTCAAAATAGATCAATCTAACAGATTTGATCTCTATTCTATACATTCATTTATATAATGATAAACATTAAAGCACAGATCAACCTAACAATTTTGATCTATCATCTAAGTCCTTGTACATATGATCTTAGAAGGACTTTACACTTAGCATTTATATTTACTTTCAATATCAAATTTGAATATGCAATTCCCAACAATCTCCCCCCTATTTGATGTCGACATAATCAAGGAGATTTGTATCATAGCATCATTTTCTAAATGCAGAGTGCTATAAAGTAAATATGACTTGGTGTTTCAGTGAGCAACTGAAATTTCTAGAGAATAAGCATGAATTTATTGATGTTTGAAAAGATATTACAATCTCGCATAGAAACATCAATACAACATTAATTTTGACCTATCTCTATCTTCTTTGCCTTTTGTTCTTCGGAGGGTTGGCATGCTTTTCAACTTTCCATCTCCTTGTGGCTTTATCTCTCCAAGCAATGTCAGCTAGCTCTTTTCGGCTCAGTGCTTCTGAATGATCATGTCTGTTCATGAAGGTAGGATCTCCAACTAGCATGTTAAAACCAGTAGAGGTTACTCCATGTGAGCCAGAAGCTTGACCTTGGCTTCTTTCATAGCGTTCAGCCACAAGAGGGCGCTGCAGCTGTTGATCAGATCGTGGAGGTTGATAACTTGGACTCCTGGGGTTGCCACCCAACGATTAACCAATTTGTGTTTGCCTTTGCCTTCCCTGCTGAGGTTGCCTTCTGCTTCCTCCTTTGCTGCCTCTTCCTCTGCTTCTATCTCCTTGTTCATTATTCTCCCCCTTTATGTCAGCATCAAGGGTTTGAATATCTTCAGAGAGGCGTTGGACACCTTGCACCTGCTCATGCATCTGAGAGCGGTTGAGTGCAATGTCACTACGAATTTCCTCGACTAAAGCCTCAGTGTGTCTTCTTTGTTGCTGAAGCCGCTCCATGGCGTCATTAGTCTGGTTAATTTGAGTCACACCGCAGGCTTGGAATTATCGTAGTGAGAGGCTCAGCTCATGAATCTGTTTGATCATGAGCTCATTCTGAGTTTGCTGAGTTTTTTGCATGATTTTCATAGCTTCCTTATGCTTATTTGTTGCAGCAAAGTGGATAGCATCCCTCTGGCTGAGATTGTCAGCCATTTCCTTTACAATCTCCCTCAGCTTCTTGGACAGTTCAGTTGCCAAGTTCCCTCGTAGAGTCTTGATTGAGTCGATTATATGGTTGAATCTCATGTGAAGCGCTAGAGAGTGTGCTTTAAGAACCTCCCCAGACTCTAGAGCCATTTATCTTGTCAGATCAGCCAGCTCCTCCTTTGTTGGCAGTAGAGACAATCGATCAAGAATTCGTTGTGTCTCAGGAGGAGGAGGGGCAGTAGTGTGTTCACCTCTCCTTGACATGCTTGTCAGGGAAAGTGCCATGTCAAAATATTCATTATTGGAGGACGAGGGAATGTCTGATTGGGTAATGGGTGTGGAAATATGGTGTATGGGTGAAGTGTTTAGTTTAGGGGTTTCTAATTCGTTGAGTTGTTCTGGGGACTCTATGATTGTCATGTCAGGTTGTTCAATAGGCACAAATCGTAGTTCGTCGTCCAGAGTTGGTGTCTCAATGGTTGATGAGAGCATTTGTTCGACTACTCTTGTGATATGCTCAATAACCATTGGATCGTTGTCATTTTGCTCTACGAGGACAAGTTGGTTATTTGGTTCATCAGGTATAAAGTTTTGGGACTCTGTAACTGGAAACTGATTGAGTGGGTGTAATACCACTTCCAACCACTTTGGCAATTTGTAGAATTGGTTGAAGTGTGATGATGGAGAGTGGTTGATAATGAAAGAGATGGAAGTAGAATGCACCTCATGCTCAGTCTCTGAAGTTAAAACATTTGTGATCAGCTTTTGAGCAAAATTGCGGTTCCTTGGGAAACCATAGGCCAGCACAGAAATTGCTAGATAAGCCTTGAACGTCCAAAATATGTGATCCCAGGAGTTGAGAATCATGGCTCAATGATAGGGCATTATGGGCAAGTAGTTGAACAGTTGATTGTAGTTGGTTGTCCTTTCTCCATCTTAACCCACATACAGAATCTTAAGCTCATCATCCTCTTCTTCATCATTATCTTCTTCAGGAACTTCCACCACCTCTGCCATCACTTCATCCTCAATGTTCACTATTTCTGCAGCAGCAGACTCTACAATTTCTCCATGGGCTGAGGGGACTTTAAGATTGTCTATTGGTAGCTCCCCCTCAGCTTCTGCATACTCTGGTTCCTGTGCTTCTAACAGCTCCCCCTCAGCTGTAGCACTCTCTTGGATAGGAACTTCCAGAGTTTCTTCTTCAACACCATCATGGCTCACTTCAGATGCTTTTGGCCCTTCTTCTTCTGACTGTGTCACATCTTCTACCAGAACTTCCTCAGCATGAACAATAACTTCCGGCTATACTTTCTCAGTAGCAACACTTGATTCTGGTATCTCCTCTTCATTATGAGCCATTTCTTCTTCAAGTACCTCATTTGTGTCGGCCACAACTTTATCAGGGCTTGTGATGCCCCCAAATCTAGGTCCCTTCTATTACCTCAGATCCGGTGCAGTCACGATACTACTATCGTCAAACTATTACATCTTTTAATCATTAGTAAAAGAATACAACTTTGTTTATTATAATTTAGAATATAAATTCTATTTATATCCAAGATCTCGTCTTTACATCATATTCGATGTTACTAAAATGCGAAATAATTTAAACTTTTTCAGTTTTCCTTGAACAAAATCTTTTATTGATTCCATAACTTAAATCCATTACATTTTCCTGAATCAAACTACATCATGATTCATTCTATTCAAATTTCTGTATAATCGCATACATCTTAACTTAATATCCTCTATATATTATCTAATACATCTTTACAGTACGACAAGCATTAAACCTCATAAACAAATATCGAGTACAACGACTAGAACCTAAACATGGTTCGAGTAATAATCTAAACAATATTCTTCATTGCGATACTATCTATCTTTATCAATCAAGAAGCACGAAGTCTTTATCATAAGTCCTTAACCTGCAAAAGTGGTTATTTGCAAGAGTGAGCTCGACAGCTCAGCAATTCTAACAGTTTTCATGCATCACATAGCATATAACATCATACTCAGTTCATGCATTTATAAACAATATATATTTACTACGCATGTTACTTTTCACATAACAAGTACATCATCAAAGATCAACTTTCAATCTCATTTATATCTCATATACAGTTCATATATAAGTTCACATTATCACAGCATAATATAATTCAACTAACAGTTATTGAATTCATATATCAAGTAGGAACTGAATGACTTGCCTGATTTGTAGTTTAACAACTACGACTTAACTGCTTAAGATATTTGCGCTTCGTGTAATCCTACACAGTTATATAATCATGGATTCATATCCATTAGTCATACATTCATACCTTCTCAATATAATAATAAGTATTACATTGTTTTCTATCTTGGTTCTTAGAACATTCGTTTCACTTTCCTATCGTATTCTTAGAATAACTATGTACGTATAAGTATACTTTAACTATACGTACTTACTACTATTCTTTGTTTATGCTAAACTTGGTTTCACGATATGTAGTCATGGTGTATATACATGTATGATACATGAGAGAGTCCAAGAGTGCTATTACATATGTTCATAAACATCAAAATCCAAAACTCAAGGTAACATGTTAACGTCCACGTTCAAAACTCACATTTTCATTAGTGCAGCTCACTAATAAAACCTAACATGTTCATGCTATCTATATATAGGTTGACATGTCCGATATGCATTTCTAAGTCATCTAAACATGCTCACGAAAATCAAAATGCGTACATGGTATTTACATGTCAAGATCCACCTTCAAAACTTACATTCTCGTTGGAAAAGTTTACTAACGAGATCCGGCATGCTCATGTTATATTATGAAACATATATTTGTAAGTTAATACGCTTCTCATGCATTCCTAAGTAATTTAATCATGCTTGAGAAATCAGAATGTCAACATAGTTCACATATGTCAACACTTTTTATTTACTTCAAAATTATAAACCTTTACGAATAATGTATGCAATCATGGTAATACATGCTCATATTAGGTCTACATAACCCTCTACACAAGTTATTCATGCTAATATGCCTTGCCTAAGTCATGACATCCGACTATGCTTAACAGATTAACAGAACTCAAAAGGAAACTGGAACAGAGGACCGGCGCAGCTGCGCAGGTATTGGCCTTAAGAGTGGCGCAACTGCGCCACTCACTGGTCAAACCAGAAATGACATTTCATGCTGCTGGACAACCCGAGGTCATTCACTAGCATTCAGATTACTGATATCCCTTACGTACATATGTCTATAGGGTCATTAACTCAAGTTTGAAACCTAGCATGCACATTCAAATCCAATTCAAAGTTACATGGTTTTCATGCCGGACTTTCATATACCTTAAGTAAATCGAGTCCATTGCTTCATGGTTAGTTACTAAAGTCATGTTACCACATAACAAGACCAAACAATGTTTAAGTAGTCATGCTTGTGCGTATACTACACATGTATACATTAATCACATAGTTCATGCCTTAGAAATTTATTTCTTGAATACGTGTGCATAGGTGGTATTCACATTTCAACTAAATGATGCTTATATCAACATGTCTATAGGCATAACGAATCCTAATATTCATGCTTATATGATCATATCATAATTCACACAACGTTTGATGTTATTACCTTTCACATTCTAGATTTTCATTAAAAATCGTACTAAGTCAACAAAGGTCATTAAGTATATGCAAGGTTCCTTGTAGTCATGACTCTCTCGTATTAGAACATATATATAAGCTACTTATACATACTCAAATAATCAGAATGTGGACATCATATATATATGTTCAAAAACTCTACGTTTATCTTTTGAAATCAATATAGTCTTCAATCGTGCATGTTAGTGTGTATTCAACACTTTAACCGTGCAATTCATGTCAATATAGACCATGCGGTCATGCTCACGAAAATCAGAGTATACACATGGTACACATATGGTCATGACAAGTTCACTTTAACAAATTTTAAGTTCATTTATAAAACTATAAAACTTTTCATCAAATAGAGTGTACTAACATAGTTATACATGCTCATGCTACTTCTTCATACGTATATATACCTATTAATCATGTCCACATACTTGACAAATAAGGTACCATATGTTAGTACATAACGGCAGCTTATAGGAAATAAAATTTCAGAAACTAGGCCTGGCGCAGCTACGCAGCTCCTAGGTGTAAACCTGGCGCAGCTGCGCCGGTGTCCGGCCAGGGGCAGAGACTGCCTGCTTCGGCAGGTTCCATCCCAACTCAAAGTTTTGACAGCTAATTCGATTCTTAAATGCTATGAAATAGTTCTAACATGTATATAACTCATAAAACACTTAACAAACTTATTCTAACTCAACAATTAATCCATCCATGCTCAATTTCAAGAATTGGAACTTGACAGTAAACATTAATGAAGAACAAGAAGCAATCTTATACCTTTGCAAAATAGCTAATTGAACTTGCTGCTATACTCCCACTCACAATGCTGCTATACTATCAAGGTATCCTCTCTCTCAATACTTAAGTAAAATCTCAGCAATGGAATAAGGAGAGAGCTCATATATATAGCAAAAAAATTACACAGACAATGCATTTGTTCTTTAATTTAAACCAAAGGAATGCAAGCTTGTTCAATGGATAAGGGAGAGTTGGTGAGAGTGGGTGGAACTCATCATGAATTCCTCACCCTTGCTCATCATTTGCTATGGAATGCTGAGTTTGAGGAGTAGGAAGTAGTATAGTAGCCTTCATGAGTTCCCACGTGAAGAATGAAATGGGCTCTTGTTATGGGACAAACAATAAAACTCAGCAACTTGCCAAGGAAATACCCTATACTAGTGTTATATATACATAGCCTATTATGCTTACTAAGGCTACCTCATGTATACACATTATGTATCATATAACTTAGGTGATAATGAATTACAAATGTAATATCCAATTACAATGTATCAAGTAGTGTACATAAATATAATCTATGTACATTATCACCGAACATAATTCAATTGGGTATTACTCATTATAAAATGGTTATTATTTCAATCATAATAACTATTAAAATTATTATCAAATAACAATTATTTATTGATATTGGTATATGATAATAGGGTATATCTCAAGGTCTACCCACCACTATTTAGTCACATAAGCAATATTATTATGTAACTCTCTTAATGCAACCAATCATACTATATAGTTTATACATATAATATAGTCACATTAATGTTGCACTACACTTTATATAACATATGTATAACTACTATATGTTATATTTTTAATATCGCATGGTTGCACATTAATAAATTACTTATGTCATCAATTAATAATAATATTAATTAATCCATTTCTCATAAATCAATGAAATTATAATTTCCACACTAATTGATTAACACTTTATATCATTTATTATTACGTTAAATAAATATAAATCCTATTATATTTATAAATCATTTACTCATTAATCAATATATTATCAAATAATTACTTGATAATATTATATTATCCATAATAATAATATAATAGGATAATATACCTCATTCCTTATCAATACAATTTCGATTATTTTTTTATAATCAATTTCCTTATTATTATAATATCACTAGCCATAACAATAATTTAACATACTATTGTAATAACAATTAACAATTAATTTAAATTAATTATTTAATTAATAATTCCTCTATCATTGAATTAGTCAATTCATTACCGAATCTATTATTGTGCCACACAAGGCATCTCTCACAAGCTCAATCTTAAGCTTATCATTATTCTCATCACTTACTCATTTCTCACCACATTACTACTTATAACATGTTTAATTAAATTAGAACTATTAAGTCCAAGGTCTACATATAAATATATTACAAATAGAATATTCAAATATTATTTATAACACTTACGGTACTATAGCAACTCAAGTTATTAAAATAACTTAGTTTTCTTTTATAAATTAAACTCCTTTTGAAAATACATTAGAAATTATGTATTTAGCTATAACATAAAATATTATGTTTTCTCCAAATAAAGATATTCATTATTAGAAAATAATTTACTTATTGTCTCAAGATATTATAATTAATATGATATCTATTAGAAATAATCACATGTACGGCACATGTACATTATATATAAAAAATAGGTAATAAGTTTATTTTCCATTATAATAAATTATTTCCATCAATTTATTTACATATAGCAAATATGTAATATATCTATCATATTAATCAATCACACCTTATACAAAATATATAAGGTAATATTACTATTCAAAAATAACATTTCCTTCTTTTATTAAAATAATTCAATATTAGAAATTATTTTAATATCCTTTATTAGAAATATATAATATTTATTTCTCTTTCCTTTCTATAAATTATCCCCAAAAATAATTTCTTCCAATATTAATTATTCATTTAAAGATATAATGATTTCCATCCTATTTTAATAACGTATATATATATATATATTTAACGTTATTCGCACATTAGACTTTCTCACATATTACCACTCTAAGTAATATATATAAAAAGTATCAACTATAATTACATAATCAACACACATATTAATTCACTCCTTTACTTAAGTAAATTAAACACTGTACTATATCATCATAGTTAATTAAGGTTCAATACTCTCATTATATTATTCCATAATATAACTCCCAACTTAAATTAACTAATATTTATTCTTATTAGTTAATTCCTTAACTAACTCATGCTTCACTATCCAAAACTATTCACGGATAGCTTAAGTGCTATTAATAACCTATATTATAAACATACTAGTTATTAATACACATACACAAGAATATGGTGATTATACATTAAGGATATTTAATGTCACCAACTTACTATGATAAAATAATTCTATAAATTATTTAATATCTATAGATAATTTTATCCACTCCCTTTATCTCAACTGAATCGTCTCTACGCTAAGTAACAAATATTTATATACATATATATATATATATATTAATAATATATTTATAAATCACAAAAACACATATTACATAGTCCATATTACCCTATGTAATATAATACCACATACCTCATATCACATATATATACTCTTATTCGAACCCATCTCACAATTTTAGAATTTTATTTATTAAATCCTTATTTAATAATTTCTAAAAACTCGGGTTCTTACAAGGCTTATCACAATTGTTTCTGGCACAACCCTTTCAGAGTTAGCCTCTTTTTTTTCCTGAGCTTCATCAACAGAGCACCAGCTTCAGGCATCTCCTCCTCAGCCTGATCAGGTGCAGCAGTATTGTCTGCATGACTGATGTAATCTACCACAGCTTCAAAGACTCTGGGCTCTTCCAGGGCTGGACCAGATGTTTGAGGCTCAAAGGTCTTTTCAGCCTTCTTAGCATCAATCCGTCTATCATCTTCCTTCAATATTTCCTCATTGGTAAGAACATACTTCTTGACCAACGTCTTCACCCTCTTCTTTGGCTTGGGCACATCCTTTGCACTTTCTTCAGCTTCAGCCCTTTGAGTTTGTTCAAGCTGAGAGGCTGTTGCAGCTTCTCCTTTTGCAGTGGCAACCAGTCTGGACTCTAAGATTGGTGATGACTCCATAATCGTAGTGAGTGAAGACTTCTTTGTTCTTTGGTTGCGTTTCTTCTTTCTTTGAGGCTCAGAGCTACCTTTAGATCTGTCCTCACTTGTCTCCCTCTTTTTCTTCTTCTTCTCTTTCAGAACTTCCTCTGGTGATTTAGGAGTGATGACTCTGTTAGTGGTAAGGCATCTAAACTCCATATCAACACCAGGACCCATTTGGGGTGCATCAGTGGTTGAGCCTTGGGGCTCCTCAGTAATTTTTACACCTTCATTCACTTTTTTCTTTCCTTTGCTCTTTCTGGTCAGAGCCACTGATTCTTCTTGATTGACCTCTTTTTCCTCAACTTCCTTTATAGCAGATGAGGTTGCAGACATCATCTTTACATTTTTGGCTGGATTCCTCTTCCAATTCGGGAACAGCTGCTAGGTCATCTTCCTGTTGGGATTGATTAAGACACCTTCCTTATCCCTAATTTTATCACCCAGGGCAGACTGTATAATGATGCTGATAAACCTCCCATAGAGCATTTTGGCAGTGCTCTTGGTTTTTTTAGGGTTTTGCATCCATTTTTCGAACCAATCCATCAGCAAAGCTCCATAGTTGAGTTGAACTCTGAAGCAGATGGCTATCATGAGCTTTAGTTATTTCTCATTAACAGAATCGAGACCAGAGCCCTTGTAACATATGTATTTTCCAACAATGTCAGCAAGTAACTCATATTCTTGTGGAAACTCTTTCTTCTTGTAGCCACTCTTTCCTTCAATCTTTTAGTAGCGCATCTTTTTTAGACCTTCATGGAAGTCAATAACCTCCATGGACGGAAGACCTTCATATTTGAAACCTAGGGCTAGGTTTATGCCTTCAGCGTTGAGTCGCATATGCACGCCCTTGACCTTGGTGAGGATGAAATCTCCGTCAATGATTCCATTGCAGTGGAATTCCTTCACCAGCTTCGGATATATTAGTGTGTTGGTGCTCAGGGCTTCTTCAAGTCCAGCTTTCTTTAGCAGTGATAGAATCTTGTGAAACTCAGGTTCAGCCTTCTTGAACTAGTCGAAGCATAGTTGGTAACCAGAGACAACATTTGTAGCAACTATTTGATCTGATTTGAGTATCCTGAGATGAAGAAATTTGCTTAGCTTTCTGAAACTTAGGGTTTCATTTGAGAGAGAGAGATATATATATAAGCTTTTGAAATTCAAAGAGTAAAATGACAAATGATAGTTCAAAATGAATTTATAACTTCCCTCCATATGTTTTGCATAGTGGGACACGTGTCGAGTTCTGCAAGACTCCACGATTTTAAGTCATGTGGAAAGTTCCATTTTGCCCTTACATCCCCTTGAGCTAGTGAGTCCTTGTGAGAGGACTACGATTTCCGAGACCCACTCCACGATTATTGAGTTCAATCCTTTGCTTGCTCCTTGACCGTTGACTCTACGATTTTCTGTGATGCATTCTGAAATGGCAATCCTTCTGGGTTAAGGTTGCTCAGGAAGGGCCAAACTCTTAGTTTGACATTAAGGATTAGGTTTGTCCCTGAGACGATTATCAGAGGGGTTGCTTAGCTTGATAATGCTTCTACCACAGTGAGTTTTTATGCCTTGTCTGGATCACTCCACGATCGTGGTTTCTCTTAGTCATCTTTACGATTTTGACTTAGCCTTTATATCTGCACGGTTAGCATCATCTAGAGCATAGAATTCATGGTTGCAAATTTAACATACCTAACTCACTTATCAATTTATTGAATCTGGATTCGTCTAAGGGTTTTGTAAACACATCAACAAGTTAAGTTTTAGTAGGGATGTATTGCAAAGATATTGTTCCATTTTGAACATGATCCCTAATAAAATGATATCTTATTTCTATATGCTTAGTCCTATAATGCATGACAGGATTATGTGTTATTGATATGGCACTTGTGTTATTATAGTGAACATGTATAGATTTGAAATCAAACCCATAGTCTGCTAGTTGGTTCTTCATCCATAAGATTTGAGCACAACAGCTGTCTGCAGCAATATATTCAGCTTCTGCTGTTAAAGTTGATACTGAGTTTTGCTTCTTGCTGAACCAGGACACTAGTCTATTTCCTAGCAGTTGACAAGTGTCACTGGTACTTTTTCTATCTATTTTGCATCCTGCAAAGTCAGCATTTGAATATCCTATCAGTTCAAAGGAGGTCTCTTTGGGATACCAAAGTCCCAAGTAGGGTGTACATTTAAGATACCTGAAAATCCTTTTTACAGCAGTTAGGTGTGATTCCTTAGGATTAGCTTGAAATCTAGCACATATACATGTTGCAAACATTAAGTCTGGTCTACTGGAAGTTAAGTAGAGAAGGGAGCCTATCATACCTCTGTATTGAGTAATGTCAATACTTTTACCTTTCACATCTTTGTCAAGCTTGGTTGCAGAAGCAATTGGTGTTTTCATGGGGGAGGCTGATTCCATGCCATACTTCTTAAGTAAGTCTTTGATGTACTTGGCTTGGTTTATGAAGATACCTTGATCAGTCTGCTTCACTTGCAGTCCAAGAAAGAAATTTAGCTCACCCATCATGCTCATTTCAAACTTGCTCTACACAAGCTTGGCAAATCTCTTGCACAGATTTTCATCAGTAGAACCAAAGATAATATCATCTACATATATTTGAACTAGTAAAACTTTATCTTTGTGCTTCCTAAGAAATAATGTAGTGTCTACTTTACCTCTAGTGAATCCTTTTTCAATCAGAAAATTAATTAGTGTTTCATACCATGCTCTAGGTGCTTGTTTAAGTCCATATAAGGCTTTGTCTAATCTATAGACATAATTAGAGAGGGTTGGATTAATGAAACCTGGAGGTTGTTCCACATATACTTCTTCTTGAAGTTCACCATTTAGGAATGCACTCTTGACATCCATCTAGAAGACTTTGAACCTCATGTGGGCAGCAAATGCAAGGAATATTCTGATTGCTTCAAGTCTGGCAAGAGGTACAAAGGTCTCATCATAGTCAATGCCTTCTTCTTGAGAATAACCTTTGGCCACTAGTCTTACCTTGTTCCTTATGATCACCCCATCTTCATCCATCTTGTTTCTGAAGACTCATTTGGTGCCAATGACTGGGTGATTCTTAGGTCTTGGAACTAATCTCTAGACTTTACTTCTTTCAAATAGGTTCAGCTCCTCTTGCATGGCTTCAATCCAGCTTGCATCTTTCATTGCATCTTCTATCTTCTTGGGTTTTATTTGAGACAGAAAGCTCAAATAGAAACACTCATTCTGAGTTGTAGATCTTGTCCTGATCCTGGCAGTTGGATCTTCAATGATCAGGTCTTGAGTGTGATCTCTTGCCCATCTGTTCCCTGTTGGGACATCTGTTATGGTGCCTTCTTGTCTGATTTCTTCTAGATTAACTTCTGGTTCTTGTTAACCAGAATTGTCTTTTGGTGCAGCTCTCTCTACAATTTCTTCTCCAGCCTCTACAATTCCACCTTCAGGAACTACGGTCATGGTGTTGGGCTCGACCACTTCATTCGTGGTGTCTGAATCATCAATCGTAGTGTCTTGTGGTGCAGACTTGTCTGAGTCTGTTTCATCAAAGATGACGTGGATTGAGACTTCAGCACTTAATGTCTTCTTGTTAAACACTCTATATGCTTTGCTGTCTGTGGCATATCCAAGGAAGATTCCTTCATCTGACTTGGGTTGGAACTTAGTCAGATATTGCTTTCCATTGTTGAGAATGTAGCATGCACAGCCGAACACATGGAAGTAACTGACGTTTGGCTTTTTTCCTTTCCACAGCTTGTAGGGAGTCTTCTTCATCGTAGAGTGTACAAGAGATCTGTTCTGTGTGTAGCACGTAGTGTTGATGGCTTCTGCCCAGAAGTATTCAGGCAGATGAGCTGCTGCTAGTAGAGTTCTTCCGGCTTCTATCAGTGTTATGTTATTCCTTTCAGCTACTCCATTTTGCTATGGAGTTCGTGGTGCAGAGAAGTTATGGCTGATGCCATTGTCTGCACAGAACTGATCCATTTCTGAGAAGTCAAACTCTCTACCATGATCACTCCTTATAGCCTTGATAGTCTCTCTTTTTCATTCATAACTAGCTTGAACATCTTGATTAGTTGGGAGCTCGTTTCATCTTTAGAAGTAAGAAATAACACCCTTGTGGATCTGGTGTAGTCATCCACTACGACCTATGAGTATCTTTTTCTTCATAGGCTTATAGTTAGAATTAGCCCGAAGAGATCCATATGAAGTAACTGTAGGGGCCTGTCAATTGAGTTGACTGCTTTGCTTTTGAATGAGCTCCTTGTCTGCTTTCTAAGCTGGCAGGCGTTGCATGGCCTTTCTTTGACGAAGCTGAACTTGGGTAACCCTGCTACAAGATCTTTGGAGGCCAGTTTTGACATGCTCTTGAAGTTGAGATGAGATAATCTTCTATGCCAAAGCCAAATTATTTCTTCAGAGGCTTTAGCAAGAAAGTATACTGTTTCATCAGAGCTTAGTTGAGCAAGGTTGACAGTGTAGACATTTCCTTCTCTTGTTCCTGTTAGCTTGATAGAAGATGTCTCCAGATCTCTGACTTGACATTGGTTGTTGAGAAAGGTGACTTGATGGCCTTTATCACAGAGTTGACTGATGCTAAGAAGATTGTGCTTTAGTCCATCTACACAAGCCACTTTACTGAAGGACACCACACCATTCCCAGCTGAGCCATAGCCTTTTGTCTTTCCAGAGCTGTTATCTCCAAAGATAATTGTTGTTCCCTTCTTCTCTGTGTAGTTAGACAGGAGGGATTTTCTCCCGGTCATATGCCTTGAGCAACCACTGTCCAGATACCATGTTGTGATCGTGGTACTCATTTCCTGCAGATAGTTTCAGCTTTCATGTTGGTACCCAGACTTGCATGGGTCCTACAATGTTAGTACCCTTGGGGACCCAAATCTGCTTGACTTTGGGCCTTCCATGCATAGTGGTATGATAACATAATGCAGCTTTATAACCATTGCTACCACATGCAAAGCATCTAATATAATGCATGCTTGTGTGTGTGTGTGTGTGTGTGTGTGTGGATTCTTTCTCCATTTGGACTTTTGTGGATACTAGACAACCTTGCCCTTGTATTGCTTATTCTTTTTCCATGCAGCCTTGGGATTCACGGTTTGTGCTGAGTGAACCTCAACACCACGATTCCTTCCAGGTTGAATCGTGGAGTCAGTTTTACTTGACTCTACGATTCTTCGAGGTTGGGCAGTGGTGACTGAGTTACTCTTCTCTTTTCTGAACCCCAGGCCAACATGGGATCTGTTGTGTCTTGGGACATGACTTGGATCAGAAGAGCAAGTTTGTACTGGTTCTTCCTTCTGTGTGGATTTCACAAATATAATTCTTCTATTTGAATTAAAAGCACTGCTACTGTTTGTATCCTTAATATTTTCCACACTTGGTTCTGGGGTAGATTCCCCAAAACCCAAACATGTTCTGTCAGATGCACATCTCTAACTGAAGATCAGGGAGTCCATGGATGAGGAAGACCTATTCCATATAGAGATGGTCTTTTCTAGCTCCTCAATCTTATAGGTTAGTTTTGACTCTCTTTGTGTGCTCAGTTCATTGGTCTGTCTTAAGATTTTATTCTCAGCTTCAAACTGAGAGAGAGAGGCAGAACTGAGTAGAGCTGTTTCCAGTTCTTTCTGAATTTTTTCTTTCTCTCTTTGAAGGCCAGAATAATCTTTGGATAGAACTCTGAACCACCTCATATATTGATATAGATCAGATGTTATGTCATGAAGAGCAGTTCTTAAGTCATCCATATCTACATCAGGAGTGTTGAAGTCAAATACCTCATCTATGTTTACCTCAGGATGGTCAGTGCTTTTCTTGTTGTTTGCATCCTTGTCCATCAGACATAGGTTGGATTTTTGAGGCTCTTCATTATCTCCAGACTCAACATTGGTGTCATTGTCTGAGTCACTCCATGAACTTTTAGCTACAAGACCTTTGTCTTTCTTCTGATGCTTCTTGTAGCCTCTGAGATCCTTTTTGTCTTTCTTTTTAGCTCTTCTTTGATAGGTTTGTTGCAGTTTGCAATGAAGTGGTCTGGCTTCTTGCAGTTGTAGCATAAGTTATTGATCTGCTCCGACTGCTGATGTTTTTGAATCTTTTAGGTTTTCCTCTTCTTCCTTTGCGCATGAACCTTCTGAGTTTTCTGGCCAGCATTACAACTTCATCATCATCATCTTTCTCAGATGCAGATTCATCTTCATTTGGAGATCTCTTCTGTTGCCTTGAGAGCAACTCCTTTATCCTTTTTTCTTCCTTCAGATAGAGTTTCTGCTCGTTGAGTCAGCTCTAGTTCGTAGGTAAGAAGGTTGACATGGAGTTGTTGAGCAGTCATTTCATGTAGGTTCTTTGACTCTCTGATTGCAGTGGTTTTGGCATCCCACTTGATTGGTAAAGACCTCATGAACTTGATGATTAGATCTTTGTTGGGATATACCTTTCCATAAGCTCGAAGAGAGTTGAGCAATAAGGTGAATCTTTCATAAGTAGAAGTGATATTTTCTCCTAAAACATGGGCAAACATCTCATACTGTTGAGTCAGTAGAGATTTCTTATTTTCTCTGACTTCTTCAGTTCCTTCATGCATGATGAGCAATGCTTCCCAGACTTCCTTAGCACTTTTGCAGTTGACCACGTTCTCAAACAGATTGTCTTCTAAAGACTAGAACAAGATGTTCTTGGCCTTTTTGTCTAGCTGTACATCTTTCATCTCGTTGTCAGTCCATTCAGATTTAACCTTGATCATAACTCTGTTTGGATCTTCTGGAGTTGGTGCAAGCCTTGTTGGAATATAGGGCCCCTTTAAAACAGTTTCAAATAGATCATCATCTATTGAATCCATGTATGCTTGCATCCGAACTTTCCAGTTGGCAAACTTGTCTCTGTTGCACATAGGTGGCTTGCTACCTCCACCTGTCTTGGTCTCGCTTATTAGTTGTGTCATTGGATCTACTCAAGCTTTGTAGGCTAGTTGAGAGAACCTGCTCTGATACCAATTGTTAGTTCCTAAAGGCACAATAGTTATCTAGAAGGGGGGTTGAATAGATATTTTAATTTTTTTTTTGTTTTAAAATACTTGTCAGTATTGAATATACTGACAGTAGCAGAATATATGTTTGTTCCCCTTTAAGATAATGCAATAATAGTTTGATAAGCAGTTATAACAGATATAGCAGTTAATGAGAGACAATGAGACACTGAGGTTTTAAGTGGTTCAGAGCACACAAGGCTTCTAGTCCACTCTTCTACTCCACGAGTAGGAAATCCTATGATTATGAATTAAGTGTTATTAATAATTACGAGGAATGGATTAATTAATATTATTAATTAATTGATAAGATAAGTAAATTATTTACTTCTATGTGCAAGCATGCGAATTAAATGTATAGCGTATAGTAATTAACTATATAATATATAAAGTTTAAAGTGCGGTGTGACTATATTATATAGAAACCATATAGTAAGATTTACTAAGTTACATGATAATGCCTATGTGACTATGTGAGTGTGTGGACATTAAAATAATGTATCATGAATATAAATAATAATTGATGATTAATTATATATATAATGGAATAATATAATTAAATAAAGGAGATAATGTGAGGTGATTATATCCGAGTAAATTATACCGGTGAGATAAAATGTATATGGATTATATGTGTTCAAATTGCATTTACTACATTATGTGAATTCATTAGGATTACAATGTGACTCTAACTAAAGTATAACCTAAGTGTGTATATCATGGAACTAAGTATGTTGTATTGCATGGTTGCCAAGTTGCTGAGCTTCTAATTGGCTTTTCCTAAAATAACAGTCACATTCTCTTCATGTGATATACTCCAAGCTAGCCTATTCCCTATGCCCTCAAACTCAGCAAATTCTAGCTCATGATCAACGGGGGAGTGGGAATCATGATGGGTTCTACCAACTAATTACCTACCACTCCATAACCTTCATGCAATCCTTCAATCCGTTGGTTTGGTTTGGGAGAGAAAATCATTGTCTAGTTATTGTTTGTTCTATAAATTGAGCCCCTTCCTTCACAAATTCATTTGCTGAGAAATTCTAAGTAAGAATTGAGAGTGTATTATGAGTTGTTAGATAATTACAGAGGAAGAAGCTTCAATTCCAGCAAACATACTTTGCATTACAAAGGTATACTACAATTTCATTTCTTCAATTCTTGTTTTCTGTCAAAACTTTGATTCTTGAATTAAGCTTGAATAATGTGATAAGTTGATTGGATTATGTTTGTTAGCTATTATCTGAGTTAGTGGTATGTTTAAACTACAATGTGGCATGATTATAATTAAATTCGTAGAAAGAATTGAGATTTGGCTTAGCTTCTGCCGAAGCAGAAGCAATCAACTCGGTCCAGGCAACGGCGCAGCTGCGCCCTGGTTATACTGGGGTGCTGCACAGCTGCGCCAGTACCAGACTTGCGTGTTGTTGGCCAAGGCCCTGCGCAGCTGCGCCAGTTTTGAACTGGGGAGCTGCGCAGCTGCGCCGGTCCCTGATCCCAGTTTCTGCATATTTTGTTCCTGCTTGATGTCTGCTAAGTGATAGATATTGAAAGGAATTAACACAAGCATGCTAATGGTTTTGACCTACTTATATGAGTATATGGAGATAACATAAACATGATTTAGTTATGATTGCATGCAAGAATTATGAAACGACATATAGTGTTGAAGTAAACTTAAAGTTTAATGGACGAACGTCAACGTATATGAAGCATGATTATATTCTGATTTTGATACATGTTTGTATGACCTAGAAACACATGATTTGATACATGATTTGTATGACCTAGAGAAGTTTCATAACGAAATACGAACGTGCAAACCTCATTAGTAACGGAAATGTAAGTTTTACAAACGAACTTTTGACATGTGTGTAACACATTGATATTCTGATTTTCGAGGCATATTAGTATGAGGTAAAGACGCATGAAAGACATAATAATTTATGTATATATAGTTCATAGTATGACAAGAGCATGTTAGACCTCACTAGCAAATATTTCTAACAAAAATGCAAGTTTTGAAGGTTGATATTGACATGAAAAGACTATATATACATTCTGATTTTTTGGGCATGTTTATATAACCTTGAAATGCATATCGGACCTATTGACTTATGTATACGGATTTCATGATGTAACACGAACATGTTAGTAAGCCTTAATAATAAAAATATAAGTTTTGATTGAGAACCTTAACATGTTATTGCAAGTTTCGTATTCTGGAGTTTACGGACATATGAGATAATACTCGTAGATCCACTCATGTATCATACATGTATATATACCATGCTAGATGTTATGATTAAAATTTAGCGTAAACGAAGCATGTTTTCAACTAATAACTGTAATAGTTACATGTATGAAATGTGAATACTCATAAGTATGCCTAATGCAAAGTATATGAATACCTTATGTGTTTAAAGAGCGAGCATGATAGGCCTTGTGAATTCCATGACCTTGAATGGCTTTAAATTATTGAAAGTGTTAACTTAGAATCTATTGTATGAATGATTTGAACAAGGAAAGGTTGTATACACATAAAAGTATCCTTTAAACATGTATACATGCTACGTGATATTATATGATGTTACTTGAACCCGATTTTGACGGTTAACTTATGAGAATGCCATAACTTGCTAAAATAAAATACATTTAGTATTAATAATGGTCTTATGTGATATTAATAATATGAGAGCATGTTTGCTAATTGGTGCGATCTTATATGATATGAGAATGTGTTTAAACTCAAAAAGAGAAACGTTGAGGATAAAGGTATATTAGTCAAGACTTGTGAATTAAATATGATACTATATATGACTGTATAGTAAGGTTAAAGATTTAACTTATATGTGGATGGTATATATGAGATAAAGTATAACGTTAAACTATATGACTAATGGATATCATATATATATATATATATATATATATATATATATATATATACGTAACTATATTACGATAGGGATTCGAAAGTGTCGATTTATTTAACGAGGATAAACTACGCATAAGGCATGTTTTCTGACTTACTCTCATTTATAGTGCAAGTATCTGAACCCTACTTTTATTGTGTTGCAAGTATTCTATCCTTGTGGTTACTTATTCGAGGAACGTCGTAAGCTAGTTCCCTAACTTATACTCTTTCATTGTGCAAGTTTCCTTGAAACCGTTCTTGTATATTAATTGCAAGTATCTGACTACTCTTTTATTGAGAAAGTATTTGATTCATACTCTTTATTAAACACGTATTCGAGCTTGTACTAACTTTGGTCGTACGAGTAAATAGGTGCTAGAATAATTCTTGCCTTACAAACTTATGTTTCATAGTTTGATTTAAATCACGATTATATTCTTCGAATTATTGTTGCATGTATTGAACTCATAAATTGTTCTTATATACATTGTTGAAATTGTCTACGCCATTTAATTCGGCTAGACCAATATCATGAATTAGAAAGCAATCTACACCAACTGCCTTGGTGCGGACTCTTATAAATTGACTGAGTTGAACAACCCTTGTAAAAAGGGGAAATATATAGTCGGGGTGCCGACAGTGGTGTGACAGGTTATGCATAACTCCAGGTACGATAGGCTGATCCCCTAATTGTACTTGGTTGGGTTACCAAAAATATTTTTGGTGATTCTAGTAGAAGTTTGTGGTTCTTAGCGACCACTCAGTATCCAGTATTTATTTACTTGAAACTTTGAATTCTTTGGATTCTTTTATAAATCCTTGGTCCATAGCGACACTTAGTGATATCTATTCATTCACTTGAAATTGTTGAAACTTTTGAATCCTTTAATAACTTCTCGACCCGTAGTAGTCCTTATTCAACTTCACAGAATAGATTTGGAAGTCATTGCTATTTATTTTGTTCACAACATTCTTATTTGAAATCTTGAGCGATTAATTACCGTTTTACCCTTGAGATTTAGAACTTTATATATTCATGTTCACATTTATTGGCATATGACTTGCTGAGCAAATTTGTTGCTCACTCTTGTTTCCAATAAACATTTCAGTTAGGGCAGGGCAAGGTGGAACCCCACGACAGGACAAGTGCGAAGGCAAGGCTATGGAGTAGCTGTGCTTTTTCTATATTAGGATGTTTCTGTTATGTTATATTAAGACTTATTTAATGTTATGTATTAAGAAATATTTTGTTTAAGTTATGAAGTGTATTAGTAATAGTTTCGAGACTTGGGACGAGAATATTTATGTTATATCAATGTAAATTATTATGTTATTCCATTGTTTGAGATTTTAGTTGTTATTAGAATTAGTACGTGATGAACCGAATTCGAGATCAGTGACGGTCTGAATTTGGGGGCGTCACAGGTTGGTATCAAAGCGGTCCTTAGACTATAACCTTAGAAGAATTTAGAGAGTAGAAGGAGATAAAACTCATGTAGAGTTTTCTTAGAAAGCTAGTAATGTTATTAAATATATTTTCATTCCATACAATGAAATTATGTTTTATTTGGAGATAATAATAAAGTTTATTAGTTATGTGATTATGGATGTCAGAGATAGGTAAACCTGGTAGGGTCATGGAGGAGGAACCATGTGATATACATGTGGTATCCGCAACACCCCTTGAAGTTAAGCCTTTTTCAGCAGTAACCTTAACCTAGGAGGAGATGGAATTGGAATATAACCAGAAATCCACGGTGGAAGTTTTCTTTTAGGATTGAGACATGTTTGAGTTTCTTTAAAATGAAAAATAAGATACAATAGTGGGAGGCGAAGTTCCAGACCTTCAGATTAGTAACTAATAGATACAGACATGGTGAGAGTGAAGGTAGTAGGTAGTTAGTGGAATAAGTGTCGCGAATGATATAGATGCGAAACAGTGTTATAGATCCCAATTTTAGGGATAATGTGGGAAGTATCTTTCTAACCCCAACTTTAGTGGTACCCGAGAGGGGTATGTTTTGAGACTAGCAGAATGCTATACGATGTGATATGTTTTCTTGTGGCATGTTTATATTAAACGTGCGTGTAGTAGCCAGATTATGTTAAATAATAACAAGGGAGAATAGACATAAAACTTATACCTCTTAAGAAGTATTAGATGTTTAACAAAGAAATGATAATACCATTTTATTTCTACGTAGAGAAATGTCAATACCTCAAGGAGGAGAGACTCGTCAAGCAACGGAGAATGGAGATAGGGAACTGAATCAAGAACCCTTACAACAATTAGTAGACCTTATAGTAAATGCTTTTGAAGAAGGAATCAATTATTATAAGAAGAGGCAGACGAAAACTTCAGAGGTAGGAAAAGATATTAACTTGACTAAAGAAGGAGAGGATAATAATTCAAAGAAAGCGAATGAAGGTAGGATGGAAGAGAGTAGTAGTGGTAGTAGTAAGAATTTCAAGAGGAAGTGGAATGAGAATAAGTATGTACGAGGAGAAGGACAACTATGGAAGAAGAAGATAGAAGCCTGTAAGAAATGTGGAAAGAACCACATGGGAGCGTGTTTGAAAGGGAAACATGTATGCTATAAGTGCGGTGAGAAGGGTCATATTTCTCCTAACTGTCATAGGGAGGAGAAAACCAAAGATTGTTTTGCGTATGGATCTGAAAAACGTCAGATACGTTATTGGCAGGAGGAAACAATCGAGAAGGGAAACATAAACAAAAGAAGACGGGACAACAACAACATCAACAACAATTCGAGGGGAAGTCACCAAGAAGGACTCAAGAAAAAGAACAAGGTTTGCCCAAAATGTGGAAAGAGTCATCAATGAGAGTGCTGGAAGGGACGAGGCGTTTGCTATAACTGCGGTCAGGAAGGGCATATTTCCCCAAATTGCCCAAACCCGAAGAAGATCAGAGGATGCTTTGGTTGTAAGTCAACAAATCATCAGGTTAAGAACTGCCCAAAGAAAGGAAGGAAGGAAGAAGACAGCAACAAAGGAAGCCATAGTATCATGCTTCCAGTTCGATGTCCTCTTATAGATTTTTTTCTTCTTTGTATTAAGATTTAAATGATCAAATATCTTCTTAAGTTTATAGCTATTTCTTCTGATGTAGAATATAAGAAGAGATAGAAACAAAAAGTTTACAGCCTCTCTTAATTTCTTTCATTTACGCCTCACTGCTATTCATTCTATCTCAAGTTGATTTTATATTTGGCAGTCGTGCATCCGATTATGGATTGATGAAGGTTGAATTTTGTTTGCCAAGAAGGTTTTATTAGTAACTTGTTTTAAATGGTTGACCAAAAGAAAAAACAACCAGTATTCTCAAAGGTCGAAGAGCTTCGTCCTGCAGCTCATGGGCTTAACCTAACTCTAAAGGTTGTTAGCTCAAAGATGATAATGTAGAGAGGTCAACGACGCCAATTGCGTCTTGCTGAATGCTTGGTAGGTGATGAGACTGGAATGATTATGTTCATAGCCAGAAACGATCAGGGTATGATTTATTGTTGAAGTTACTCGAAGGCATAATAATTCATAAAAATTATATTTCCTTTCTAGAAGGATACTTCAACACACCTTAGCAGGTTTTTATTTTGTAGTCATCTTTACTCTAAGATTTAAAATTTAAAATTTTTAATTGGAATACTGTCTTCTTCAATTGTTTTATTCGTTTGATCAAAGTTATTTTTAACACGAGAACAAAATTGTGCAGGTGGATACGTCTCTAAAGCTATTGAAGGTGTGGAAGCATGTTCTTCAAGGTGAATATGTTTAAATCTTTGTCTTTTGAATTAGGAGCCTCATTATGCGAATGAGGTAGTATATATAGTTTTGGATGGTTTTCTTCAGAAGTGTTTAGTTGCTCTCAAAACTTTAATATATATGTGTATATATATGTCTACATGTTGGATGGTCATATACTGTTTAATTTGAATGAGTACAAGTTATTAAATTTGGAGAATCTCTCTTTGATCCTACAGTGATTTATTAATGGGTATAAATTTCTAATCTTCTAGTAGTTTCCTTTAAAAAGTGGATGAAATTTGGTATAATATCTATAAGCAGTATTTCACTAAAGATGTGTACCCGATTCATAACTTCGATTAAGACTGATATAGATGTTTGCATGTTGAATGACCCTGTATGTGTGTTTGTGTGTGTGAGTTATAGTGCAGAAAATTTGTATATTTAGCCGTCATTATAATATCTTAATTTCAGACAAAGGTCCAATCCGTTATTCAAACTAGCCCGTGTAATCAACGGACTACCAACTAGTGTGATATAATTTTTAAACTAAACAGTTTTCTTGATCATCCTACCTATTCTAACATTTAACATTCAATCTTGAACCAAAAAAGTAACTTGAAGTCAAAAACAAAAAACTTGAAAGAATAAGGACGGGAAAAATAAGTACGGAAAAGCTACAACTTTTTTTGGTTTTTAAGTTTATGAAAGGAAGAAATAACATTAAAACTTAAACGACTAATTTAGCATGTTATTAAATCTCGTTATGTTTGTCAGTAAATATGAGTTTTGAATGGAAAAAAAAAAAGAATGAAACTTAATTTATTATGAAAAAAAGGCTAGAAATTTGAATGTTTTGTTTCCTGTTAGGCTGTTACTGAGTTTATAAGAAAAAAGAAAAAAAAAACTTAAGTTTCACATTTAAATTACTTATTCCGTACAATTCTTACTTTTCCATTCATTAAAAAACTTGGTAGCAAAAGAATTGGACAAAAAACTTAAGTTTCTGTTCATTTCTTTTCTTTTCATTTTAAAATTTAAAGTACTCACAAACAAAAGAAATTGCCTAAAAGTTTAAATTTTCGAAATTTCTTTTCTATTATGTTAGATTTAAACTCAGAATCACAGTGTATGACACCCAAATAAAAATAAAAGGAAAAAATACTATCTAAATGAAAATAATTTCTATAAAACCTAAAGTCACGAATAATTTTTTTAAAAAAAAATGGGTAATGAATGGTAAAATAAGAACTTGAATAAAATTTGGAATTTTTATATTCTCTCAATTCCAAAAGTTAAAATCATTGTTTGACTTTTTGAAGTGAGAAATTTTCAAAATCAAATATGATAAATATTAGTTTAATTGTAGTCAATATAATCATAAATACTGTAAATTATCAAAAAAAATAACTATTAATTGTAAAATTTATTATTTGATAATTCTTATCAAATCAACTTAATTTTGAGTTTAAAAATTAATATTTCAAGCTAACTGACTTTCAAAAGTCAATAATAAATTTTATAGTTCTTATCGAATCTACTTAATTTAGAATTTAACAATATCTTAAATTAACTTTCAAAAGTCGATAATAATTTTATAATTTGAAACACGTTATTTTATTTTTCTTCATTTTTCCTCAAATTTTCAAATTCCAAAATGTTTTAACTAACATAAAAGGACGAGACTGATAGAGCGAGAGATTGCATGTGATTCATCCCATAAAATTTTATTCATGACTTCAATAAATTTTCACTAACATAGGAGAGGGAGGGTGATAAGAAGAAAATAAGAGAGATAATTACACATAATTCATTCCATTAAATTTTATTCATAACTTATTTCCAGCATGCATAAAAGTAAAGAGCGTAAAAAAATGAATCATTTTTTGATACTAGAACGATCCAACCGACTCATTGTCAGATTGCTCCGCGTCAATATAATCAGGAAACGGAACAATTCCAGCTTCTATATTCTGTAAATCCTCTACAAGAATCTTGAACCTAGACAGGAGCTTTTCAGCAACTGTTAGGCTTGGAAATGGCGCACCCCGGTCACCCCAAGCTTCCAACACCTCGTCATAATTCAACTTCAGGCCAAGCACTCCGGAAGTCGAATCTGGAATTGAATTCTTTGTAAACTCTCCGGGAACTAAATTTTCTTGTGGAGGAGGAGATTCAGAAGGTTTGGATTCCACAGGTGGTTTCTCAAAAACTTTGTTCTCTTCCCATGTCCAACTTACTGGGGCTGTTGACATGATGATGATGATGATACTTAATGTTTGTGGTCTAAGACTCTTGTGTTTTGAGGTGCAGGCTGCATGAGTTATATATACTGTTAGAAAGCATTAATCATGCAAAAATGGGTGGCATAAATTTTGGCTTAATGAATGACAATTGACATAATTTTGAAGATATGATGCCTCAATTCAAGTTATTTGGTTGATTTTTAATTAATTGAAAAAAAAAAATTAGGATTACGCTAATATTTTGTATTGTGATGTTATGGTAAGTTTGAAGGGATGAGCATGCAGGAAATTGTGCTATCAATTTCATTTTTTTTGAAAATGTTATTTTCTGTTTTTTGACGATAAAAAAAATACTTTTAGGAAATTAAGTTATAAAACTATTACTAATTTTATGACTGTATAGCCTCAAATCAAAAAATTTATATCAATTTTGAGTATTAAAATGAATTGAATTAACTTTAAAAGGTCAATACTAATTTTACATTTCAGAAGGGAGAAAGAATTAGTATATAATATGATACCTCAATTCAAGCTGACTGGACAATTTTGATTGACTGATGAAAAAAATATTGATTGCACTAATATTTTGTTATATGAAATCATTATAAATTTGAAAGGATGAACTTCCTGGAAATAAAGTTCTCCATTCCTTCTATTATATAATATGATACCTTCTTTTTTATGGTAAAAATTTAATATGGTGTGCCTGTTGGGAAAAATTATCTCCTAAATACTATTATTTTTGATAAATTAGACGGATAAAATATAAGCACATGCCAAACAGATTAAATTTGCAGTTCCACCGAAATAATAACCACTGCAGAAATAATGAGTAGAAAATATCCAACCACGAGACACCAAGATTTTACATGAAAAACCCTCTAAAACTAAGAATTAAAAACCACGGGACGATCTCCGAAAAAATCTACTAGAATAATCTGAGAGAATACAAAGATATCTTAATTTGAGTACAAACTCAAATTACTTCACCACAATGACTATGTGATGGAACCCAAATAAAATCACCTTTTTATTTGAACTATCTTTCTCTCTCCATTTAAGCTAAGCAAAATGCAAAAACTTTTCACTCTCTCTAATCTAAACTCTCAGATGAGAGTATATGTTTTGTGTTGGTGTTGGTGTATACTATCCCTCCTCATTTGCCTTTTTTTATAGCACAAATCTGAGGGGAGTAAGCAAAGAAAAGAGCAGGCCAAATTCAAAGGTCCGGACTGTGGAAAAAAGAATGGGCGAGGACTGTTGACCAACAATCTCCCCCTCCCAACCCATTCGAGGAGGTAATCTCTGTGACCCCGTCACTTGGAATCCATGCCGACCAATTCCTTGCAAAATTCCATCTTGTCACGAGTGACAACTTTTGTCAACATGTCTGAGGGGTTCTCGTCGGTGTGAACTTTCTTCACTTTCATCAATTCTTTTTCCATCACTTCTCGAAGCCAGTGATAACAAACATCAATATGCGTAGTACGATTATGATACGTGGCGTTCTTGGTTAAGTCAATTGCACTCTGACTATCACAATAAACCACGTGCTCATCTTGTGTCAGACCCAACTCTTGGAGAAACCGTGATCTGCAACTGTTCTGCTGTAACCTTGATCCACCATAAATGAATCAAATTTCATGTACTACTGCCTTGGGGCATGTTTCAGGCCGTATAAACTTTTCTTCAACTTGCAAACCAAGTGCTCTTTCCCTTTAACTTCAAATCCCTCTGGCTACTCTATGTAGATTTCTTCCTTCAAATCACTATGAAGGAATGCAGTTTTTACATCCAACTGCTCAAGCTCAAGATTCATACTAGCAACTAATCCCAGAACTACTCGAATAGAAGTCATCTTCACAACTGGATAAAAAATCTCATCGAAGTCAATACCTTACTTTTGAGCAAAACAATTGACGACTAACCGAGCCTTATACTTCAGTAGTTTTTCACCATTCTTCTTAAGCTTGAACACCTATTTGTTCTTCAATGTTTTCCTGCCCATCAGAAGTGTAGTTAACTTATAGGTGTGATTCTTGTGCAAAGAATCCATCTCATCCTGCATAGCTCTCAGCCAATTGCTCTTCTCCTTATGAGTCTGGACTTCCTGAAAATCTTCTGGCTCCCCCTCCTCAGCAACTAAAAGATATTCAGATGAAGGATATCTGACTGATGGCACACGTTCTCTCATGGATCTTCTTAGCTGAGGTTCTTTAATGTCAAGTTGCCCCCCCTGATCAACACTCTCTACATCTGACCCATCACCATCGTGCAAATCTGTATCAGTCATATCTTCATTCTGACCTCTTTCTCTGGGATGTATAGCATTATCAAAATGCTCATAATTCTGGTGCTCATGAAACACCACATCTCTACTATTGAATAATTTCTTCTGCACTTGATCCCATAACCGGTATCCAAACTCTGCATCTCCATAGCCAACAAGCACACATGGAGTAGATTTGTCATCAAGCTTTGATCTTTGTTCCTTGGGGATATGTGCAAAAGCCTTGCACCCAAATACCCTCAAATAAGAATGAGACAAATCCTTACCACTCCAAATCTTTTCTGGAATCTAAAAATCTAACGGTGCTGATGGAGATATATTAATCAGGTAACAGGTTGTACGGACTGCTTCACTCCAGAATGACTTAGGCAGTTTAGCCATTCTCAACATGCATCACACTCTCTCAATAATAGTGCGATTCATTCTCTCAGCCACACCATTATGCTGTGGGGTACCAGGAACAGTCTGCTCATGCCGAATGTGTGACGCCCCAAATTCGGGTCCCTAGTACCTCGGACCTGGTACGTTACGATACATCATTTCTATAACTATTGCGGAAGATATAAACATAAATTGCTTATACAATAACTTTTACACATAATACCCAAGGTCTGTTACCTTAACGTAATACCTGCATTCAATATCCTACACGACATACAATGTCATTTGTATCGAATACTATTACAAGTTTAACCTGCATCCAAATCTAATTTTGGAATTTGTCTTTGTCTTTGCCTGTATCCGAAGTTTTGTCTTAATCTAAAATATTTATCATGATATAGCAATGGTGAGCAACAAGTTTGCCTAGCAAGTTTAAGTTCAAATGAAGATATATCATTATTGAAAAGAATAATAAGCTGACAAACTTTCAATAATATAAGAATTGTGAAAGAACATGAATCAATAATGCTGAATAGCCAACAATGAACATGAATAAATTCAACTGAATCAAATGGTAATGAAGGTGATCAGCCTTTCATACCTGATGAACATATGCAACATACACTAAGTGCGAATCAATAATCAGTATAGATGTGAATAATTAACAATAATTATTCACGAACATGCTTTGTAATATAACTCAAAGTTTGAGTTAGAGAAAACTTGCTCAATAAAAGAGTATAGGAACTTGCTTAAAACAAGCATAGTTCAGGAACTTGCCTGATTCGTTGATTACTGCTACGAAATTTAATTTAATCGCTTTATTGGAAAGACCTATCAGTTATAAGATTGATCTTTCAATTAGCATAACATACTTTATAAGTAAACTATCTAACATTTAAACACATAGTCAAATATTAGATAACCTTAACACTATACATATGCACAAGTCTAAACCTAGCACACACCGAGCCTTTAATAATATTCAATATAGTATACTGAGTGGTTTTCCACAAATAACTAGCAAATTAGTTTCCGTCTCGTCTACACTGTTTTCATAGTGAGATCAGTTACTAATTCGTAGATCCCTTCCCCATATGAAGGAGTCGTTTAGCCCAGCTACTATACATCAACCATTAAAGGATATGACTGTACTACCTTAGACTTAACACTACTGTATCATATAACTTATGAATTGACACTTAGTCTTTCCTTTTATAAGTCCTTTATAATTTAGTAAGTTGAATACCTAATCTTGCAACATGGATTCAGACTGAATTTCAATTTAGTAAACTATTTTCCAATAATTATTACCATTTAAAATGATTTTTAATTCATTAATATCATATTTATATGATTTAAATACCACTTAATTCCATTATCATTAATATTTATTTACTATCAAATATTAATGAAATACATGTCATAATATTATAAGTTATTTATAATATCACAAAGTATTTTTAATACCTTAATATCACATTTAATTGATTTTAAAATATTTAAAACCATTATTAAATAACTATCATTAATATTAAAATATTAATGTATTTCATAACAAAATATTAAAAGTCATCCAAAATAACTTAAAATATTTCCTAACACTTTAATATATTTTTAAAGTATTAAAATTATTTTTAAGTAATTTATTTAATATAATTATTAAATAAATTTAATATCATTAATATTTAAATAATTTGAGCATTATAAATGCATGTAAAAATAAATATTCGTGTACTATATTTGAAATAAATCGAGCATTATAACTGCTTTATAAAATGAATATTCTACTATTCTATTTGAGATAATTTCAGTATTATAACTGCTTATAACATGAGTATTCTTACTAAATACTTGAAGAAAATCGGACATAGCAACTGCTTATAAAAGTATATTTTCTACTTTATAAGAGAAATAAATCGGACATTATAACTGCTTGTAAATAGAACTTTTGTACTATTTACTTAAAATAATTTGGGCATTATAACTGCTTGTAAAAGTATATTTTTACTAAATATATAAAGAATAATGAACATAATAACCACAAGAGTAAATACCTCTTGGAGTTGCAAGCTTTAACTAATCCTTTGAAATCTTGAAACTCAAAAACCTTCCTCTCTTTCTCTCTCTAGCCAAAATTCTCCTCTCTCTCTCTAACCATATTTTTGGTTTTAAAAAAAATGAAGAGAAATGGCTCCTAGTTATAGAAAAATATAGTTTCAATAATTGCACGTTAGGGGCTCGACTTTTTACAGTTTGCCCCCGACTTATTACAGTTGGTACTCTGGTTAATTACGCTTTAGTACCTCATTAATTGCACTTTAGTCACTGGGTGACATCATGATGACATCACTTTTTTGTGTTTCGTTAATGTTGATGTCATGCTTGCATCATGCTTGCATCATCTGTGTTTCTTTAAGGATGATGTCATGCTTGCATCATCTCTTCTCTGATTGGTTGATTTAAGTTCACATGGATTGGAGGGTATTTTGGTCATTTTCCAGATAATTTTAAAGGTAATTTGGCCATTTTACCTCCAAAAGGGTATTCTAATAATTTCTCACACAATTTGAAGGGTAGTTCGGTCATTTCGCCTCCAAAAGGATATTCTAATAATTTCTCACATAATTTTAAGGGTAGTTCGGTCATTTCCTATGATTTCCTTAAAATTTAACCCTTATGGTTTGATAAATAATATTAGGGTTTGCTAATTACCATTAAGGTTTACAAATTAGGGTTTAGGATTTCCGAATAAAAAATTAGAGTTTTCTAACTGCAGATTGGGGTTTCTACCATTAGGGTTTACTAAGGTTATACCTTATCTGATCAACATTTGATCATTAATACCTTATTATACAAACACACAATCATAGCTACAATTATAATAACTGTATTAACTATTAAATCCCTATTCTTAATTAGGGTTAGGGTTTTCATCAACTGAATTAGGGTTTATCAATTTAAAATTAGGGTTTTCCCATGTTACCCTTTACCTGATTCATACTCAACCCTTAACCACATACTGTACACACATATAATCACAAAATCATATAAGTCTTTCGCAAAAATTTTAAATCCACCAAAATACTTCACAAAAATGTCAAATTCATACACTTATTTTCTGTCTAGGTCTATTATTTAATCTTAAATTAATCATTTAAGATTTTAGTAAATTGTCTAAATTCTCGTGTTGTCACAGAATGACATGCTTACTGCAATATTCAGCAAACTCCTTTGAAGTGTATTCCCCTCCGTTGTCGCTACGAAGACACTTCAATGATTTTTCAGTCTCCCGTTCAACCATAGCATGAAAACTCTGAAAATGCTAGAATACCTGGTCTTTTGTTCTCAACAAAAAAATACCCACACCGTCCGCGAAGCATCATCAATAAAGGTAACAAAGTACCTATTTCCACCCAAAGACTCAACCTCAATGGGTCCACATACATCAGAATAAACCCTCTCTAGTAACTCTGATTTTCTTTTAGCGGAACTACTAAAAGAAACTCTATGTTGTTTCCCAAACAAATAATAGTCACAGGGGTTTAAAACGGTACCTTTAGCAAAAGGAATGAGTGACCTTTTTGCTAATAACTGCAACCCTTTCTCACTCATGTGGCCAAGCCTCTTATGCCATAAGTTTTGTGAAGATTCATCCTCAACTACATTCAATTCGCTAGAACACACCTTCACATGAGTCTTATACAACAAACAACAAGTAGCACCTCTTGCAATCACCATAGAGCCCTTGGTAAGCTTCCACTTTCCACTGCCAAAGTGATTCTCATAGCCTTCTTTGTCCAAGGCCATGCCAGAAATCAAGTTGAGACGCAGATCAGGAATGTGTCTAACATCCCTCAAGGTAACAGTGCAACTAACACCTGTCTGAATGAAAACATTGCCAATTCTAGTAATCTTGGATTGATCAGTATTTCCCATTCTCACGTACCCAAAGTCTCCTGCTTTGTAAGTTGTGAAGAATTCTCTCTTGGGTGTAGCATGATACGAGGCACCAGTATCAACCACGTAAACAACTTTCTGATCATCAACATACAAGCATTCTTCTTCCCCAAATGAAAAAATCACAACATCTTCAGTGACTGTGGTTGCAGTGTTCTTCTCCTCAACCTTTCCTTGCTCACCATGTTTTTGCTTGTCTAACCAGATTCTGCCATTTCTCTTGTAATAACCTTCCTTATTACAATGGAAGCATCTATACATTTCACCTTGTCTGGTCTTTGACTTACTCCTATGATTTTTCTTTTGCTGCGACTTTGATCTCTATTGTGAAATCTCCTAAAATTGCTTCTGCCCTTGTTTTCTGCAACAAGAGCATGTGTCTCAAAATTTACTCCTGCTCCTTTCGCCTTGTCTCCTCATTATGAAGACTGTCCTTGACCATCTGCATAGTCATTTTTCCCACTGGAGCTGAACTGCTTAAAGACA
This sequence comes from Panax stipuleanatus, assembly GCA_020205555.1. NCBI lineage: Eukaryota > Viridiplantae > Streptophyta > Magnoliopsida > Apiales > Araliaceae > Panax > Panax stipuleanatus. The sequence continues at coordinate 31,305,194 of CM035116.1, read as the reverse complement.
CCACAAAAGTCTCCCAGCTGTTTAGCAACGAACTGAGAAGCAAAAGAGCCTGAATCTCATCATCAAGATTCAACTTCATGGTGGAGAACTGGTTCACCAAGCCTTGGAACTCACTCATATGCTTCGACACACTGCTCCCATCTTTGTACTTCAGGTTCACAATTTTTCGAATCACAAAAGTTTTATTTTGTGCATTCTTCTTCTCGTACATAGACTCTAGTGTTGTTCATAGTGTATGAGCATTCGTCTCCTGCGAAACATGGTGGAACACACTTTGATCAATCCACTACCGGATGTGACCAATAGTCTTCCTATTCATTTTATTCCAATCAGCCTCAGATTTATCCGCGGGCTTCTTTCCTACGAGCTCCAACGGATCAAACAAATTCTTACAATAAAGGATATCCTCCATTCTGGGCTTCCAGATCGAAAATTTTGAAGATGTTAATTTAATTATGTCTCCGACTGATTCCTCCATAAAATTTATCAAAAAACAACCGGGCAAATAACCTTAGCTCTGATACAAGTTGTTGGGAAAAATCACCTCCCAAATACTGTTGTTTTTGATAAATTAGACGGATAAAATATCAGCACATGCCAAATAAATTAAATTTGCAGTTTCACCGAAATAATAACTACTGCCGAAATAATGAGTAGAAAATATCTAACCACGAGACTCCAAGATTTTACGTGGAAAACCCTCTAAAACTAAGAGGTAAAAACCACGGGATGATCTCCGAAAAAATCTACTAGAATAATCTGAGATAATATAAAGATATCTTAATTTGAGTACAAACTCAAATTACTTCACCACAATGACTATGTGATGGAACCCAAATAAAAACACCTTTGTATTTGAACTATCTTTCTCTCTCAATTTAAGCTAAGCAAAATGCAAAAGCTTTTCTCTCTCTAATCTAAACTCTCGGATGAGAGTATCTGTTTTGTGTTGGTGTTGGTGTATATTATCCCTCCTCATTTGCCTTCCTTTTATAGCACAAATCTGAGGGGAGTGAGCAAAGAAAAGAGCAGGCCAAATTCAAAGGTTCGGACTGTGGAAAAAAGAATGGGCGAGGACTGTTGACCAACAATCTCCCCTTCCCAACCCATTCGAGGAGGTAATCTATGTGACCCCGTCACTTAGAATCCATGCCGACCAATTCCTTGCAAAATTCCAGCTTGTCACGAGTGACAACTTTTGTCAACATGTCTGAGGGGTTCTCGTCGGTGTGAACTTTCTTCACTTTCTTCAATTCCTTTTCCATCACTTCTCGAAGCCATTGATAATGAACATCAATGTGCTTAGTACGATTATAATATGTGGCATTCTTGGTTAAGTCAATTGCACTCTGACTATCACAATAAACCACGTACTCATCTTGTGTCAGACCCAACTCTTGGAGAAACCGTTTTAACCATAACATCTTCTTGCCTTCTTTCGTAGCGGCGATGTATTCTGACTCAGTTGTAGACAAAGTAACACACTGTTGTAACTTGGACTGCCATGATACTGCTCCCCCTGCAAAAGTAAACAAATACCCCGAAGTAGACATCTTCTCTTCAGAACCGGCCATGTCTGCATCTGTAAAACCCTCCAAGACGAGACTCGAACTACACAACCACAAACATAATTTGGAATTAGCTTTCAAGTATCTGAGAATCCACTTAACTGCTTCCCAAAGTTCTCTACTAGGATTTGACAAATACCTGCTCACAACACCAACTGCGTGAGTAATATCTGGCCGTGTACACACCATTGCGTACATAAGACTTCCTATAGCAGAGGAGTAGGGAATTGTTGCCATATCATCTCTCCCTTCTTTAGTAGAAGGACATATGCGCTTTGTCAACTTAATATGACCGGCAAGAGGTGTACTAACTGGCTTAGCATCACCCATATTGAACCTTGCAAGCACCCGTTTAACATACTTTTCTTGTGACAACCACAGTCTCTTGGCTTTCCTGTCACGAACAATTTTCATGCCCAAAATTTGTTTTGCTAGACCTAAGTCCTTCATATCAAAGGTCTTAAGCAGCTCACCCTCGAGCCTGTGAATTATTTCAGCATTCTGCCCAACTATCAACATATCATCTACATATGGCAACAGAATAACAAAGTTACCATCCGGGAACTTCTTGACATACACACAGTGATCTGCAACTGTTCTGCTGTAACCTTGATCAACCATAAATGAATCAAATTTCATATACCACTGCCTTGGGGCTTGTTTCAGGCCATACAAACTTTTCTTCAACTTGCAAACCAAGTGCTCTTTCTCTTTAACTTCAAATCCATCTGGCTGCTCCATGTAGATTTCTTTCTTCAAATCACCATGAAGGAATGCAGTTTTTACATCCAACTGCTCAAGCACAAGATTCATACTAGCAACTAATCCCAGAACTACTCGAATAGAAGTCATCTTCACAACTGGATAAAAAATCTCATCGAAGTCAATACCTTGCTTTTGAGCAAAACCATTGACGACTAACCGAGCCTTATACTTCAGTAGTTTTTCACCATTCCTCTTAAGCTTGAACACCTATTTGTTCTTCAATGTTTTCCTGCCCATCGGAAGTGTAGTTAACTTATAGGTGTGATTCTTGTGCAAAGAATCCATCTCATCCTGAATAGCTCTTAGCCAATTGTTCTTCTCCTTATGAGTCTGGACTTCCTGAAAATCTTCTGGCTCCCCCTCCTCAGTAACTAAAAGATATTCAGATGAAGGATATCTGACTGATGGCACACGTTCTCTCATGGATCTTCTTAGCTGAGGTTCTTCAATGTCAGGTTGCTCCCCCTGATCAACACTATCTACATCTGACCCATCACCATCGTGTAAATCTGTATCAGTCACATCTTCATTCTGACCTCCTTCTCCAACTGTGGCATTCTGTACTGGAGATGGAACTTCGCTGAGGTCTGGAACTCTTTTATCTCTAGGATGTGTAGCATTATCAAAATGCTCATAATTCTGGTGCTCATGAAACACCACATCTCTGCTACTGAATAATTTCTTCTGCACTGGATCCCATAACCGGTATCCAAACTCTGCATCTCCATAGCCAACAAACACACATGGAGTAGATTTGTCATCAAGCTTCCATCTTTGTTCCTTGGGGATATGTGCAAAAGCCTTGCACCCAAATACCCTCAAATAAGAATAAGACAAATCCTTACCACTTCAAATCTTTTCTGGAATCTAAAAATCCAACGGTGCTGATGGAGATCTATTAATCAGGTAACAGGTTGTACGGACTGCTTCACTCCAGAATGACATAGGCAGTTTAGCCATTCTCAACATGCATCACACTCTCTCAATAATAGTGCGGTTCATTCTCTCAGCCACACCATTATGCTTTGGGGTACCAGGAACAGTCTGTTCATGCCGAATGACATGCTTACAGCAATATTCAGCAAACTCCTTTGAAGTGTATTCCCCTCTTTTGTCGCTACGAAGACACTTCAATGATTTTCCAGTCTCCCTTTCAACCATAGCATGAAAACTCTGAAAATGCTGGAATACCTAGTCTTTTGTTCTCAACAAAAATACCCACACCTTCCGCAAAGCATCATCAATAAAGGTAACAAAGTACCTATTTCCACCCAAAGACTCAACCTCAATGGGTCCGCATACATCAGAATAAACCCTCTCTAGTAACTCTGATTTTCTTTTAGCAAAACTACTAAAAGAAACTCTATGTTGTTTCCCAAACAAACAATAGTCACATGGGTTTAAAACGGTACCTTTAGCAAAAGGAATGAGTGACCTTTTTGCTAATAACTGCAACTATTTCTCACTCATGTGGCCAATCCTCTTATGCCATAAGTTTGGTGAAGAGTCATCTTCAACTGCATTCAATTTGCTAGAACACACCTTCACATGAGTCTTGTACAACGAACAACAAGCAGCACCTCTTGCAATCACCATAGAGCCCTTGGTAAGCTTCCACTTTCCACTGCCAAAGTGATTCTCATAGCCTTCTTTGTCCAAGGCCATGCCAGAAATCAAGTTGAGACGCAGATTAGGAACGTGTCTAACATCCCTTAAGGTAACAGTACAACCAACACCTGTCTGAATGCAAACATCGCCAATTCCAATAATCTTGGACTGATCAGTATTTCCCATTCTCACATACCCAAAGTCTCCTGCTTTGTAAGTTGTGAAGAATTCTCTCTTGGGTGTAGCATGATACGAGGCACCAGTATCAACCACCCAATCAACTTTCTGATCATCAACATACAAGCATTCTTCTTCCCCAAATGAAAGAATCACAACATCTTCAGTGACTGTGGCTGCAGTGTTCTTCTCCTCAACCTTTCCTTGCTCACCATTTTTCTGCTTGTCTAACCAGATTCTGTAATTTCTCTTGTAATGACCTTCCTTATTACAATGGAAGCATCTATACATTTCACCTTGTCTGGTCTTTGACTTGCTCCTATGATTTTTTCTTTTGCTGCGACTTTGATCTCCTTTGTGAAATCCCCTAAAATTGCTTTTGCCCCTGTTTTTTGCAACAAGAGCATGTGTCTCAAAATTTACACCTTGCTTCTTTTGCCTTGTCTCCTCATTATGAAGACTATCCTTGACCATCTATATAGTCATTTTTCCCTCTAGAGCTGAATTGCTTAGAGACACCACAAAAGTCTCCTAGCTGTTTGGCAACGAACTAAAAAGCAAAAGAGATTGAATCTCATCATCAAGATTCAACTTCATGGTGGACAGCCGGTTCACCAAGCCTTGGAACTCACTCATATGCTTTGACACACTTCTCTCGTCTTTGTACTTCAGGTTCACAATTTTTTGAATCACAAAAGTTTTATTTTGTGCATTCTTCTTCTCGTACATAGACTCTAGTGTTGTCCACAGTGTATGAGCATTCATCTCATGCGAAACATGGTGGAACATACTTTGATCAATCCAATGTCGGATGTGACCAATAGTCTTCCTATTCATTTTATTCCAATCAGCCTCAGATTTATCCGAGGGCTTCTTTCCCTCGAGCTCCAACGGATCAAACAAATCCTTGCAATAAAGGATATCCGCCATTCTAGGCTTCCAGATCGAAAAATTTGAAGATGTTAATTTAATCATGGCTCCGACTGATTCCTTCATAAAATTTATCAAAAAATAACCGAACAAATAACATTAGCTCTGATACCAGTTGTTGGGAAACATCACCTCCCAAATACTGTTGTTTTTGATAAATTAGACGGATAAAATATCAGCACATGCCAAACAGATTAAATTTGCAGTTTCACCGAAATAATAACCACTGCAAAAATAATAAGTAGAAAATATCCAACCACGAGACATCAAGATTTTACGTGAAAAACCCTCTAAAACTAAGAGGTAAAAATCACGGGTCGATCTCCGAAAAAATCTACTAGAATAATCTGAGAGAATACAAAGATATCCTAATTTGAGTACAAACTCAAATTACTTCACCACAATGAATATGTTATGGAACTCAAATAAAAATACTTTTTTATTTGAACTATCTTTCTATCTCTATTTAAGCTAAGCAAATTGCAAAAGCTTTTCTCTCTCTCTAATCTAAACTCTCGGATGAGAGTATATGTTTTGTGTTGGTGTTGGTGTATATTATCCCTCCTCATTTGCCTTCCTTTTATAGTACAAATCTGAGAGGAGTGAGCAAAGAAAAGAGCAGGCCAAATTCAAAGGTCCGGACTGTGGAAAAAAGAATGGGCGAGGACTGTTGACCAACAATCTCCCCTTCCCAACCCATTCGAGGAGGTAATCTATGTGACCCCGTCACTTAGAATCCATGCCGACCAATTCCTTGCAAAATTCCAGCTTGTCACGAGTGACAACTTTTGTCAACATGTCTGAGGGGTTCTTGTCGGTGTGAACTTTCTTCACTTTCTTCAATTCCTTTTCCATCACTTCTCGAAGCCATTGATAATGAACATCAATGTGCTTAGTACGATTATAATATGTGGCATTCTTGGTTAAGTCAATTGCACTCTGACTATCACAATAAACCACGTACTCATCTTGTGTCAGACCCAACTCTTGGAGAAACCGTTTTAACCATAACATCTTCTTGCCTGCTTCCGTAGCGGCGATGTATTCTGACTCAGTTGTAGACAAAGCAACACACTTTTGCAACTTGGACTGCCATGATACTGCTCCCCCTGCAAAAGTAAACAAATATCCCGAAGTAGACTTCTTCTCTTCAGAACCGGCCATATCTGCATCTGTAAAACCCTCCAAGACTAGACTCGAACCACAAAACCACAAACATAAATTGGAATTAGCTTTCAAGTATTTGAGAATCCACTTAACTGCTTCCCAATGTTCTCTACCAGGATTTGACAAATACCTGCTCACAATACCAACTGCGTGAGCAATATCTGGCCGTGTACACACCATTGTGTACATAAGACTCCCTATAACAGAGGAGTAGGGAACAGTTGCCATATCATCTCTCCCTTCTTTAGTAGAAGGACACATTCTCTTTGTCAACTTAATATGACCGGCAAGTGCTGTACTAACTGGCTTAGCATCACCCATGTTGAACCTTGCAAGCACCCGTTCAACATACTTTTCTTGTAACAACCACAGTCTCTTGGCTTTCCTGTCATGAACAATCTTCATGCCCAAAATCTGTTTAGCTGGACCTAAGTCCTTCATATCAAAGGACTTAAACAGCTCACCCTTGAGCCTGCGAATCATATCAGCATCCTGCCCAACTATCAACATATCATCTACATATAGCAATAAAATAACAAAGTTACCATCTGGGAACTTCTTGACATACACACAGTGATCTGCAACTGTTCTGCTATAACCTTGAACCACCATAAATGATTAAATTTTATGTACCACTGCCTTGGGGCTTGTTTCAGGCTGTACAAACTTTTCTTCAACTTGCAAACCAAGTGCTCTTTCCCTTTAACTTCAAATCCCTCTAACTGCTCCATGTAGATTTCTTCCTTCAAATCACCATGAAGGAATGCAGTTTTTACATCCAACTGCTCAAGCTTAAGATTCATACTAGCAACTAACCCCAGCATTACTCGAATAGAAGTCATCGGCACAACTAGAGAAAAAATCTCATCGAAGTCAATACCTTGCTTTTGAGCAAAACCCTTGACGACTAACCGAGCCTTGTACTTCACTAGTTTTTCACTATCCTTCTTAAGCTTGAACACCCATTTGTTCTTCAATGTTTTCCTGCCCTTCAGAAGTGTAGTCAACTCATAGGTGTGATTCTTGTGCAAAGAATCCATCTCATCCTGCATAGCTCTTAGCCAATTGTTCTTCTCCTTATGAGTCTGGACTTCTTAAAAATCTTCTGGCTCCCCCTCCTCTGCAACTAAAAGATATTCAAATGAAGGATATCTGACGGATGGCACACGTTCTTTCATGGATCTTCTTAGCTGAGGTTCTTCAATGTCAGGTTGCTCCCCCTGATCAACACTCTCTACATCTGACCCATCACCATCATGAAAATCTGTATAAGTCATATCTTCATTCTGACCTCTTTCTCCAACTGTGGCATTCTGTACTGGAGATGGAACTTCACTGAGGTCTGGAACTCTATTATCTCTAGGCTGTGTAGCATTATAAAAATGCTCATAATTCTGGTGCTCATGAAACACCACATCTCTGTTACTGAATAATTTCTTCTGCACTGGATCCCATAACCGGTATCCAAACTCTGCATCTCCATAGCCAACAAACACACATGGAGTAGATTTGTCATCAAGCTTCCATCTTTGTTCCTTGGGGATATGTGCAAAAGCCTTGCACCCAAATACCCTCAAATAAGAATAAGACAAATCCTTACCACTTCAAATCTTTTCTGGAATCTAAAAATCCAACGGTGCTGATGGAGATCTATTAATCAGGTAACAGGTTGTACGGACTGCTTCACTCCAGAATGACATAGGCAGTTTAGCCATTCTCAACATGCATCACACTCTCTCAATAATAGTGCGGTTCATTCTCTCAGCCACACCATTATGCTTTGGGGTACCAGGAACAGTCTGTTCATGCCGAATGACATGCTTACAACAATATTCAGTAAACTCTTTTGAAGTGTATTCCCCTCCGTTGTCGCTACGAAGACACTTCAATGATTTTCCAGTCTCCCTTTCAACCATAGCATGAAAACTCTGAAAATGCTGGAATACCTAGTCTTTTGTTCTCAACAAAAATACCCACACCTTCTGCAATGCATCATCAATAAAGGTAACAAAGTACCTATTTCCACCCAAAGACTCAACCTCAATGGGTCCACATACATCAGAATAAACCCTCTCTAGTAACTCTGATTTTCTTTTAGCGGAACTACTAAAAGAAACTCTATGTTGTTTCCCAAACAAACAATAGTCACATGGGTTTAAAACGGTACCTTTAGCAAAAGGAATGAGTGACCTTTTTGCTAATAACTGCAACCCTTTCTCACTCATGTGGCCAAGCTTTCTATGCCATAAGTTTGGTGAAGAGTCATCCTCAACTGCATTCAATTCGCTAGAACACACCTTCACATGAGTCTTGTACAACGAACAACAAGCAGCACCTCTTGCAATCACCATAGAGCCCTTGGTAAGCTTCCACTCACTGCCAAAGTGATTCTCATAGCCTTCTTTGTCCAAGGCCATGCCAGAAATCAAGTTGAGACGCAGATCAGGAACGTGTCTAACATCCCTCAAGGTAACAGTGCAACCAACACCTGTCTGAATGCAAACATCGCTAATTCCAGTAATCTTGGACTGATCAGTATTTCCATTCTCACGTACCCAAAGTCTCCTGCTTTGTAAGTTGTGAAGAATTCTCTCTTGGGTGTAGCATGATATGAGGCACCAGTATCAACCACCTAAACAACTTTCTGATCATCAACATGCAAGCATTCTTCTTCCCCAAATGAAAGAATCACAACATCTTCAGTGACTGTGGCTGCAGTGTTTTTCTCCTCAACCTTTCCTTGCTCACCATTTTTCTACTTGTCTAACCAGATTCTGCAATTTCTCTTGTAATGACCTTCCTTATTATAATGGAAGCATCTATATGTTTCACCTTGTCTGGTCTTTGACTTGCTCCTATGATTTTTTCTTTTGCTGCGACTTTGATTTCCTTTGTGAAATCCCCTAAAATTGCTTCTACCATTGTTTCTGCAACAAGAGCATGTGTCTCAAAATTTACGCCTTGCTTCTTTCGCCTTGTCTCCTAATTATTTAGACTGTCCTTGACCATCTGCATAGTCATTTTTCCCACTGGAGCTGAACTGCTTAGAGACACCACAATAGTCTCCCAGTTATTTGGCAACGAACTGAGAAGCAAAAGAGCCTGAATCTCATCATCAAGATTCAACTTCATGGTGGAGAACTGGTTCACCAAGCCTTGGAACTCACTCATATGCTCCGACACACTGCTCCCGTCTTTGTACTTCAGGTTCACAATTTTTCGAATCACAAAAGTTTTATTTTGTGAATTCTTCTTCTCGTACATAGACTCTAGTGTTGTCCACAGTGTATGAGCATTCGTCTCCTGCGAAATATGGTGGAACACACTTTGATCAATCCACTGCCGAATGTGACCAATAATAGTCTTCCTATTCATTTTATTCCAATCAGCCTCAGATTTATCTGCGGGCTTCTTTCCCTCGAGCTCTAACGGATAAAACAAATCCTTGCAATAAAGGATATCCTCCATTCTGGGCTTCCAGATCGAAAAATTTGAAAGATGTTAATTTAATCATGGCTCCGACTGATTCCTCCATACAATTTATCAAAAAATAACCGAGCAAATAACCTTAGCTCTGATACAAGTTGTTGGGAAACATCACCTCCCAAATACTGTTGTTTTTGATAAATTAGACGGATAAAATATCAGCACATGCCAAACAGATTAAATTTGCAGTTCCACCGAAATAATAACCACTGCAGAAATAATGAGTAGAAAATATCCAACCACAAGACACCAAGATTTTACATGGAAAACCCTCTAAAACTAAGAGGTAAAAATCACGGGACGATCTCCGAAAAAATCTACTAGAATAATTTGAGAGAATACAAAGATATCTTAATTTGAGTACAAACTCAAATTACTTCACCACAATGACTATGTGATGGAACCCAAATAAAAATACCTTTTTATTTGAACTATCTTTCTCTCTCTATTTAAGCTATGCAAAATGCAAAAGCTTTTCTCTCTCGCTCTAATCTAAACTCTCGGATGAGAGTATATGTTTTGTGTTGGTGTTGGTGTATATTATCCCTCCTCATTTGCCTTCCTTTTATAGCACAAATCTGAGGGGAGTGAGCAAAGAAAAGAGCAAGCTAAATTCAAAGGTCCGGACTTTGGAAAAAAGAATGGGCGAGGACTGTTGACCAACAGTACCTAATTAGTTAACTTTTAATTGATTGGAAAAATATACTGATTGCGCTAATATTTTGAAATGTGATTTTATCAAAAAATTGAATGGATTCCGTGAAATAAATTAATTTTATATTTTTTTTACACACAAAATCACAATAAAATTGATTAAAAACTAAACTATGCAACGAGGGCTAGCCCATCCCACAAAATCTTGGATCCAATTATGGTGAAATTGAAATCAACTTCTTGATAATAAGTGTATATAGTTTTTTGATTGAAAATGTTACACGAACATTTTCTATAAATAATGAATCAAAAAACTATATACACTTACTATGATGAAGTTGATTTCAACTTCACTATAACCGGATCCCAAAATCTTGTCCAAATAACAATAAAAAAAAGTCTTGTTCAAAAGTCGGATACAAAAGGGGAGAAGTATTAGAATAATTTTGATCTTTTGATTTTAGTTAAAAATATATATAACTATTTAATACTGCACATGGATTAAAAAAATTATTTAATACTATCATTTAACAATTAAAATTTATGTAAAACTTCATTACTACCCCTTTATGAAAAGCTAAAAATTACTAATATAAGAGAATTTTTTTTTGGGACAATAAGAGAAGTTATGGTGATATAAGAAAGTAAATAATTTATTTTCCTGAAAAGTTGTAATTAACGGCAAATAAATTGATACAAATTTTTTATATATAAAAAGTCTATTATGCATGGAATAGAGAGAGTATATTTTAATAGAGTCAATGAGTAAATGAGTCAGCTCGGTTCTAATCACACGATTTTGCTCAATATGTAATATATCTATCTATCTATCTTTTTATTTATCTTTTTATACTTCTATATACTATAATTAAATAGACAACTAATTCTTGCTTCTTCTTCTTTTTAAAGACTCTTCGTTCAGTTCAATTAATCGTGTCAAAAATATAACTTAGTAATATAATTTTCAATAAAACAATTATAAAATCATGTTACCTAATATTAATTTGTTACCATTATTAAATAAAATTTGTTACAATTTAAATAATATAGTTTGAGAAGGATTTTGTTGATAGATATTCTTTAATTTGTTCATTCAATATGGGTTCAAAAAATATTCTTTTTTTATAGAAAAAATAATAAAGAATAAGATCATGTGCTTTGTAATTAATTAGTTGTATAGTTTTATCAGGAAACAATCAAAATAAGATCATCTTATATAATATTGAGTTGTTATTTTTTATTAATATATATATATATATATATATATATATATATATACATAATAATACATACATATTTAACAATTGAAATTAGTATCATAGTTTTATAAGGAAACGGAAATTAGTAGTATAGTTGTATAAGGAAATAATCAAAATAAAATCAATGTGCCTAATATTAATTGATTTCTTTTATTCAAATATATATATATATATATAAAATACAAGTTTAAATAAAATTATATTTCCGTTTAGATAAATCAATTTGACAAGAAAAAAAATTATCATAAAAATCATCTACCTAACTTAAATTTGTTATGATTATTAAAATATAAGTATAATAATAATTTCGAGTATAAATGAGATATAATAATTATTTAGACGGTATAATTGTTATTGTTATTAAAATAAAAAATACTAATTGACCATATGATTCAATTATTAAATAAAAATTAAAAATTAATTACTCTATCCAATAAGAATTTATAAAAAAAATCAAAATGACAATAATATTATAAGTCTTCGGACTTAGGTGCGAAGGGCTTGTTATCGACTAGGCTCTTCTCTTTGCTCTTGCTATCGAATTCCCTGCTCACTTCGGCTATTAAGATCGACCGAGTGACTGGTGAGATCCTAGGTGTGGTATTCGAAATCTGCTTTTCGTCCTTCAAGTCAGAACCGACTTCTTTGAAATACCTTCTTTCTTAACCAGTTCAAAGCGTAAGAAGCGTCGATTCACCAGCCTCCGCAAGACATTCGTTCAGTTCAACTAAATCAAAAATTAAATTATTAATATAATTTCTAAAGAAACAATTATAAGATCATATTATTTAATATTAATTTGTTACCATTATGAGATAAAATTTTAACAACTTAGATAATATGGTATAAAAAGAAAATAATTTTCACATAAATCGTCTTATATAACTTGAATTTATTACTCGTTATTAAATATAAATGTACTTATATTCAATTAAAAGTACTATAATTTTAGAAAGAAATTATTTAGTTGTTAGATATATTTTACCTAATAAATTTAATAATATATTTATAGTTTTTTTACAACAATATCATAACTTTATAGTAAAACCCCGTGTTTTGCATGGGAGAAGATGTTATTATTCATCGTGTTATATATCTAAATTTGATAATATTTCTAAATTGTTATTATTTTTTAATTATGTAATCTATCTATCTACCTATCTATCTATCTATCTATACTATAATTAAATAGACAATTCGGTTCATTCTCCTTTTTTTAGTTTCACGTTTGACTTTTTCTGTGACAACCTGAATTTTCAAGAATTAATAAATAAAAATTTAACAAATAAAATTCTTATTTTAAGATGTTTCGAGTACGAGTATGTGTATATGTGTTATATTCTGAAATGTGCTATTTGGTATGAAGAGAATTATATTCATGTATTGGAGTAACTTAATTAAGTGCAATACATTAATTAAATTGATGTTTAATATTAAATTGATGTTTAAGTAGTTTTATGGTATTTGTTAGTTGAGATTTACTAATTGTTACATGGAATTATGATTAATGAGTAATTATAATTGTTATGTGACAATTTTATTTAGCTAATTGATGTTAGCTTTAGTTTAATTAAATTGGTACGGTAAGAATTAATTAAATAAAGTGTGACATTAAAAACTATGTGTTAAAAGAGTTATTAAAATAAAATGAAAGAGTTTTAAATTAGTTTTGCCAAACAAGGCCCTTAAATCTGTTTTAATCCTGTTTTACCAAACAAGGCTTTAACTTCTAAAAATCTATTTTTAAATTTAAAAAGTTTTTGCCAAACAAGCCCTAGTGGCTTTTAATTTTCAAAAATATATAACTGATATGTATTTAGTAGAGGGATTAAATATTTTGTCAGTTATATTATATGTATAATTATGTTATATTATATGTATATCAGTTATATTCTATACTACGTGAGTTAGTAAGAAGAATAGAAGTAGAGTGTTTATCAAACTAAGAAATTAAATAGAGAGAAGAAGAAAAAAGAAAAAGGAAGAAGAAATTTTGAGAAATCAAAACAATGAGTCATTATCACCATCATCTTCTTCTCCTAATAACAAAGGGTATAATCTAACTCTACAATTGTTAAACCATGTTCTTCCATGTTTTCATAATATTAAGTTCTCTATAATTTGGTTTTCATGATAAACTATAATATGATGATCTATATGTGTTAGATTATGTATATAAACTATTTTATATGTGTTATATGATAAATTAAGTGGTTCAATTCATGTAAATATGATGAATATGAAGAAATCATGTTCATAGCAATTTACAGTGAACTAACTTGAAAAATAGTTTCTTAAATATCAAAATTTGTGTTTGATTGTGATATGTTATGTAAATTGATCATAGATTATAATAATATGTTAAGAAACGAATAAAACATGATTTGAATTATGTGATTTGGTTTAAAAACAAACTCACAGTGTTAATTTTCTTCAAAAAAACTTAACAATGGTGTTTTCTTCAAAAATCATGAAATTAAGTGTTTTGATTATGTTTTGTGGTGTTTATGTATATTAAAAATGTAAGACCCCAACTTTTATGAATAAAGATTTAGTTTTCTTTATATATTATTTCGAAACAGTAAGGTGTTTTGATAAATATGAAAGTTATGGGTGAAATGTGCAAATATTTTTAAAATGAGCAAGTGGTTATAAAATATTCTTGTTGTCGGGGAATATTCATTTGGTCGTGGAATATTCTTGTTGTCGGGGAATATTCGTACGACGGCGCAGCTATTTGTGGGCCCCCACAACGGAATAACTGTCGGATATAGAAAGCGACAGAAATAACTTTTTTACAAGGTAACGGCGTAGTTGTTACCGTTAGTACTGTTGAAATACCCGGTGATTAAAATACAGTGATACACGGTGTTGCATAGTAGCACACGGTATTGCATAGTATTTCGAATTATTGAGTCTTACGTGAGAAGCCATTACTCAATTATTGTTACAGTAATTACTGTTCAATATTTTATATTATTGACTCAATAATTGCTACGTTGATATTTTATATTATTGACTCAATAATTGTTACATTGATATTTTATTGACTCAATAATTGCTACGTTGCCATTTTATATGATTGATTCAATAATGGCTACAGTTGATATTTTGTAGTATTGATTCAATAATTATCGTTGCACAGTATTTTACATTATCAATTCAATAATTCATATTATTTGAATAATATTATTAGATAGCATTATTGACAATGTCTAAGAAAGTTCTGTCTAGGAGGGGTTATTTAATTGCGCGCCAGTAAGGAGAAGTCCTTATCGGAAGGCCCCCTCTTTCCTGGGAACGACCTGGTTGTTAATATTGTAGTTCTATAATATTATTTATGAATAATTAATTATTAATTTATATGATAAGGAAATATTTATTTTGTGGATATTAAAGAAGGAATTGGCGCTGATGAGTTTTTCTCAATATTTTGGTGTGAGAAATCATCTGGTTGTGGATTTCGGATAATTTATGTTTGGAATTTGGAAAAACTTCCTTCTACAAAGTTGTAGAGAATTAAATTTTCTATGGAAGGACATAGAATTTGTATTTTTCTGACAAAGGGGCTATTTGTTATGAATTATTGAAGTTTCGGAAAATTAATATTATTTAATGGGTGGGCCCCACTTTTGTTGAAAATCTAAAAATTTGGGAAGCCGCCAGGTGGCGGAATTTTTTTTTTTAAAAAAATAATATTTTATTATTTTAGTCTCCTTTGGCATCCTAAGCTTTTCCTATAAATAGGGTGCTTAGGTTAGAATTGAAAATCACACCAGAATCAGAAGTTTTCTCTCTCTATAATATCGAGCGTATTTTTGTGAGTATTTCAATACTTTGAGTATTAGTATTCAGCTCAAGTTTTCTTCGATATTATATCCGATATTCCAGTCAGAGGTACTATCTTTTTGAGGTAAGGGATGTTATTTTCTTTCGTAAATGATGTTATTCTTTTCAATATCATTATACAGAAATATTGTCATGGATTTTATGTTGAAATTCTTACTTTTTCCGTCGGGGTTACTATTCACGTATACGGCACTATTCACGGAAAAATTAAATTTTCTTCTATTTGTCCAAATTGCTTGTTAAGGTTACTATCTTTGATTGTATCCAAGTTTTGAGCTCTATTCTTGAATTTTGCTCCATAATTGATTATTACGAGGTATTTTTGAATTGGATATACTAAAATACGAATCCTTAGTCTTTGTCTTTTATCTCACTGGATTCGTTTTTTTTAAATGTTTTTCATCATTCTCAGTCCTAAAAGGTGATGTAACTGAATATCTTTGGCCTGTAGAGCAAAGATGAACGATTACTTGATGAATATCTTTGGCCTGTAGAGCAAAGATGAATGATTACCTGATGAATATCTTTGGCCGTAGTGCAAAGATGACAGGTGTTGAGATGAACATGACCACTGATGATACAAACGAATATCTTTGGCCTGTAGTGCAAAGATGAATATTGATTCGAGATGTATATTGATTGATGTTACAGGGATAAAATATTGATGATGGACTTTTAAATCATAGAAGATAGTAGACTTCATTCTCTGCTTAACTCTTCTAATGAATTGTTATTTCCGCTGCGAATATTGATCTAAAGTTGGTTGTACATTATATTTTATCTGATTTGTTGAGGACTAACGATAATTTATTTTCCATTATCTTAGTCATAATATTCTTTACTGAGCTAGTTGAGCTCACCCTTTTCATCTGTTGTCCTCTTCAGGAAATGAGAATGTCGCGGGAACTAGTCGGGGGACAGAGTGATGGTCCGAGTTAGAGCAGTAGTAGTCCTCACTATTTCTGATAAATAGTGTGATAATAATTGTAATGAGGACTTAGTTTGAATCTTAATATTTTCTACATATTTGTATTGACACTCATAGTTGTGTGGTCGTATTTTGCACGACCGTATGATATAAAGTTTGTATTTGAATTCTGTACCATGTATTTGGCGACTCAGAATAGGTTGGGTTGACTGGACCTATTCTGGGGGGCGTCATAGTTGGTATCAGAGCTTAGGAATATGATCTCTGGCGGAGATCGGGGAATAGAACTAGGAGGGGAGAGACGAGTAAATTCTTCGCTAGTGTGTCCTACCTAAGCTTATGTGGTATTTAATTGGTCAGTCGGAGCATAGGGTTAATATGTGATATGTTAATTTGTTTAATTAACCCTTGTTTTATGGCAGTATTTGAGAATGGCAGCTGAGAATGTTAACAACGAAGTGAATGAGACCATGGAGACACCTTTAATCGTTAACCAGGAGAACGTGCAACAAGAAGGCAATGTTCATCCTGAAAATAACGCTGGTCAGACGATAAACGATGAGATGTTTAGAAGTTTTTTGCAGTTTATGCAAAATCAGACGAGGGAGACTCGTGTGCAACATACAGGTGGAGATAATAACAACACACGAGCTGTCACTGCTAAGCAGTTCAAAGAATTGGGACCACCAGAGTTTCTGGGAAAGCCAGATCCGATAAAGGCGGAGACGTGGATTAAACAAATTACCAAGATATTTGATGTCTTGGGATGTACAGAGGAACAGAAGGTTCCATTCGCCACGTTTATGTTCCGTGGAGAGGTAGATTACTAGTGGGAATCTGTGAAGCGTACCCAGCTTGCGGCACTCAAGATGTCTTGGGAAGCGTTCCAGAAACTGTTTAATGACAAGTACTTTCCTGAAAGTATTCGTCATATGAAGGAAGTAGAATTTATTAGACTCGAACAAAACAACATGACGGTATCCCAATACGAGGCTAAGTTCGCGGAGCTGTCCAGGTTTGCACCTCATTTGGTGGAGAATGAGGAACGTATGACGCGGATGTTTCTAAGAGGTTTGAAACCCGAAATACGTCAATACCTCATTTCTCATAAATTTTCTTTATATTCGGATGTAGTAAACAGGACCCAGTTATTAGAACGAGATAATGATTATATTCAACCGAGGGACCACAACCAAGGTCGTACCGGTGGTAGCAGTCATCGGAGCAATGACAACCAGCGACGAGGAAAGTATGACAGAAGCGGTAACCACTCCAGTGGTTATCGTGGCCATGATAGTAGAAGAAGCGAATCGGGAGGAGATTTTAAGAAGAGAAGGTACAACAATGAGAACGCGAAGATGTCAACATCAGCACCAGCATCAACTGTTTCGAGGGGAGGAGAACGACCACCGGTCGTATGCTTTAAATGCGGGAAAGAGGGACATATCAGCCCAAACTGCCCACAACAGTTCAAAGGATGCTATAACTGTGGAAAAGAAGGACATATAGCTCGAGATTGTCCTGTTGCGAAACTAAGTTCAGCGGGGGTGGTGATTCCAAAGGCGGTTGCAGACAAATCAAAGTCGGTGATTCCTGGAAGAGTGTTTGTCGTGACAGCCCAAAACGCGAGGAATCCACACGAGGTGATTACGAATAAGCTGATCATAAACTCTTGCGAAGTTTATACCTTGTTAGATACCGGTGCTACCCATTCCTTTATTTCACCTGCCTGTGCTCAACGTTTGAACTTGACTTCTGATAAATTAGACTTTGACTTATCTGTTGAAACTCCGTTAGGAGAAACCTTTGTTACATCTACAGTTTACAAATCTTGCTTGATTCAGATTGGTACCCTTACCTTACCTGTTGATCTTATATCTTTGAAAATACTTGCATTTGACGTGATTTTAGGAATTGACTGGTTAACCACTTACCATGCCAAAATTGATTGTTTTCGTAAGGTTGTTAGTTTTAATATTCCTAATCAACCTGTTGTACGAATTCAAACCACCAAACCACTAAAATCAGTCAATATCATTTCAAATCCCAAGGCTATTCGTTTATTGAAAAATGGATGTCAAGCTTTCTTAGCTCATGTCACTGATCTAAACCAGAATACATCAGATTTGAATAATATTTCCGTTGTTAATGAGTTTCCTGATGTATTTCCCGAAGAACTTCCCGGTCTACCCCCAGAACGTGAAGTTGAATTCTTTATTGACCTTGAACCCGGTACAAAGCCCATTTTTAAAACCCCATATCGAATGGCTCCTATTGAACTTCAGGAGTTAAAGATCCAATTACAAGAGTTGTTAGACATCGGTTTTATTCGTCCTAGTACGTCTCCTTGGGGTGCTTCTGTTTTATTCGTAAAGAAGAAAGACGGGAGTATGCGACTTTGCATTGACTATCGGGAGTTGAACCATGTCACCATTAAGAATAGGTATCCGTTACCTCGTATTGATGACCTGTTCGACCAGTTGCAAGGAGCGCAATTCTTTTCAAAGATCGATCTTCGTTCTGGATATCATCAGTTGAAGATTAAAACTGAGGATATTCCAAAGACTGCTTTCAGAACACGGTATGGGCATTATGAGTTCTTAGTCATGTCTTTTGGATTGACTAATGCTCCTGCTGCTTTCATGGATATGATGAACCGTGTATTTAAGGAGTATTTAGATCAATTCGTTGTTGTCTTTATTGATGACATCCTCATCTATTCTAAAAGCCGTGAAGATCATGAACACCATTTGAAGTTAGTACTTCAAAAGCTTCGTGAGAACAAGCTATATGCCAAGCTGAAGAAATGCGAGTTCTGGCTTGAGGAAGTAGCATTTCTTGGGCACGTTGTATCGAAACGTGGAGTATCTGTTGACCCGGCGAAGATTGAAGCAATACAAAGCTGGGAGTAACCTAAGTCGGTGACCGAAGTACGAAGCTTTCTGGGCTTAGCTAGTTATTATCGGAGATTCGTAGAGGGATTTTCTCGAATCGCTACTCCATTAACTCAGTTGACTCGGAAAGATACGAAATTCGTTTGGAGAGAGGAATGCGAGAAGAGCTTCCAAGAGCTCAAGAGGAGACTTATTTCGGCACCTGTTCTGACAATACCATCTGGTTCGGATGGATTTGTTATTTACAGCGATGCTTCGGGCAAAGGGTTAGGATGTGTTCTCATGCAACATGGGAAAGTCATAGCCTATGCCTCGCGACAACTCAAAGAATATGAGAGGAATTATCCTACTCATGATCTAGAGTTGGCAGCAGTCGTTTTCGCGTTGAAGATCTGGAGACACTACCTGTACGGGGAGAAAGTGGAGATTTATAAGGATCATAAGAGCCTTAAATATTTCTTCACTCAGAAGGAACTCAACATGCGGCAATGACGTTGGCTTGAGCTGTTGAAAGATTACGATCATACCATCCAATACCATCCTGGAAAAGCGAACGTGGTAGCTGACGCGTTGAGTAGAAGATCATATGTGGAAACGAAGGCGATGATGTCAAGTATACGCGTAGAACCAGCTTTGATTGATAAAGTTAAAGCTGCTCAAGCTACGGATGCGGAGCTGATGAAGATGAAGAAGAAGGTGCAAGAAGGTGCAATTTTAGAAGCGAGAATCGATGAAGATGGAATACTTCGAGTCAACTCCAGACTTTGTGTTCCTAACGATTCCTACTTGAAGTATAGAATCATGATGGAGGCACACAACACACCATTTGCGATCCATCCTGGTAGTACTAAAATGTATCGTGATCTTCGACATACATTTTGGTGGAGCAATATGAAGAGAGAAATCGCGGAGTTCATCTCAAGATGTTTAACTTGTCAACGTGTAAAGGCGGAGCATCAAGTGCCGAAGGGTCCATTGCAACCACTGGAGATTCCGAAATGGAAGTGGGAACACATTACGATGGATTTCGTTACGGGTCTTCCCAAGGTTTCTTAAGGCTTAGATGCGATTTGGGTTATTGTTGATAGATTAACCAAGTCTGCTCATTTCTTGCCGATACGAGAGACTTATTCCCTTGAACGTCTTGCTCATATGTACGTGAATGAGATTGTGAGATTGCATGGCATGCCAGTATCCATAGTTTTGGATCGTGACCCCAGATTTACTTCACGATTTTGGATCAGTTTGCAGAAAGCTATGGGTACGGATTTACTATTCAGTTCGGCTTATCATCCTCAAACAGACGGACAATCGGAAAGGACTATCCAAACTCTTGAAGATCTATTGAGACTCTGTGTTCTAGACTTCAAAGGGAGTTGGGATAAGTACTTACCATTGGTGGAATTCTCCTACAACAACAGTTATCAGGCAAGTATAGGCGTAGCTCCATTTGAAGCGTTATATGGGAGAAAGTGTCGCTCTCCAGTATGTTGGAACGAGGTGGGTGAAACAACATTATTGGGACCGGAGTTGGTACGTATGACTTCAGAAAAAATTCAAATAATCCGACAACGTATACAAACAGCACAAGATCGACAAAAGAGTTATGCGGATCTTCATCGAAAGGACGTGGAATTTAATGTTGGAGACCATGAGTTATTACGTATTGCTCCATGGAAGGGAGTTACGAGGTTTGGGAAGAGAGGAAAGCTCAACCCACGATTCATTGGTCCATTTAAGATTCTTGACCGAATAGGAAATGTGGCTTATAGACTCGCTTTACCTCCAAGCATGTCTCATGTTCATAACGTGTTTCACATATCCGTGTTACGTAAATATGTGAAGGATCCAAACCGCATTATTGAGTTAGAACCAGACGAGATAGCCGAAGATTTAACGTACGAGGAGGTACCTGTCAAGATCTTGGATAGGAAGGAGCATGTCCTACGCTCGAAAATTATACCTCAAGTTAAAGTTTTGTGGAGAAACCATGCAATTGAGGAAATGACCTGGGAGTTAGAATCGGAAATGAAAGCGAGGTATCCTCACATTTTCGACATACCAGGTACGTACGTCAATTTCGAGGATGAAATTTCATAAGGAGGGGAGGTTGTAAGACTCCAACTTTTATGAATAAAGATTTAGTTTTCTTTATATATTATTTCAAAACAGTAAGGTGTTGTTTTGATAAATATGAAAGTTATGGGTGAAATGTGCAAACATTTTTAAAATGAGCAAGTGGTTATAAAATATTCTTGTTGTCGGGGAATATTCGTTTGATCGTGGAATATTCTTGTTGTCGGAGAATATTCGTACGACGGCGCAGCTATTTGTGGGCCCCCACAACGGAATAACTGTCGGATATAGAAAGCGACAGAAATAACTTTTTTACAAGATAACGGCGTAGTTGTTACCGTTAGTACTGTTGAAATACCCGGTGGTTAAAATACAGTGATACACGGTGTTGCATAGTAGCACACGGTATTGCATAGTATTTCGAATTATTGAGTCTTACGTGAGAAGCCATTACTCAATTATTGTTACAGTAATTACTGTTCAATATTTTATATTATTGACTCAATAATTGCTACGTTGATATTTTATATTATTGACTCAATAATTGTTACATTGATATTTTATTGACTCAATAATTGCTACGTTGCCATTTTATATGATTGATTCAATAATGGCTACAGTTGATATTTTGTAGTATTGATTCAATAATTGTCGTTGCACAGTATTTCACATTATCAATTCAATAATTCATATTATTTGAATAATATTATTAGATAGCATTATTGACAATGTCTAAGGAAGTTCTGTCTAGGAGGGGTTATTTAATTGCGCGCCAGTAAGGAGAAGTCCTTATCGGAAGGCCCCCTCTTTCCTGGGAACGACCTGGTTGTTAATATTGTAGTTCTATAATATTATTTGTGAATAATTAATTATTGATTTATATGATAAGAAAATATTTATTTTGTGGATATTAAAGAAGGAATTGGCGCTGATGAGTTTTTATCAATATTTTGGTGTGAGAAATCATCTGGTTATGGATTTCGGATAATTTATGTTTGGAATTTGGAAAAACTTCCTTCTACAAAGTTGTAGAGAATTAAATTTTCTATGGAAGGACATAGAATTTGTATTTTTCTGACAAAGGGGCTATTTGTTATGAATTATTGAAGTTTCGGAAAATTAATATTATTTAATGGGTGGGCCCCACTTTTGTTGAAAATCTGAAAATTTGGGAAGCCGCCAGGCAGCGGAATTTTTTTAAAAAAAATAATAATATTTTATTATTTTAGTCTCCTTTGGCATCCTAAGTTTTTCCTATAAATAGGGTGCTTAGGTTAGAATTGAAAATCACACCAGAATCAGAAGTTTTCTCTCTCTATAATATCGAGCGTATTTTTGTGAGTATTTCAATACTTTGAGTATTAGTATTCAGCGCAAGTTTTCTTCGATATTATATCCGATATTCCAGTCAGAGGTACTATCTTTTTGAGGTAAGGGATGTTATTTTCTTTCGTAAATGATGTTATTCTTTTCAATATCATTATACAGAAATATTGTCATGGATTTTATGTTGAAATTCTTACTTTTTCCGTCGGGGTTACTATTCACGTATACGACACTATTCACGGAAAAATTAAATTTTCTTCTATTTGTCCAAATTGCTTGTTAAGGTTACTATCTTTGATTGTATCCAAGTTTTGAGCTCTATTCTTGAATTTTGCTCCATAATTGATTATTACGAGGTATTTTTGAATTGGATATACTAAAATACGAATCCTTAGTCTTTGTCTTTTATCTCACTGGATTCGTTTTTTTTAAATGTTTTTCATCATTCTCAGTCCTAAAAGGTGATGTAACTGAATATCTTTGGCCTGTAGAGCAAAGATGAACGATTACTTGATGAATATCTTTGGCCTGTAGAGCAAAGATGAATGATTACCTGATGAATATCTTTGGCCGTAGTGCAAAGATGACAGGTGTTGAGATGAACATGACCACTGATGATACAAATGAATATCTTTGGCCTGTAGTGCAAAGATGAATATTGATTCGAGATGTATATTGATTGATGTTACAGGGATAAAATATTGATGATGGACTTTTAAATCATAGAAGATAGTAGACTTCATTCTCTGCTTAACTCTTCTAATGAATTGTTATTTCCGCTGCGAATATTGATCTAAAGTTGGTTGTCCATTATATTTTATCTGATTTGTTGAGGACTAACGATAATTTATTTTCCAGTATCTTAGTCATAATATTCTTTACTGAGCTAGTTGAGCTCACCCTTTTCATCTGTTGTCCTCTTCAGGAAATGAGAATGTCGCGGGAACTAGTCGGGGGACAGAGTGATGGTCCGAGTTAGAGCAGTAGTAGTCCTCACTATTTCTGATAAATAGTGTGATAATAATTGTAATGAGGACTTAGTTTGAATCTTAATATTTTTTCCATATTTGTATTGACACTCACAGTTGTGTGGTCGTATTTTGCACGACCGTATGATATAAAGTTTGTATTTGAATTCTGTACCATGTATTTGGCGACTCAGAATAGGTTGGGTTGACTGGACCTATTCTGGGGGGCGTCACAAAAAATATGTTAGAAGTTTAAGATTATGTTTTCATAAAGTTTTATATGCATTGTGTTAGTTAAAATCGAAAATTGGTGCGAAGAAATAAGCCAAATTGGCTTTTTATCTACACAGTTCGCGAGCCGGGAATCCCACCAGCAGGGGGACCCGCTCCAGCGGGTCTTATAGGGGAAAAACACCCGCCCTAGCGGGTGTGAAGGCTGTCCAGAATAGTGTAAATAGTGTAAGGCGAAACTATTTTGACCTCCTGTAGTAAAACAAGCATAACTTCTTCATAAAAACTCCGATTATGGCGATTCAGGATGATTCAAAAAGATAACGAGTAGACCTACAATTTATATTCTTTAAGTTTTTTGATTTGAAGTCGTTAGCAGGGGTCAAAATGGCCATCTTTGTGACTGATGCGTATTCGGAGGCAATCCGAGGGCGTCGGACATGCTCGTACGCAAGTGTAGTACTCTCGACGATAAAAGATGTTCTAAGTTATAAAACATGAATATTATGAAAAATAATGATACTTAACATTAATCAATGATGTTTTAGACAAGTTGTATGAGCATGTTAAGCGTACGCAAAAGAGACGAATCGGGCGTGCGACGAATGAACGTCGAAATATCGTGCCAAGTGTTAGTGAACTTAAAAAGTATTTTAACTCAAATGAAATGAACATTATAATGATAGTAGTGTGCATACAAGCCAATCATATATGAAGATAAAGCACATACTTTGTAAACAATCTTATTTATTTATTAATAAAATATTCATTTATTAAAGGTATTTAATTATCTACATGGTGCTGTTTTTATAATATGTAAATAACTCATAGTTTTAAGCAATGCTTTTAGAATCATGATGACGATCATGCTAATGAGATCTAAATTCTTAGAAAGCTTAAAAACTAAAATAGTTCCCAATCATGGGATTACTAAAAAGGGGATTAGTAAATTCGGATAAATTGGTACATATGTTGCTTGCTCATTGAATGAGGATGAATGATCTCATGGTCATTTCTGTGGAGACACTAAAGCAAGTATGTAGGTGCTTATTGGAGAATAAGTTGTAATACCCGAGAATTTTCGAATATTATTAATGATTAAATTAATGAAAATGAATATTTATTCTAATATAAATATTTATGTGTTATGAGATGAGTTAATTCAAATGAATTCAAATTGAATTTATAATAATTGAGAAGAATATGGAGTTTACGATAAGCTCGAAGAACGCCTTGTGTGGCACAATAATGAGAATTATGATTTAAATAATTTAAAGGATGAAGGAATTATTAAGTGAACAATTAATCAATATTTATTGTTATTAGGAGAAATAGAATATTAATGGGTGATTAATTAATAGTATGTTGACTTATTATTATTGCGGGTATAGAATAATAATAAGTAAATTGTTAATAAATATAATAAGTTTTATATTTATTTAATTAAATGTTGTTATGGGTAATATAGTATTATTAAGTAATTAATTGATAATATGTCGATTAATGAGTAAATAATTTATAAATATAATGAGATTATATTTACTCGACTAATTGTGATATGCCAAGTATGTGATAATTAAACGTATAAAGTATAGTGGTTACAACTATATTATATAGTGTAATGTGACGTTAAATGTGATTATACTATATATAGAAACTATATGATATGACTAATTAAATAAGTATTTGAATACATCATGATACTATGTAACAATAAGTGAGTGTGTGAACATTTAATTAGTACCTCATGAATATATTGTAAACAATTGATAATTAATGAATACTTCAATAATTTAATATAATTAAATGATAGAGTGGAACAAGGAATGTAATAATACCCGATTGAATTATATTCGGTGTTAACAAAATGTACATGGATTATATATGAGCAAATTAATTTTACTACATTGTAATATTATCTATTTATTAAACTTACATGGTGACTCTATTTAATATCTAAGTATACATATATACCTAAGTATATATATGATGTATAGGTAAGCGTTGTATATACTCATATTGCCCAATTGAAGAGCTGCATTTTCTTGTCCCATAATAAAAGTCACCCCCCATTCTCTTCACGTGTGCACTCAATTAGCCTAAGCCTATGGCCTCTTCTCTCAAACTAAGCATTCTAGCCATCATGATCATGAAGGGAGTGGGCAGAATAGTGGAAATCACCAACTAACTACCAACTCTTCCATAACCAATGTAACAACCCGGATTTTCAAAAATTATTAAATAAGGATTTAATAAATAAAATTCTTAAACCGTGAGATGGGTTCGAATAAAAAGATATATATGTGATATGAGGTATGTGGTATTATATTACATAGGGTAATATGGACTATGTAATATGTGTTTTTGTGATTAATGAATATATTATTAATATATATTTGTTATTTATTTTAGAGACGATTCAATTGAGGTAAAGGAAGTGGATAAATTCCTATCGATATTAAATAATTTATAGAATTATTTTATCATAGTAAGTTGGTGACATTAAATATCCTTAATGTATAATCACCATATTCTTGTGTATGTGTACTAATAACTCGTATGTTTATAATATAGG
Source organism: Panax stipuleanatus (assembly GCA_020205555.1). Taxonomy (NCBI): domain Eukaryota; kingdom Viridiplantae; phylum Streptophyta; class Magnoliopsida; order Apiales; family Araliaceae; genus Panax; species Panax stipuleanatus. Next base: position 31,278,733 of record CM035116.1, on the reverse strand, counting down.
TTATTAATAGCACTTAAGCTATCCGTGAATAGGTTTGGATAGTGAAGCATGAGTTAGTTAAGGAATTAACTAATAAGAATAAATATTGGTTAATTTAAGTTGAGAGTTATATTATGGAATAATATAATGTGAATATTGAACCTTAATTAACTAAGGTAATATGGTACAAGGTTTAATTTACTTAAGTAAAGGAGTGAATTAATATATATGTTGAATATATGATTATAATTAGTACCTTCTATATATTACTTAGAATGGTAATATGTGTGAAAGTCTAATGTACAAATAACGTTAATAGATATATATACGTTATTAAAGAGAAATGGAAATCATTATATCTTTAAATAAATATTTGAAGAAATTGTTTTGGGAACAATTTATAGAAAAGAAAGAGAAATAATTATTATAAAGGATATTAAAATGAATTCTAATATTGAATTATTTTAATAAAGGAGGAAATATTATTTTTGAATAATAATATTACCCTATATGTTTTTGGTATGATGTAATAAGTGTGATTAATTAATATGATAAATACATTAAAACATATTTGCTATATATAAATAAATTGATGGAAATAAATTATTATAATAGAAAATAAACTTATTACCTATTTTCTATATATAATGTATGTACATGTGCCATACATGTAATTATTTTAGTAGATATTATATTAAGAATAATATCTTGAGACAATAAGTAAATTATTTTCTAACAATGAATATCTTTATTTGGAGAAAACATAATATTTTATGTTATAGCAAAATACATAATTCCTAATGTATTTTCAAGAAAGTTTATTAATGAAAGAAAACTAAGTTATTTCAATATATTAAATAACTTAAGTTATTATTTTATCGTAGATTTTATAATAATTAATAGAGTAAATATTAATTATTCTAGTGTAAAGGTTATACATATAATTATTCAAGGTAGCTAAATAATTTAGCATTAAAGTGCATGTGTCACACAAACCTTATATTAAAAGAATATTAAAGTGTGATGGGAGTGATAATAAGCTTAAGGTAAGCTTGTGAGATATGCCTAGTGTGGCAAAGTGGTGGAATAAACATTCATTAAATAAATTAATGAATGAATAATTAATGGAATTAATTATTATTATTATGTGAATAAATTCCTATGTGCAATGATGTGTAATTATAAGTTATATAGTAGCTACATCTATATAATATGGAATGAAGTGTGACACTTCAAGAAAACTATATAATATAGGAAACTATATGATTAAGTGTAATAATAAAGTTACAATAATGGGGTGTGACACTACTCAATTAAAATATATTCGGTATTGTCAAATGTACATGGATTATATGATTGGGTGTATGTGTGACCCTATCATATCATATGGTAATAACATTAAGTTATTAGATATAAGGTTGCAAGTTAGTCCATGTGAGAGCAATAATGGTCAATTAAGTGGTTAGGGTACATGAATAGTGGTAGTTGGTGGGAGTTAGCCACCAACTTCCCTTTTGCCCTTTGGGTAATAACCATAGGAGAATAATAGCTTGATAATGAATAGATGCAATACAATGGTGTGTAGAGTTTGTTAATTCAATTACTACATTGTTGCTAAGAAAGCATATAATAAGAAATGTAATTACACCATGAGCATGTTATAAGGTGTAATGATGAGGAAGGACCATGAATAGTAGTAGTTGGTGGAGTTAACCACCAACTCCTCTTTGACCATTGGGTATTACCCATAGGAGGGTAATAGATTGATTATAATAGAGAACATGTAAATTAGTAATGTAATGGTATTACTTTATGAACATATTATAAGATGTAACATTGAGTATAATATTATTTTAGGAGATTATATTATTATAAGCTTGTGGACTATTAAGTACTAAGTTCACATAATTATGCCTTGTGTGGCATAAATAATGAAGTTAAATCAAGGGGATTTAATTGGAAGTATTAGAAGAGAATGAATGGTTGATATTAATTATCATTATAATATTTGAGTATGTTTATGATAATAATTTTATGAAAAATTATGGTATGAGAATACTCAACTATTTTATATCTAGTCCAATTAAGATATTAATTGAGTTAAAACAATGTACATGAGTTACATTATAATACGTATTGATGTATATTTAAATTGTAAGTATACTTGTTTATATATGGGTGTACATTTATGAAGAGTGGTGTATATGTGACCATAACTAATATTGATGTAGCAACATTAAGTATTAAAGTGTGACTTGTATAGTCCAAAAAGAAATAAAACTTAGTATGCTTACACCCATCTTACTAAATGCTGAGTTTTAAGAGAGAGTGTCCCAAATTGAGTGTCATTCTTTCTTCATACACGTGAATAGCCTTTGGCCTATCATAGTTCACATTGCTAAAAATTAAAAAGGGCTAGCAAGAGGTTGATGATGGCTAGGCAATAATTTCAATAATGGTGGGGGGAGTGGCTCAAATAGTAGGCTTCACCAACTCCTTTTTGCCCATCATCTTCTCCTTCTTTCCTTTGGTTTAAATTGTTGGGCAAAGCTATGAATTGGGTAAGAGTTTTTCTATAAATAGAGACCCTTCCCTTCACAATTCTAGTTACTTGAATTTATTGCTAAGTTGATATAGAGAATATGGTGATGAGAGTTATGTGAGAAAACTGATTTGGGAAGCAAGCTTAGTAATTCAAGGCTCCAAGAGGTATAACTCTAACTTTGAATTTTTAGTCTTGAATTTGATAAATTAGTAGAGGTTTCATGAATTAGTGAACAATTGATATGTAAGATGATGTTAACATGTTAAGTAGCGTCTAAATATATGTTATAGATACAATATGATGGCTTTCAAGCTTGTTACATGAAGTAAGAAAAGGATTAGCTGAAGCTCTGTTTTAGCATAAAAGCTTCTGGTTTGGAAACGGGGACGCGCGGCCGCGCATCTCCCTAGTACAAATGGGGCGCGGCCGCGCCCTCTGCAGAAACTCTTGGTGATTTTGTGTTTTCTGGTTGGTTAAGCATACTAGTGAGACTCTAATAATTTCATAAAGGGGTCTGACATGTGTACTAAGGTTGTCATGCACATAGTGAGTTATATTAGTTGGTTTAACATAATTTCCTAAAAGAAAATGTAAAGTTTTGAAAATGAGACTTGACGAATTTTGTGTTCTTTGAGTCGGACTTTTGAGACATGTGTAAGTGTCTTGGTTATGTGTATCAATGGGTATGAAGGTAGTTGTTAATCAGTTACCTTGGCTAATAGTAAACAATTATACCTTGTTGTAGTAGAGTTTTTAATGAAAACTTAAGGTTTTATAAACAAATTGTGGCGTATATAAGTCATGTTTATATTCTGACTTTTTAAGCATGATTATATGGTTTAGATATGCATGATATGTGAGTCGAAGGTATTGAGCATACACTAGAACACATTGTTTAAATTAAAAATGATTTCAAAAGACAAACTTAGAGTTTTTGGACATATATATAGGATGTCCACGTTCTGATCATTTGAGCATGTAAAAGTGGCTTATGTATGTGTTCTAATACGTGAGAGTCATGACTACGAGGTACTTTGCATATACTTAGTTACCTTTGTTGACTTAAAGCAATTTTTATGAAAAGTTTAGAATGTGTAAGATGATAGCATCAAACACGGAGTGAGTTATATTATGTTCATACGAGCATGTATATTAGGATTCATTATGCCTATAGACATGTTGACATAAGCATCATGTGATGAAACATGGATTTCTCCTATGCACGCATATTCGAGAAAATGAATTTCAAAAGTATAGACTATGTGATTAAGTATACATGTGTAGTATAAGCACGAGCATGCCTACTTAATGTGTGTGTATAATATATATCAGAATGCATGATATGTTAGGACCAAACTAAGTTTATGAAATCTAAGTTCTGGTTCTGGCAGGGAGTCGCGCGGCCGCTCCACTCCCAAGCTAAATTGCCGCGCGGCCGCGCCGTGTTGCAGAGCTGCCAAGAACAGTTTGTTAACTGTCTGGTCCTAAGTTATTTTCCTTAAGGACCCTAAGGACCGAAATAGAATGGTTTCTATAGAATAAGTATGAAGGTATGATGTTGTAACATCGTGGTTATCCTAAGATAGAGTGGAACGAAACCAAGATTAGAAAACGATATACGAATTGTTATTCTATTAATAGCATATGAAGTGTATGACTGATGGATGTAAATCCATGATTATATAACTGTGTAGGAATACACGAAGTGCAGATAGCTTTAAGCAGTTAAGTCGTAGTTGTTAAACTACGAATCAGGCAAGTCTTTCAGTTCCTATTTGATATATGAATTCAATAACTGTTAGTTGAATTATATTATGCTGTGATAATGTGAACTTATATATGAATTGTATATGAGATATAAATGAGATTGAAAGTTGATCTTTGATGATATACTTGTTATGTGAAAAGTAACATGCGTAGTAAATATAAATTGTTTATAAATGCATGAACTGAGTATAATGTTGTATGCTATGTGATGCATGAAAACTGTTAGAATTGCTGAGCTGTCGAGCTCACTCTTGCAAATAACCACTTTTGCAGGTTAAGGACTTACGATAAAGACTTCGTGCTTCTTGATTGATAAAGATAGATAGTATCGAATTGAAGAAGTACTATTTAGATTATTGCTTGAACCCTGTTTAGATTCTAGAAGTATTACTTGATAGTTGTTTACACTGTTTAATACAGGTTGTGTTGTAAAGATGTATTAGTTAATACATAGAGGATATCAAGTCGAGTTGTAAACGTTATACGATAACTCAAATATAATGAATCATATTTTATAATTGATTCAAGGGTTGTAATTGATTCAAGTTATGAAATCAATAAAAGATTTTATTCAAGGAGGATTGAAAAAGTTTAAATTATTCCGCATTTTAGTAACATCGAACATGATGTAAAGATGAGATATTGGATATAAATAGAATTTATATTCTAAATTGTAATAAGTAAAGATGTATTCTTTTAGTAATGAATAAAAGATATAATAGTTTGGCATTAGTAGTATCGTGACTGCACCGAATCCGAGGTTTCGAAGGAACGTGGATTTGGGGGCGTCACAACCAACGTACAATTCTTATTCACATTGGTTTAAGTTGGAGGAGAATTTCATTGCCCGTGTATTGATTTTTCTATAAGTATAGCTCCTTCCCTTCTCTTTTTCAAGTTGCTATTACACTGAGATATAGAGAAAGGGAGATATCAGTTGAGAGTGAGATTACAGTAGTGGCATAGCAGCAAGCTCAGTTTACAGTTAGGAGAGGTATAACACCTCTTGTTCTTCATTCTTGCTTCTGAAATTCTTAAATTCCAATTCTTGATTTTGGTTGCAATACATGTTAATTAGATTGTAGAATGCTTATTTAGTTGTTATATAGACTTACAAACGTGTTTAAACTACAATGTGACTAACTGGAAGAAAATTTGTTAAGAAAATTTGATGTTGGGATTGGAAACTGCCGAAGTAGGAAGCTTTCTGGTGCAGACCAGACACAGCACAGCTGCGCCCTGTTTATACTGGGGTGCAGCGCAGCTGTGCCAGTCTTTGATAGTTGTTTTCTGTTTCTGATGCAAACTGTTAGGTGCTAACATGTGGTACCACCTTAAACAAGCATGAGAACATGAGTAACAAGTATAAATGAGTACGTTAACATAGCATGAGCATGTTTGGCCATGTTAGTATGCATGATTGATGAAAAGTCATAGTTTTCAAAATGAACTTTGATATAGACAAACCATGATTATATTCTGACTTTGAGCATTGTTGTATGGCCTAGAAATGCATGAAGAACGTGATGACATGTGTATATATGTTTCATGATATAGCATGCACATATTGGACCTCATTAGTAAACGTGTGCTAACGAAAATATAAGTTTTGAAAGAAGACTTGACATGTTATATTGAGGGTTATGTTCTGATATTTTAAACATGCTTGATAGTGTTTTTAATGTCACTAAAACATCATATATATACACACACTTGTTAGATGTAATGCAAGTTAATCAAGCATGAGTTCGATAAGGTTTTCAAGTAAGTAGCAATGCTAGTTATACGTATATGATGTAGAAAAATGTGAGCATGCCTATCAACAAAATATATGACTACCTTATATGTTTAAATGACAAGCATGATATATGTGAATTCATGGCGTTGTATGACCCTAAGTCGTTAGAAACCGTGATTTAAAACTATATCATGTATGATTGAACTTGGAAAGGTTAAACAAACATGGAAGGACCCTTTAACATGTATGTATGCTATGTGATATCATATGTTGATGCTTGAATCTGATTTTGACAGTTAACTTATAACAATGCTATAATTTACTAAATAGAATATGTTTGGTATTGGTTGTGGTCTTATGTGTTAGTGATGATATATGAAGATGTTTCACTTGAAAAGAGTAACTTTAAAGATAAAAGACGATGAAAGTTATATCTATCGAGAATCGTGAATTGGTATGATACTATGCATGATATAAACTGTGTAGCTAGGTTAAGACCTAACTTATGTGTTGATTAATAAAGTATGATGTTAAACTATATAGCTAATGAATATCCTATATATGTAAATATATGATAAATAGGATTCGAAAGTGTTGATTAACTTTACGTGGATAGACTACGCTTAAGGCAAGTATCCTAGACCCTTGCATTACTTTATTCAACCAATATTGTAAGCAAGTTTCCTAACTTACACTCTTTTATTGTGTAAGTTTCCTTGAACCCTCTTTTGTATTGTTAATTGCAAGTATCCTAACTATTGCAATGGATCCTTGTGAAAGCAAGTTTTCTTACTTACTCGTTTAAATTGAGTTAGAATGCTTATTGAATAGACTCTTGTCTTATGAAAGCTATTATTCATATTGAACTTAATATGGTTCTTAAATATCATGAAAGTGTCTATGCCATTTGATTCGGCTAGACTATATGCATATTTAGAAAACTATCCAAACCAATTGACTGGTGCGGAATCTTTGAAAACTGAGTTGAACATCCCTTATGGTAAGGGGAGTGTATATATTGTTGGAAGCCCAACACACGCGTGAAAATTAGTGTGGTGTTATGCAGAACATGAAGTATTGTAGACTGATCATCTATCATACTTATTTTTGGGTTATCAGTTTAATATTGATAATTTTAGTAGAATTTCAATAGTCCTTAGTGACTACTCAGTATAAATTATTTTATCCAGTTGGATACATTGATAGCCTTTGAATTCATATATATTTGTTAATCTATAATGAGCTATCGTTTCATATTCCAAGGTTTTGATTTGAGAATTGTTGATACTCATTGTTCATGATGTTATTCTTCAAACTCTTGATTATCAGTGAGATTATACCTTGATATTTCAAACTTGTGTTATAAAACTCTTCACCCTTATCGTATATTACTTGCTGGACAATTTGTGCTCATTCTTGTTTTCCCTAAACCATTTCAATTAAGGTAGAGCAGGGTGGACCTTCGGGCACCGACAAGGGCAAGGGCAAGGCTATCGACTAGCCAGTCCCTTTGTGTGTTAGACATTCTTGTGTTGTATTATGACTATGAAGATGTATTAAGACTGATTCAGAACTACGTTAAACTGAAGTAGGGTTATGTAATAAGTCTTTATTTAATATTATTATGTAATCCATTAAGTACTGTAGGCTGCGAGACTTGGGGGAATAAATATAATAAATCATTGTATATTATTCTAGATTACCCGCTGTGATTGTATGATTTTAGTTATTATTGATTATAACGTGACGAACCGAATTCGAGATGACTGTGGCGGTTCGAATTTGGGGGCATCACAGGTTGGTCTCAAAGCTGTAGTTATAAAACTTAGGAGCGAGTGTCCTTAGATTATAACTTAGGTGAACTTATAAAGTTTGGAGGAGATAAAACTCATGTAGAGTTTTCTTAGAGGGACTTAGTTATTTATGAAATGTAACGTCATTCTATATAATGAAGTTATGTTTTACTTAACATTCTAATAGAGTTGCTGTTTGTTTGTCTTGTGTTTGTGATTGTAGGATGACAGACATGGGAGTACCTAGTAGAGTGGCAGAGGAGGAGCCCAGAGATATACATGTAGTATACGAGGCACCTCTAGAGGCTGTGCCTGTGCAGGCTGTTGCACCGTCTGAGTCTGACGACTAGGACGAGATCAAGGTAGAGTTTGACCCAGCGGAGGAGCCTATGGAGGAAGATCCTGTTGAGGATGAGCCTACAGAGGAGGAGCCCATGGAGGACTCTTACGAGCCTAACCTGGAGGAGAATATGCTAAGAGAGTACGAGGAGCGTATTCTAAAGTTGGACTGCAGAGTTCAGGAGCTGGAGGCTGAGGCCTAAGAGAGAGAGTTCGAGTTCCAGAAGCTGAGGGATGAGGACCATCAGAGGAAGCTAGCGATGCATGAGTTAGAGGTGGAGATTGCCTACCGCAAGGAGGCAGGGATCCAGATGGGGACCATGTTTCACAAATCGGTGGCTAGGAATGTGGATCTGACTGGAAAGCTGGAAGAGGTAGAACAGAGAGAGTTAAGTGAGAAGACCAAGAAGAAAGCACTCCGTACTCAACTAGAGTTGGAGGTTATGGATAGGATCCACTTCGAGGAGAAGTGGGAAGCGGCTAACGAGAGAGCTGACGACCTAGAGGATGAGATCAAATGCAAAAAGAGGAAGATGAACAAGATAGGATATGTATTTCGTTCAACTTTTGAGACGGTGATTGATGGTGTATACCACTACCCGGCGGAGCAGGGACAGACCCTACACACTGTGAGCAGAGAATTGGTGGCGTACATAGCACAGATAGAGTATAAGAGCGCTGTGGAGCGCGGGATGATGGGATGAGACCCTTAGCTAGACTAGCAGTAGTCTTAGTAGTTTTCTTTTGTGATGTATATGTTGTGGTTGAAATCCCAATCTTTTGTGTAAGATATGGGATAGTGATGTAAACCCCGAGTAGGCATATGTTAGAGGGGTAGTAGGTTGGTATATTCCCCATCTTTTGTTATATTAGGGGATATATGTGATGACATTTATAGCACTATACTAGGGAAAATCATGTAATGAAAGGAATTGGCATATGAATATAAATGATCTTATTTCAGAAACGTGTCGTAAATTCTATTCTTTTAGCATTAAAGAAATACTTAAGTAATATAATTGAGTATTAATAAAATGAAAATTTTGTGATGCAAAAAATGCCGCCCAAACGTAGATTAACTGCACCTGAGGAATCAATAAACAATGAGAGGGAACAAGTAGAACTGATCCAGAAGTTAGTAGATTTGCTAGGAGAGGCTCTTAGGGGAAGGAACAATGAACCCGTTCGCCCCAACCCTCAAGCTGTTCCAGTGACAAACTTTAAAGATTTTAGGAGTGTAGGACCCCCAGAGTTCGAGGGTACTACCGACCCGATCATTGCGCAGACTTGGATAAAAGAGATCGAGAAGGCCTTCACTATCGCTCGAGTGGGTGAAGACCAGAAGACTGTATTTGCTACGTATATGATGAGAGGTGAAGCCAACTACTGGTGGGAGGCTAATCAACAAAGACCTGGGGAAGGGATAATAGCTTGGGAGAGATTTAAGACACTGTTCTTCGAGAACTACTTCCCGAAGAGCATGAAGAATAGGATGGAGGTTAAGTTTTTGGAACTTAAGCAAGGGGATATGATGGTGGCGCAGTACGCGGCTAAGTTCAATGAACTAGCGCTATTTGTAGAACACCAAGTAGGAGACGAAGAGAGGAAGGCGAGACGTTTTGAACAAGGACTGAAGCCTTGGCTGTTTAATATGGTATCAGTTCTTCAAATTGATTCCTTTGCGACATTGCTGGAGAAGGCGATGATTGCGGAAGATGGCAGTGAAGCCTTAAGTCTTTATAACAAGGAGAAGAAAGGAAAGAATACCAGAGGAGAAAACCGTGTTAGAGGAAATAGCAGTGGAGGAAGTAACTTGGGAAAAAGAAGTAGGAGAATAACAACAACAACAACAACAAGAACAACAACAATCAGTCGGGAAATATTCGTGTAGGATTTAAGAAAATGAGTGAAACTTGTAATAAGTGTGGGAGGAATCATCAGGGGGAGTGTTGGAAAGGAAAGAGTACTTGCTATAACTGCGGTCAGGAGGGGCACATTCCCCCCAACTGCCCGAAACCGAAAAAGTTCCAAAGATGTTTTGCTTGTGGCTCAACCGAGCACCGGATCAAGGATTACCTGAAGAAGGGAAGTAGAGGAGGTAGCAGCCAACAAGGGGGAAACAAACTAATGATCAGCGGACCGGCACAATCTAACCGCCCAACCACTAGAACCTTTAACATGACCGTCCAAGATGCAGTAGCTGCGAAGGACGTTGTGTCAGGTATAATCCCAATCAATGATATAAATGCATATATATTATTTGATTCGGGTGCCACCTGTTCTTTTGTATCTGAAGAATTTGCTAGTAGACTTAATACACCTCAAGAACGATTAGAAGATCCCTTGAACAGAGAAGTTGCGAATAAGGAAATAATCCATGTAGAATACGTTTACCAAAATTTTCGTGCAAACATTAAAGATCATGAACTAAGTGTAGACTTGATTCCCATTAGATTGGGAGAATTTGAAGTAATACTGGGAATGGATTGGTTGTACAACCATGCAGCGATAATTGACTGTCAGAGTAAAAGTGTGAACCTTCAAACTCCGAGTAAGTCTAAGGTAATGTTTTATGGTAGCTCATCGCTTAAGCAATCGTGTTGCCTTACGATGATTCAGGCCAAGAAATTGTTAAGGAAATGATATGTAGGTTATTTAGCTTACATTGTAGATACTCGAAAAAAGGGAGTAGAAATTAAGAATATATTTGTAGTGAATGAATTCCAAGATATATTTTCGAACGATCTGCCTGGTCTTCCGCTAGACAGAGAAATCGAATTCGTAATAGACTTAGCACTGGGAACTGCACCAATTTTGAAAGCTCCATATCGTATGGTGCCAGTAGAAATGAAGGAATTGATGATACAACTACAAGAGTTATTAGATAAAGGTTATATACGGCCAAGTTGGGGAGCACCATTGTTGTTTGTTAAAAAGAAGGACGGATCGATGAGGCTCTGTATCAATTATCGAGAATTGAACAGAGTAACGATTAAGAACCGATATCCGTTATCAAGGATAGATGACCTATTTGATCAATTGAAGGGAGCAAAGTGTTTCTCGAAGATCGACCTGCGGACAGGTTATCACCAACTAAAGGTACAGGAGGAAGACATACCAAAGACTGCGTTTCAAACCCGTTATGGACATTACGAGTTTTTGGTAATGACATTCAGACTGACTAATGCTCCGAAAGCATTCATGGACTTGATGAACTGAATTTTCAAGCCCTACTTGGATAAGTTTGTAGTAGTTTTCATCGATGACATCTTGATCTACTCGAAGACAGAAGAAGAGCACGCCGAACATCTGAAGATAGTTTTGGAAGCGCTAAGAAGAGAGAAGATGTATGCGAAGTTTTCAAAATGTGAATTTTGGATGAAGAAGGTTCAATTCTTAGGACACGTGGTGGATAAAAATGGAATCTCAGTAGACCCTGCGAAGGTAGAAGCATTAAGTAATTGAGAGCAGGCGAGAGCACAAACAGAGATAAGAAGTTTTTTAGGGTTAGCTAGGTACTATCGAACATTCATTCAAGATTTTTCTAAGATAGCGACCTCGTTGACCAATCTAACGAGGAAGATGGTGAAGTTTGTATGGACGAACAAATGCGAAGAGAGTTATCAAGAATTGAAGAAAAGATTAAGTGAAGCGCCTGTGTTGTCACTACCAGACGAGACAGAAGGTTTTGTGGTGTATAGTGACGTATCGCATAAGGGACTTGGTCAAAGTCATTGCATATGCATCACGACAGTTAAAGGACTACGAAAAACGATACCCTACTCATGACTTAGAGTTAGCGGCAGTAGTTTTTGCGTTGAAGATATGGAGACATTATTTGTACGGAGAGAAATGTGAGTTATACACGGACCATAAAAGTCTAAAATATATCCTCACACAGAAGGAGTTGAATATGCGCCAGAGAAGGTGGTTAGAATTAATCAAGGATTATGACTGCGATATTCTTTATCACCCGGGTAAGGCAAACGTAGTTACTGACGCTTTGAGCAGAAAAGGAAGGGAGAAACTGTTTCACTTGACAACTCAAGAGGAGTTAATAAGCGAAATGGAGAAATTGGAAATAGAAGTAAGAGGGCCGGAGAGGTCTGAAGAAAAGTTATTTGTAATGGAAGCTAGTCCGACATTGTTGGATAAAGTGAAGGAATCGCAAGAGAAAGATGAGGAGTGCGAGAAAATCAGAAAGAGGATCGCAGAAAATGAAGAAGAAAGATTCAGAATGGATAAAGATGGTATCTTGAGATTCGAAGGGAGAGTGTGGGCGCCAGTGGTAGCCGAATTAAGAGAAGAGATTTTGCACGAGGCACACAATACGACGTATTCCGTTCATCCGGGAGGCACAAAAATGTACCGAGATTTGAGGCAACACTTTTGGTGGCCCAATGTGAAATGGAAAGTCACAGAGTGCGTTAGTAAATGTCTGATTTGCCAATGAGTTAAAGCAGAGCACCAGCGGTCTAGTGGTTTACTACAACCGTTGGAAATATCGGAGTGGAAATGGGAGCACATTACGATGTACTTCGTGGTGAGACTTCCAATCACGCAGAAAGGTTATGATGCCATTTGGGTTATCGTGGATCGACTAATGAAGACCGCACATTTTCTACCGATCAAGATCCGCTATAGTTTGAATCAGTTATCGAGTCTTTATGTAAAGGAGATTGTTTCATGACATAGAGTGCCGATGTTAATTGTCTCTGATCGAGATTCGCGCTTCACGTCAAACTTTTGGAAAAGCTTACAAGAGAGAATGGGAACGCAGTTGAGGTTGAGTACCGCTTATCATCCTCAGACAGACGGACAGAGTGAGCGAACAATACAAATGCTGGAGGACATGCTTAGGACTTGCGTGATGGATTTCAAGGGAAATTGGGACGACCACCTACCCTTAGTAGAATTCGCGTATAACAATAGTTACCATGCGAGTATCGGCATGCCACCGTACGAAGCTCTTTACGGAAGAAAGTGCAAAACGCCGTTTAAGTTGGGACGAAGTCAGAGAACGACGAATGTTGGGACCCGAGTTAGTACAACAAACCGCAGACGTGGTGACAGTAATAAGAGTCAGACAAGTAGCAGCTCAAGATTGCCAGAAGAAGTACTCAGATTTGTATCGACAAGACCGGGACTTTAAAGTCGGTAGTTTTGTATTCTTGAAGGTATCTCCTTGGAAGGGAAAAATACGATTCGACAAGAAAGGAAAGTTGAGTTCGAGATTTATAGGACTGTTCGAGATATTGAAGCGAGTGGGCGACGTGGCATACAAAGTTGCATTACCACCTGAGTTGGAGCACATCCACAACGTGTTCCACATCTCCGTGTTGCATCTGTACAAGGCCGACTACAAGCACATGATTTCTTATGAGCCCATTGAAGTGGAGAAGAACCTAGCGTATGAAGAAATTCATGTCCAAATATTAGATAGGAAAAAGCAGATATTAAAGAATAAGGTTATTTCATCTGTAAAAGTACTTTGGCGTAACCACGATATCGAGGAGGCTACGTGGAAATTAGAAGATAGGATGATGAGGGACTATCCCCATCTATTTGTGTAACCTTGTAGCAATTCCGAGGACAAAATTTTTATAAGGGGGGAGGATGTAATTGTAATACCCGAGGATTTCCATATATTATTAAATAAATATATTAATGGAAATGAGAATTTATTTGAATATAAATGATTTTGTGTTATGAGATGAATTAATTCAATTATATATAATTGAATAATTATTGAGAAATTGGTGGAGTTTGTGATAAACTCGTTGATTGCCTTGTGTGGCACAGTGACGTAATATAAGAATGATTATATTAATTTAAGCGAATAATTAATCTATATTAATTGTTAATCGAAGAATATTAATTAACTGTTATAAAATACTAATGAGGATTGATTAATAATATGTGATTATTATTATTGCAAGAAACATAATAATAATGAGCAACGTGTTTATAAATACAATAAGATTTATATCAAAGTGATAATTAATCATATAAGGGATAATTAAATTGTTATGGAGGTTAACAATTATATTGATTGATGTAGGATATGTGTATATTATTAATTAATATTCAATTTATAAGATGAGAAATTATACGTGCAAGCATGCGAATTAAATGTATAGTAACTATATGTTATGATATGTGTAGGTGACAAATGATGTGTGGATATACATTAAAATAATGTATCATGGATCTATTATAAATAATTGTTGAGTAATACAATTTAATAATATATGATATAATGTAATGTGGTAGTATCCGATTGTATTATATCGGTAAGATAAAATGTACATAGATTATATGTATTCAAATTGCATTTATTACATTATGGGGAGAACATTGTAATTATAACCTAAGAGTACATATAATATATAACATAAGTGTAGCATATAGTCCATTTGTAAGAATGCTGAGATTTATTTGGCTTGTCCCTAAATGATAGTCACTATCTCTTCACACGTGAACACTCATGAAGCTAGCCTACTCTCTTCTTTCAAACTCAGCATTCTAGCCATCATGAAGGGAGTGGGCAGAATAGTGGAAATCACCAACTATTTACCAACTCCTTCTTATCTAGCATGCAATCCTTCAATCCGTTGTTTTGATTTGGAAGGAAAAGGCTTTGTCTGGTCATGAATTTCTCTATAAATAAGCTCTCCTCCTTCTTCAGTTCTTTTGCTGAGCATTTTGGCTAAGTGAGACTAGAGAGCATATATATATATATATCAGTGTTATTGAGATAGCAGCAAGCTTAAATCATTTACAGAGGTATAATTCCTCTTCCTGTGTTTTTCATTTCCGTTTTCTGTTTCCGAAGTTTCCTTGAAATTCTTGATTATGCTAAATTGGTTCATGATTGGGTTGTAGAACCCTTATATTGTTGTTATATGAACATACACACATGATAGAACCACTGAATAGTCTTTCATTTCCATTGTTCCTCTTTAATTTCTGTGAATACATAAAATTCGTAAATTAGTTAGAGTTCATGAAATTGGGAATTGATAATTGCTATTGACTGTTATATAAGCATATATGTATGTGTTAGTAAGTTAAACAAGTCTAATAGCATTTGGGTATGTTGAAATCGATGAAATGGGAGATTTTTGGTCGGATCTCGCTGCAGTCTGAACTGCAGAAAACTGCCTCGACGCCGCAGCGCCGCATGCCCGCGCCGCAGCGCCACACGCGCCGCAGCCCGCGCCGCAGCGCCGCAGCGCCGCACGCAGCGCCACTCGCGCCGCAGCGCCAGTAGTGAGCTGCTGTGCCGCGCCGCAGCGCCAGCCTCTGTGTTCAGTTTTCTGCATTCTGCAACAAAACTGTTATGTACCAATTGTTTGATTTTTGTTTAAACAAGCATGGGAGCATGATTAATACATATATATAAACCTAATGAGGCAATGTGAGCATGTTTTAGTATATTAGCATGCATGATTAACCAAACGACATATAGTTTGGAAACGAATTTAAAGTTTCATAAACGACGTTAACATATATGAAGCATGTTTACATACTGACCTTGCAAGCACGTTAGTACCACCTAGAGACACATGAAGTGCATGTTAGCTTATCTATATTGGTTCCGTAATAAAATATGAACATGTGAACCTAACTAGTGCTCATTCCTAACAAAAATATAAGTTTGAAGGTGGATATGATCATGTAAATGCTATATAGTCATTTCGATGATATGAGCATGTTTAGATAACTTTAAAATATATGAATGAAGCCTTAACTTACATATGTAGGTTTCATAAGGAAGCATGAACATGATAGACCTTATTGATGAACTATACTAACAAAGTATAAGCTTTGAACGTGAACGTTGGTATGTTATGACGAGAATTAGAATTTGACATTTATGGACACATGCGATAGTACTCTTAGACTCATTCATGTGTCATGCATGTATATATACCATGATTAGTTGCCGTGATTAAAGTTTAGCATGAACAAAGCATGTTTTCAAGATAATAACGATGCTAGCTACATATATGCAATACGAGTACTCATGAGCATGACTAATACAAGTTATATGAATATCTTATGTGTTTAAAAGCAATCATGTTAGACCATATGAGTTCGTGTCCTTGAATGGCTTTAAGTATTAACTTAAGAACCTATACCATGTACGATTGGATTTGGAAAAGTTATACAAGCATGAAAGTATCCTTTAAATATGAATACATGCTACGTGATATTATATGATGTTACTTGAACCCGATTTTGACGGTTAACTTAAGGAGATGCCGTAACTTGCTAAAATGAAATATATTTAGTATTGATTGTGGTCTTATGAGATATTAATAATATGCAAGCATGTTTGCAAATTGTTGAGATCTTATATAATATGAGAATGCGTTTAAACTCTAAAGAAGGAACGTTAAGGATAGAAATTATATTCTATATAACTGTGTAGCTAGGTAAAACTTAGCTTATGTGTTGATCGTATATTCAAAGAGAAAATGAGAAGTTAAATTATATGACTAATGAATATCATATATATACGTAACTGTATTACGATAGGAATTCAAAAGTGTTGATTGCTTTTCGTGGATAAACTACGCTAAAGGCAAGTTCTCTTACTTACACTCTCTTAAAGTGCAAGTATCCTAACCGACGCATTTACTTTATGCAAGGAAAGCTATGATTGTGAAAGTTTCCTAACTTATACTCTTTTACTATGCAAGTATCCTATCTTGTGTATTGCGAACTAGTTTCCTATTTAATCGGTTGAATCGAATTAGCACACTTGAACTCTTATTTCATTAAAGCTATTATTCATGTTGAACTTAGTATTGTTCTTGAATATTGTGAAAGTGTCTATGCCATTTGATTCGGCTGGACTTATGTTATTGAAAAGCAACCCAAACTAATTGATTGGTGCGGGATCTTATATTTGACTGAGAAGAACAACCTTCTTTGAAGGGAATATATAATTGTCGGAGAACCGACGTGCACACTTGAGTATGGTTGATTGTTATGCATAACAAGGGTACTTTAGGCTGATCACCTGTTGTACCTGTTTTTGTTGGATTTTCAGTTTATTACTGTCAATTCTAGTAGAAGTTCATAGTCCGTAGTGACTACTCAGTATTCAATTATTTGAAATCTTGAATTGACTTATTATTGAATCATATTGATATTATCCTGTCCTTAGCGACCGATATTGAGAACTGTTGATATTCTTGTTATTCTTGAATTATCAAATCTTGTTATACCCTTTCGAGAATTGAGAATCTTATTACTCACCCTTATTGTATATTACTTGCTGGGCAATTTGTGCTCATTCTTGCTTTCCCTAAAACATTTCAGTTAAGGCAGAGCATGGTGAACCTTCGGGCGTTGATAAGGGCAAGGGCAAAGCTACCAACTAGCTTATGTCTGTTACGTTTTAAATATATTAATATTGTATGAAGATGATGTAGTAAGACTGGATTTGATTATGTTTAAGCTTAAGTTAGATTATGTAATAAGTCGTTAACTGATATTATTATGAAATCTATTAAGTACTGTAGGTTGCGAGACTTGGGGGAATAATTATAATAAATCATTGTAAATTATTCTAGAATAGATTTTCCGCTGTGATTGTATGATATTTAATTATTATTATTGTGATGTATTACCATGAGCACGTGATGAACCGAATTCGAGAGACCAAGTGGCGGTCCTGGAATTTGGGGGCGTCACAGGTTGGTATCAAAGCCGTAGTTATAAACCTTAGGAACGAGTGTCCTTAGACTATAACTTAGGCGAACTTAGAAGTTAGGAAGGAGATAAAACTCATGTAGAGTTTTCCTTGAGAGACTTAGTCTGTTATGAAATGTAACTTCATTCTATACAATGAACTTATATTTTATTGAACATTCTAATGGAGATGCTATTTCTTGTCTTGTGTTTGTGAGTGTAGGATGACAGACACAGGGGTACCTAGTAGAGTTGCAGAGGAGGAGCCCAGGGATATACACGTAGTATACGAGGCACCTCTAGAGGCTACACCAGTGCAGGCTGTTGCACCATTCGAGTCTGACGACGAGGACGAGATTGAGATAGAGTCTGATCCAGAGGAGGAGCCGATGGAGGATGAGCCAGTAGAGGACTCTGATGAGGCTACTATAGAGGAACAGATGTTAGGCGAGTACGAGGAGCGTATTCTAGAGTTAGACTGTAGAGTCCAGGAGCTGGAGGCAGAGGCCCACGAGAGAGAGTCTGAGTTCCAGAAGCTGAGGGACGAGGACCACCAGAGGAAGCTGGCTATGCAAGAGTTAGAGGTGGAGATTGCCTACCGTAGGGAGGCAGGGATCCAGATGGGGACTCTATTTCACAGGTCAGTGGCTAGGAATGTAGATTTGGCAGAGAAGCTAGAAGAGGTTGAGCAGAGGGAACTGAGTGAGAAGACTGAGAAAGAGGCACTCCGTACTCAGCTAGAGTTGGAGGTGATGGATAGGTTACACTTCGAGGAGAAGTGGGAAGCGTCCAATGAGAGAGCTGACGACCTTGAGGACGAGGTCAGGTGCAAGAAGAGAAAGATGAACAAGATGGGGTATGTGTTTCCGTTCAGCTTTTGAAAGGGTGATTGATGGTGTGTACCACTACCCGGCAGAACAGGGACAGACTCTACATACCTTGAGCCGAGAGCTGGTTGCGTATATAGCACAGTTGGAGTACAAGAGCGCAGTGGAACGCGGGATGATGGGATGAGATTTCCTTAGTCAGTCTAGTGGTAGTAATAGTTGTGTCTTTATGTATTGTATATACTATGTTGCAATTCCGATCTTTTGTGTAAGATGTGGGATGATGATGTAAACCCCGAGTTAGCTTCTGTTAGAGGGGTAGTATGGTAGTAGGTTGGTATATTCCCCGTCTTTTGTGATATTAGGGGATATATGTGATAACATTTATAGCAGTATGCTAGGGAAATCATGTAATGAAACGATTTGGCATATGAATATAAATGGAGTTGATTTTAGAAACGTGTTATAAATGTATTCTTGGAGTATTAAAAGAAATACTTAAGTAATATACTTGAATAATAATAAAATGAAAACTTGTGATGCAGATAATGCCGCCCAGACGTAGATTGACAGCACCCGAAGAATCTGTTAACAATGAGAGAGAACAAGTAGACCCGATCCAGAAACTGGTAGACTTGTTAGGAGAAGCCTTAAGGGGAAGGAACAATGAACCCGTTCGCCCGAACCCTCAGACTGTGCCAGTAACAACCTTTAAAGACTTTAAGAGTGTAGGACCCCCGGAGTTCAAGGGAACTACCGACCCAATCGTCGCACAAACGTGGATCAAAGAGATCGAAAAAGCTTTCACTATAGCTAGCGTAGGCGAAGATCAGAAGACGGTGTTTGCCACGTACATAATGAGGGGAGAAGCGAACTACTGGTGGGAGGCTAATCAACAAAGAGCTGGAGAAGGGATAATAGCTTGGGACAAGTTTAAGACGCTGTTCTTCGAGAATTACTTTCCGAAAAGTATGAAGAATAGGATGGAGGTGAAATTCCTAGAGTTAAAACAAGGTAAGATGACGGTGGCGCAATACGCGGCTAGGTTTAACGAACTAGCGAGATTTGCGGAGCACCAAGTTGGTGATGAAGAAAGAAAGGCTAGACGCTTCGAACAAGGGTTGAAGCCGTGGCTGTTCAATAAGGTATCAGTTCTTCAAATTGATTCCTTTGCAACATTACTGGAGAAGGCAATCATTGCAGAAGGAGGCAGTGAGGCCTTAAGTCTGTATAACAAAGAAAAGAAAGGAAAGAATACTGGAGGAGAGAATCGTACGGGAGGAAGCAGTAGCGGAGGAAGCAACTTGGGAAAGAGAAAGTGGGAGAACAACAACAACAACAACAAAAACAACAATAATAATCAATCAGGGAATTTTCGTGGAGGTTTCAAGAAGAGGGCTGAAGGATGCCCGAAGTGTGGGAAGAATCACCAGGGCGAGTGCTGGAAGGGACGTGGCACTTGCTACAACTGCGGACAGGAAGGGCACATCTCGCCCAACTGTCCGAAACCAAAGAAGATACAAGGATGCTTTGCTTGTGGCTCGACGGAGCACCGAATTAAGGACTGCCCAAAGAAGGGAAGTGGTGGGGGTAGTAATCAGCAAGGAGGCAACAAGCTGATGATCGGTGGACCGGCACAATCCAACCGCCCAACCGCCAGAACCTTTAACATGACCGTCCAAGACGCAGTGGCTGCGAAGGATGTGGTGTCAGGTATAATCCCAATCAATGATATAAATGCTTATGTATTATTTGATTCGGGTGCCACCTGTTCTTTTGTATCTGAAGAATTTGCTAGTAGACTTAGTACACCTCGAGAACTATTAGAAAATCCTTTGATCATAGAAGTTGCTAATAAGGAAGTGATCCCTGTAGAATACGTTTATCGAAATTGTCGCGCAAATATTAGTAAACATGAACTGAGCGTAGACTTGATTCCTATTAGACTGGGAGAATTTGACGTAATACTGGGAATGGATTGGTTGTATAACCATGCTGCGATAATTGACTGTCAGAACAAATGTGTGAACCTTCAGACTCCGAGTAAGTCTAAGGTAGTGTTTTATGGTAGCTCATCGCTTAAGCAATCGTGTTGCGTTACGATGATGCAGGCCAAGAAATTGTTAAGGAAAGGATGTGTAGGTTATTTAGCTTACATCGTTGATACTCGAAAAAAGGGAGTAGAAATTAAGGATATATACGTAGTTAATGAATTTCAAGACGTGTTTCCGGACGATCTGCCTGGTCTTCCGCCAGACAGAGAAATCGAATTCGTAATAGACTTAGCACCGGGAACGGCACCGATTTCGAAAGCTCTATATCGTATGGCGCCAGTAGAAATGAAGGAATTGATGATACAATTGCAAGAGTTGTTGGATAAGGGTTACATTCGACCGAGTGTTTCTCCTTGGGGAGCACCAGTACTATTCGTTAAGAAGAAGGAAGGATCGATGAGGCTCTGTATCGATTATCGAGAATTGAATAGAGTAACGATAAAGAACCGGTATCCGCTACCGAGGATAGACGACTTATTTGATCAACTGAAGGGAGCAAAGTGTTTCTCAAAGATCGACCTACGAACAGGATATCATCAACTGAAGGTACGGGAAGAGGACATACCAAAGACTGCGTTTCGAACCCGTTATGGACACTACGAGTTTTTGGTAATGTCATTCGGATTGACTAATGCTCCGGCAGCATTTATGGACTTGATGAACCAAGTTTTCAAGCCATACTTGGATAAATTTATAGTGGTTTTTATCGACGACATTTTGATCTACTCAAAGACAGAGGAAGAACACGCCAAACATCTAAAGATTATTTTGGAGGCACTAAGGAAGGAGAAGATGTATGCAAAATTTTCTAAGTGCGAATTTTGGATGGAGAAGGTTCAATTCTTAGGCCACGTGGTGGATAAGAATGGAATCTCTGTAGACCCTGCGAAGGTTGAAGCAGTAAGTAATTGGGAACAACCGAGAACACCGACGGAGGTGAGAAGCTTTCTAGGGTTAGCTGGGTACTATCGAAGATTCATCCAAGATTTTTCTAAGATAGCAACCCCGCTGACCAATTTGACTAGGAAGACGGTGAAATTTGTATGGACCGACAAATGCGAAGAAAGTTTTCAGGAGTTGAAGAAGAGATTGAGCGAAGCACCTGTATTATCATTACCAGATGATGCGGGAAATTTTGTGGTGTATAGTGATGCATCGCACAAGGGGCTTGGCTGTGTGCTCATGCAACATGGCAAGGTTATTGCGTATGCGTCACGACAATTGAAGGATTACGAAAAACGATACCCTACTCATGACTTAGAGTTAGCGGCAGTAGTTTTTGCGTTAAAGATATGGAGACATTATCTATACGGAGAAAAATGTGAGATATACACGGACCACAAAAGTCTGAAATATATCTTCACACAGAAGGAGTTAAACATGCGGCAGAGAAGGTGGTTAGAATTAATCAAAGACTATGACTGCGATATTCTTTATCACCCGGGAAAGGCAAATGTGGTTGCCGACGCTCTGAGCAGGAAAGGAAGGGAGAAGTTGTTTAATTTAACAACTCAAGAAGAGTTGATAAGAGAGATGGAGAAATTGGAGATAGAAGTAAAAGGACCAGAAAAGTCTGGTGAGAAGTTAATTGTAATGGAAGCTTGTCCGACGTTGTTGAATAGAGTAAAGGAAGCCAGGAAAAGGATGAAGAGTGTGAGAAAATCCGAAAGAGGATCACAGAAAGTGAGGAAGAAAAATTTCGAATGGATAAAGACGGTATTTTGAGATTTGAAGGGAGAGTGTGGGTACCAGCGGTAACCGAGTTGAGGGAAGAGATTTTGCACGAGGCACATAATACGACATATTCCGTTCATCCGGGAGGCACAAAGATGTACCGAGATCTAAGGCAACATTTTTGGTGGCCTAATTTGAAGCGGTAAGTCGCAGAGTGCGTCAGTAAATGCTTGACTTGCCAACGCGTTAAAGCAGAGCATCAGCGGCCAAGTGGTTTACTACAACCGTTAGAAATACCAGAGTGGAAATGGGAGCATATTACCATGGACTTCGTGGTAGGACTTCCAGTTACACAGAAAGGTTATGATGCTATTTGGGTTATCGTGGATCGACTAACGAAGACCGCACACTTTCTACCAATCAAGATCCGCTACAGTTTGAACCAATTAGCAAGCCTATATGTAAAAGAAATTATTTCACGACATAGAGTGCCGGTGTCAATTGTCTCTGATCGAGATCCGCGCTTCACGTCCAATTTTTGGAAGAGTTTGCAGGAAAGAATGGGAACGCAATTGAGGTTGAGTACAGCTTATCATCCTCAAACAGACGGACAAAGTGAGCGAACAATACAAACGCTAGAAGACATGCTTAGGACTTGCGTAATGGATTTTAAGGGAAATTGGGACGACCACCTACCCTTAGTAGAATTCGCATATAATAATAGCTACCATGCGAGTATTGGCATGCCACCGTACAAAGCTCTTTACGGGAGAAAGTGCAGAACGTCGTTATGTTGGGACGAAGTCGGAGAACGACGAATACTCGGACCAGAGTTAGTTCAACAAACCGCAGACGTGGTGACAGTGATAAGAGCCAGACTTGTAGCAGCTCAAGATCGCCAAAAGAAATACGCAGATTTGCATCGGCAGGACCGAGACTTCAAAGTCGGCAGTTTCGTATTCTTGAAGGTATCTCCATGGAAGGGAAAAATCCGTTTCGGCAAGAAAGGAAAATTGAGTCCAAGATTCGTAGGACCGTTCGAGATACTGAAGCGAGTGGGCGAAGTGGCATACAAAGTTGCGTTACCACCCGAGTTGGAGCATATCCACAACGTGTTCCACAATTCCGTGTTGCGACCGTACAAGGCCGACTACAAGCACGTGATTTCTTACGAGCCCATTCAAGTGGAGAAGAACTTGGCGTATGAAGAAATTCCTGTCCAAATATTAGATAGGAAAGAACAAACTTTGAGAAATAAAATTATTTCGTCTGTAAAAGTACTTTGGCGTAACCACGATGTCGAGGAGGCAACGTGGGAGTTAGAAGATAGGATGATGAGGGACTATCCCCATCTATTTGTGTAACCTTGTAGCAATTCCGAGGACAAAATTTTTATAAGGGGGGAGGATGTAATTGTAATACCCGAGGATTTCCATATATTATTAAATAAATATATTAATGGAAATGAGAATTTATTTGAATATAAATGATTTTGTGTTATGAGATGAATTAATTCAATTATATATAATTGAATAATTATTGAGAAATTGGTGGAGTTTGTGATAAACTCGTTGATTGCCTTGTGTGGCACAGTGACATAATATAAGAATGATTATATTAATTTAAGCGAACAATTAATCTATATTAATTGTTAATCGAAGAATATTAATTAACTGTTATAAAATACTAATGAGGATTGATTAATAATATGTGATTATTATTATTGCAAGAAACATAATAATAATGAGCAACGTGTTTATAAATACAATAAGATTTATATCAAAGTGATAATTAATCATATAAGGGATAATTAAATTGTTATGGAGGTTAACAATTATATTGATTGATGTAGGATATGTGTATATTATTAATTAATATTCAATTTATAAGATGAGAAATTATACGTGCAAGCATGCGAATTAAATGTATAGTAACTATATGTTATGATATGTGTAGGTGACAAATGATGTGTGGATATACATTAAAATAATGTATCATGGATCTATTATAAATAATTGTTGAGTAATACAATTTAATAATATATGATATAATGTAATGTGGTAGTATCCGATTGTATTATATCGGTAAGATAAAATGTACATAGATTATATGTATTCAAATTGCATTTATTACATTATGGGGAGAACATTGTAATTATAACCTAAGAGTACATATAATATATAACATAAGTGTAGCATATAGTCCATTTGTAAGAATGCTGAGATTTGTTTGGCTTGTCCCTAAATGATAGTCACTATCTCTTCACACGTGAACACTCATGAAGCTAGCCTACTCTCTTCTCTCAAACTCAGCATTCTAGCCATCATGAAGGGAGTGGGCAGAATAGTGGAAATCACCAACTATTTACCAACTCCTTCTTATCTAGCATGCAATCCTTCAATCCGTTGTTTTGATTTGGAAGGAAAAGGCTTTGTCTGGTCATGAATTTCTCTATAAATAAGCTCTCCTCCTTCTTCAGTTCTTTTGCTGAGCATTTTGGCTAAGTGAGACTAGAGAGCATATATATATATATATATCAGTGTTATTGAGATAGCAGCAAGCTTAAATCATTTACAGAGGTATAATTCCTCTTCCTGTGTTTTTCATTTCCGTTTTCTGTTTCCGAAGTTTCCTTGAAATTCTTGATTATGCTAAATTGGTTCATGATTGGGTTGTAGAACCCTTATATTGTTGTTATATGAACATACACACATGATAGAACCACTGAATAGTCTTTCATTTCCATTGTTCCTCTTTAATTTCTGTGAATACATAAAATTCGTAAATTAGTTAGAGTTCATGAAATTGGGAATTGATAATTGCTATTGACTGTTATATAAGCATATATGTATGTGTTAGTAAGTTAAACAAGTCTAATAGCATTTGGGTATGTTGAAATCGATGAAATGGGAGATTTTTGGTCGGATCTCGCTGCAGTCTGAACTGCAGAAAACTGCCTCGACGCCGCAGCGCCGCAGCCCGCGCCGCAGCGCCACACGCGCCGCAGCCCGCGCCGCAGCGCCGCACGCAGCGCCATTCGCGCCGCAGCGCCAGTAGTGAGCTGCTGTGCCGCGCCGCTAGCGCCAGCCTCTGTGTTCAGTTTTCTGCATTCTGCAACAAAACTGTTATGTACCAATTGTTTGATTTTTGTTTAAACAAGCATGGGAGCATGATTAATACATATATATAAACCTAATGAGGCAATGTGAGCATGTTTTAGTATATTAGCATGCATGATTAACCAAACGACATATAGTTTGGAAACGAATTTAAAGTTTCATAAACGACGTTAACATATATGAAGCATGTTTACATACTGACCTTGCAAGCACGTTAGTACCACCTAGAGACACATGAAGTGCATGTTAGCTTATCTATATTGGTTCCGTAATAAAATATGAACATGTGAACCTAACTAGTGCTCATTCCTAACAAAAATATAAGTTTGAAGGTGGATATGATCATGTAAATGCTATATAGTCATTTCGATGATATGAGCATGTTTAGATAACTTTAAAATATATGAATGAAGCCTTAACTTACATATGTAGGTTTCATAAGGAAGCATGAACATGATAGACCTTATTGATGAACTATACTAACAAAGTATAAGCTTTGAACGTGAACGTTGGTATGTTATGACGAGAATTAGAATTTGACATTTATGGACACATGCGATAGTACTCTTAGACTCATTCATGTGTCATGCATGTATATATACCATGATTAGTTGCCGTGATTAAAGTTTAGCATGAACAAAGCATGTTTTCAAGATAATAACGATGCTAGCTACATATATGCAATACGAGTACTCATGAGCATGACTAATACAAGTTATATGAATATCTTATGTGTTTAAAAGCAATCATGTTAGACCATATGAGTTCGTGTCCTTGAATGGCTTTAAGTATTAACTTAAGAACCTATACCATGTACGATTGGATTTGGAAAAGTTATACAAGCATGAAAGTATCCTTTAAATATGAATACATGCTACGTGATATTATATGATGTTACTTGAACCCGATTTTGACGGTTAACTTAAGGAGATGCCGTAACTTGCTAAAATGAAATATATTTAGTATTGATTGTGGTCTTATGAGATATTAATAATATGCAAGCATGTTTGCAAATTGTTGAGATCTTATATAATATGAGAATGCGTTTAAACTCTAAAGAAGGAACGTTAAGGATAGAAATTATATTCTATATAACTGTGTAGCTAGGTAAAACTTAGCTTATGTGTTGATCGTATATTCAAAGAGAAAATGAGAAGTTAAATTATATGACTAATGAATATCATATATATACGTAACTGTATTACGATAGGAATTCAAAAGTGTTGATTGCTTTTCGTGGATAAACTACGCTAAAGGCAAGTTCTCTTACTTACACTCTCTTAAAGTGCAAGTATCCTAACCGACGCATTTACTTTATGCAAGGAAAGCTATGATTGTGAAAGTTTCCTAACTTATACTCTTTTACTATGCAAGTATCCTATCTTGTGTATTGCGAACTAGTTTCCTATTTAATCGGTTGAATCGAATTAGCACACTTGAACTCTTATTTCATTAAAGCTATTATTCATGTTGAACTTAGTATTGTTCTTGAATATTGTGAAAGTGTCTATGCCATTTGATTCGGCTGGACTTATGTTATTGAAAAGCAACCCAAACTAATTGATTGGTGCGGGATCTTATATTTGACTGAGAAGAACAACCTTTTTTGAAGGGAATATATAATTGTCGGAGAACCGACGTGCACACTTGAGTATGGTTGATTGTTATGCATAACAAGGGTACTTTAGGCTGATCACCTGTTGTACCTGTTTTTGTTGGATTTTCAGTTTATTACTGTCAATTCTAGTAGAAGTTCATAGTCCGTAGTGACTACTCAGTATTCAATTATTTGAAATCTTGAATTGACTTATTATTGAATCATATTGATATTATCCTGTCCTTAGCGACCGATATTGAGAACTGTTGATATTCTTGTTATTCTTGAATTATCAAATCTTGTTATACCCTTTCGAGAATTGAGAATCTTATTACTCACCCTTATTGTATATTACTTGCTGGGCAATTTGTGCTCATTCTTGCTTTCCCTAAAACATTTCAGTTAAGGCAGAGCATGGTGAACCTTCGGGCGTTGATAAGGGCAAGGGCAAAGCTACCAACTAGCTTATGTCTGTTATGTTTTAAATATATTAATATTGTATGAAGATGATGTAGTAAGACTGGATTTGATTATGTTTAAGCTTAAGTTAGATTATGTAATAAGTCGTTAACTGATATTATTATGAAATCTATTAAGTACTGTAGGTTGCGAGACTTGGGGGAATAATTATAATAAATCATTGTAAATTATTCTAGAATAGATTTTCCGCTGTGATTGTATGATATTTAATTATTATTATTGTGATGTATTACCATGAGCACGTGATGAACCGAATTCGAGAGACCAAGTGGCGGTCCTGGAATTTGGGGCCGTCACAGTAATACCTGAGAATTTTAAAATATTATTAATGATTAAATTAATGAAAATGAATATTTATTCGAATATAAATATTTATGTGTTATGAGATGAGTTAATTCAAATGAATTCAAATTAAATTTATAATAATTGAGAAGAATGCAGAGTTTATTCGAAGAACGCCTTGTGTGGCGCAATAATGAGAATTATGATTTAAATAATTTAAAGGATGACGAAATTAGTAAGTGAACAATTAATCATTATTAATTGTTAATTTATTGTTATTAGGAGAAATAGAATATTAATGGGTGATTAATTAATAGTATGTTGACTTATTATTATTGCGGGTATAAAATAATAATAAGTAAATTGTTTATATATATAATAAGTTTTATATTTATTTAATTAAATGTTGTTATGGGTGATATACTATTATTAAGTAATTAATTGATAATATGTCGATTAATGAGTAAATGATTTATAAATATAATGAGATTATATTTACTCGATTAATTGTGATATACCAAGTATGCGATAATTAAACGTATAAAGTATAGTGGTTACAACTATATTATATAGTGTAATGTGACGTTAAATGTGATTATACTATATATAGAAACTATATGATATGACTAATTAAATAAGTATTTGAATGCATCATGATACTATGTAACAATAAGTGAGTGTGTGAACATTTAATTAGTACTTCATGAATATATTGTAAACAATTGATAATTAATGAATACTTTAATAATTTAATATAATTAAATGATAGAGTGGAACAAGGAATGTAATAATACCCGATTGAATTATATTCGGTGTTAACGAAATGTACATGGATTATATATGAGCAAATTAATTTTACTACATTGTAATATTATCTATTTATTAAACTTACATGGTGACTATATTTAATATCTAAGTACACATATATACCTAAGTATATATATGATGTATAGGTAAGCGTTGTATATACTCATATTGCCCAATTGATGAGCTGCATTTTCTTGTCCCATAATAAAAGTCACCCCTCATTCTCTTCACGTGTGCACTCAATTAGCCTAAGCCTATGGCCTCTTCTCTCAAACTCAGCATTCTAGCCATCATGATCATGAAGGGAGTGGGCAGAATAGTGGAAATCACCAACTAACTACCAACTCTTCCATAACCAACATACAATTCTTATTCACATTGGTTTAAGTTGGAGGAGAATTTCATTGCCCGTGTATTGATTTTTCTATAAGTATAGCTCCTTCCCTTCTCTTTTTTAATTTGCTATTACACTGAGATATAGAGAAAGGGAGATATCAGTTGAGAGTGAGATTACAGTAGTGGCATAGCAGCAAGCTCAGTTTACAGTTAGGAGAGGTATAACACCTCTTGTTCTTCATTCTTGCTTCTGAAATTCTTAAATTTCAATTCTTGATTTTGGTTGCAATACATGTTAATTGGATTGTAGAATGCTTGTTTAGTTGTTATATAGACTTACAAACATGTTTAAACTACAATGTGACTGATTGGAAGAAAATTTGTTGAGAAAATTTGATGTTGGGATTGGAAACTGCCGAAGCAGGAAGCTTTCTGGTGCAGACCAGACACGGAGCAGCTGCGCCCTGTTTATACTGGGGAACAGCGCAGCTGCGCCAGTCTCTGATAGTTATTTTCTGTTTCTGAAGCAAACTGTTAGGTGCTAACATGTGGTACCACCTTAAACAAGCATGAGAACATGAGTAACATATATAAATGAGTACGTTGACATAGCATGAGCATGTTTGGCCATGTTAGTATGCATGATTGATGAAAAGTTATAGTTTTTAAAATGAACTTTGATAGAGGCAAACCATGATTATATTCTGACTTTGATCATGTTTATATGGCCTAGAAATGCATGAAGAATGTGATGACATGTGTATATATGTTTCATGATATAGCATACACATATTGGACATCATTAGTGAATGTGTGCTAACAAAAACATATGTTTTGAAAGAAGACTTGACATGTTATATTGAGGGTTATGTTCTGATATTTTAAACATGCTTGATAGTGTATTTAACGTCACTAAAACATCATTTATATACATAGACTTGTTATATGTAATGCAAGTTAATCAAGCACGAGTTCGATAAGGTTTTCAAGTAAGTAGCAATGCTAGTTATACGTATATGATGTAGAAACATATGAGCATATCTATCAACAAAATATATGACTACCTTATATGTTTAAATGACAAGCATGATAGCTTATGTGAATTCATGGCGTTGTATGACCCTAAGTCGTTAGAAACCGTGATTTAAAACTATATCATGTATGACTGAACTTGGAAAGGTTGAACAAACATGGAAGGACCCTTTAACATGTATGTATGCTATGTGATATCATATGTTGATGCTTAAATCTGATTTTGATAGTTAACTTATAACAATGCTATAACTTACTAAATAGAATATGTTTGGTATTGGTTGTGGTCTTATGTGTTAGTGATGATATATGAAGATGTTTAACTTGAAAAGAGTAACTTTAAAGATAAAAGACGGTGAAAGTTATATCTATCGAGAATCGTGAATTGGTATGATACTATGCATGATATAAACTGTGTAGCTAGGTTAAGACCTAACTTATATGTTGATTAATAAAGTATGATGTTAAACTATATAGCTAATGAATATCCTATATATGAAAATATATGATAAATAGGATTCGAAAGTGTTGATTAACTTTACGTGGTAGACTACGCTTAAGGCAAGTATCCTAGACCCTTGCATTACTTTATTCAACAGATATTGTAAGCAAGTTCCCTAACTTACACTCTTTTATTGTGCAAGTTTCCTTAAACCCATTTTTGTATTATTAATTACAAGTATCCTAACCTTTGCAATGGATCCTTGTGAAAGCAAGTTTTCTTACTTACTCGTTTAAATTGAGTTAGTATGCTTATTGAATAGACTCTTATCTTATGAAAGCTATTATTCATGTTGAATTTAATATGGTTCTTAAATATCATGAAAGTGTCTATGCCATTTGATTCGACTATAATATATGCATATTTAGAAAACTATCCAAACTAATTAACTGGTGCAGAATCTTTAAAAACTGAGTTGAACAACCCTTATGGTAAGGGGAGTGTATATATTGTTGGAAGCCCAACACACGCGTGAAAATTATTGTGGTGTTATGCATAACATGAAGTATTGTAGACTGATCATCTATCATACTTATTTTTGGGTTATCAGTTTAATATTGATAATTCTAGTAGAAGTTCAATAGTCCTTAGTGACTGCTCAGTATAAATTGTTTTATCTAGTTGGATACGTTGATAGCCTTTGAATTCATATATATCTGTTGATCTATAATGAACTATGGTTTCATATTCCAAGGTTTTGATTTGAGAATTGTTGATACTCATTGTTCATGATGTTATTCTTCAAACTCTTGATTATCAACGAGATTATACCTTGATATTTCAAACTTTTGTTATAAAACTCTTCACCCTTATCGTATATTACTTACTGGGTAATTTGTGCTCATTCTTGCTTTTCCTAAACCATTTCAGTTAAGGCAGAGCAGGGTGAACCTTCGGGCACCGACAAGGGCAAGGGCAAGGCTACCGACTAGCCAGTCCCTTTATGTGTTAGGCATTCCTGTGTTGTATTATGACTATGAAGATGTATTAAGACTGATTCAGAACTACGTTAAACTTAAGTAGGGTTATGTAATAAGTCTTTATTTGATATTAATATGTAATCTATTAAATATTGTAGGTTGCGAGACTTGGGAGAATAAATATAATAAATCATTATATATTATTCTAGATTATCCGCTGTGATTGTATTATTTTAGTTATTATTGATTAGAACGTGATGAACCGAATTCGAGACGACTGTGGCGGTCCGAATTTGGGGGCGTCACATAAGTTCACTGAACGTGACTCGCTATGGAATACCTAATGGAGTTTTACTCGCCTGTTAATAGAAATTCCTAATGTGATAGTAGTACACGTGATCCTTGGACTTGAGATCATCATAGTATCTTGTATATAATGAATTATACTTTGACTTATGCCTTAAGGCCCTTTAGGGTATATAAAAGGGTATACTTGGGTATAATGAGTTACATATGGAGATAATGTATGATCAATAAAAAATCTGCCACTTCTAGTAAAAGAGGAGATATGTCCTATGTGATTCGTTAAATGACAACCCAGGAGTTGTGCATTTTCTAATCGAAATACATATAATTAAATAAAATAAGACTTGACAGTAAATCAATGTCTTATATTTAATTGGGACATTGAGTGGTGGAAGGATTGAATTGTACGGTAACTATTAACTCATAGGTTCTTTTATGATTAATGTTGAAATCTATATTATCTGAAAAGTCGTTGATCACTAGGGAGGCTATCCCTATTGTAGAATAAATGTTATTTATTTAAATAGATTATTAATTTAATTTATTTATTTAAATAAGATTAGAATTGTTCTAATTGATTTATTCACAACCTATTTAATATGGAGAACCTAAAGGGTCACCATAAAAGGAAAAAGAATTATTTAAGAAGATAATGGCATAATAGTAATAATATATTAAGTGTGATTATTTTAATCTATAGTGATAGAATAAATCAAATAGCTTAATGTTTATTATTTAATATTTTAGAAATATTAAATATAAATTAATAAGAGGAGTTTTATTAATATTATTATTATTTTTATTTTTATTATTATTATTATTATTATTATTATTATTATTATTATTTTAATTCTAAAGGAGTTTAGAAATTAATTTAATAAAACTACTCTCCCTTAATCCTAATGAGATTAGGAAAAATTAATTAAAGAGTATAATTAATTAATTAAATAAAACTCTATTCTAATAAGATTAGTAGGGTTAACCTAATATCTACATAATAGATTATTATATCAGATACAAGGTACGTGAATTTCACAAGTTGGGAGAATACGTACTTTTTCTATACAGATAGAAAAACTAGGTTTTGAGCCAATACACCTTCTTGATTCTTGTTCTTTTTTGGTGGATTACCTCTAGAGGCCAAACGCTTGGGTGGATGACGTTGATCAAAGGAAGGAACCAAACCCGCGTAGTCAAGGAGAGCATAAAGGATTAGGAGTTGAACTTGTACCTGAGGAAGCTCGGATCTTCAAAGGTATAATTCTGTTTCTCCTACTCTTTATTGACTGGTAATCAAAGCACAAGAACAATCATGGTTTATGGTTTGTGAAAAAAAATTTAAACTTTGTTTTAACATCGCTTCCGCTGCATTTATGTGATTTGATTGCATGTTCACGTTTCTAGCAAACCTAACATATAAGATATGGAATGGGGTTAATATAAACCAATAAGGAGTCCTAGCAAGACTTAAACATTTGAAGGAACTTTGAGTATAACTAACAAGAAATATAGTGAGACATAAGTCAAAAGTTAACACAATCAAATTGAACATTGTGTATTAATTAATAGAAAGAGTTATGGATGTAGCGTAAAGTTTACATTACAACTAATATTTTCTATGAGACTAATAGTTGATGTGCATGATTATATAATTGTGTAGGGCACGTGAAGTGCAGATAGCTGTAAGCTGTTAATCTGTTATTGGTAAACAACGATCAAGGCAAGTCTTTCAGTTCCTATTTGCTTTATAAATTTGGTAACTGATTGTTGTAATTTAGATTGTTGAATGTATGTGCAATTATAAAAGATACTTTACACTATGAAAGTCAATTTATGACTAAAATGATTGGGTTATGGAACTCAACCTTTAATTGAGATGTGAAATACAGCATGTATGATATGTTTAGGTAAATGATTATGATGTATGAACTGAGAATGATATTATCTGATATGTGATGCATGAAAACTGTTAGATTTGTTGAGCTGTCGAGCTCATTCTTGCAAAATAACCATTTTGCAGGTCAAGGATTCAAGGTAATGATACGTGCTAACTGAATGATAGAGAGCAATATCAATTCTAGAAGATTATTTGCTTTTAGATAAGAAATATAGTTGATGATTTAAATGTATTATAATTGTTAAGTTGTAAGTTGAGTTGTGTGATATATAATGGATATTGACTTGTAATGTAAGATTTTATATAGCAACTTTGATGAAGCGATTCATGAAATAAATTTGAATCAAAGATATGTAATGATAAAGGTTGTGATTCAGGGAAATATAGAAAGAAAAATATTAAAGTTTTAATTATTCCATATTTTATTAAGTTTAATACCGATTAATGATGTAAAGTTAGAAGTTCGATGTATTGTTAACGACCGATGTCGATAGTTATATTGTATGAATTTTTTGGGTGGTTACAGTTAGTATCAGAGCTGATAGGTTATACACCTTAGGTAAGAGTACCTTAGGCTATGACCTTAGGTTATAAGAAGTTAAGTTTAAGTAGTGGTACAACCGTACTCTTTAATGGTTGATGTATAGTATCTGGGCTAAACGATTCCTTAAGGTAGCGGAGGTATATATGAACTAGCCACCGATCTAACTCGTTGTGAAATACAGTGTAGACGAGACGGGAAACTAATTTATTGGTTATTTGTGGGAAACCACTCAGCTTACTATATTGAACACTGTTAGAGACTCGATGTGTACCGAGTATAGAGTTATGGATATATATTATGAAAAGGTGATTCTTTTCACATACGTAGATGTTTAGGATGAGGTAAGTCTTAGAAATATTATAAGAAGAAGATGAGAATGACGAGGAGTAAACTCGAATAAAATATTGAGTAATATGAATGAAATTAGAAATTCTTAAAGGACGAATTGATAAATAAACAAAAAGATTCAAAAAAGAATCTTGAAGAGATATAAAGATAAGAATGAGTTACCTAACTCCAATAATCAAGATGACGAATAATGATGAATAAACAAAGTCTATAAGATTAAAAGCATAAATGAAATCATAATATGACATGGTGAAAGGTAAAGATAAGAAGATTTTAAAACAAAATGATCATGAGATAAGGAAAGAATCATAAGGGAGATGATTATAGAATAAGATCACTGCGTGATCTTTTAAAATTGTAAAAGACAGATGGTATGTAATGATTGAATAGTTATAGTTTGATGCTATAAAGAGAATGTACTATGTTATAGTACGAGATAAACTCACGAGGAGTTATAAATGATTAGATACAAAAAATTCGTATCAACCAAAGAGAAAGTTATGAGCAAGATAGAGTTAAGTGGGATTTCAACTGAAGACTCATGTGATGGCTGAGTTGTACAAACCTTTGTATGGGCAGGGGTTTTGTGCCTACACTTGGTTTATCATATTGATAATCGTTGGAATGCTAGTGTCGCGCTATCGATATATATATATGGCGAGAAGGTGATTCTTTTCTCATATTTATATTTGATAGTTAGAAATAATAGAGATTTAGTAAGATGATATTAAGATTAGGTACGAGTTCTTAAAACTCATACTTATGGTAAGTTCGTGACTCATAATCGTATGCATATTTTTGAACCCCTAAGCATATGGACAGTCCCTGATATGTTCTTTGACTACGTATTGCTAGGACAAGTTCTTAAACTCATATTATTGTGGCAAGTTCCTGAACTTCTAAAGTGTGGTAAGTTTGATGAACTATACTGGGTATAGAAAGGTTATGGTATAGAAAGCATTGATGGTGTTGAAGATTGATAGAATGATTAAGTAATGAAGCGGTAGAGTAGAGATTAATATTGATGGAGGAAAATTGGATATTCTAAATCTTCTAGCTATGCAAGATTTTCGAAATTTATTGACTTCGTGCTAATGTTTGCACTTCTGAGTCTTTTAAAAAATATTGGATCAAATGATTGAACCAATGAATTTTTTAAATTATTGCTATTATTCACATGTCTATGCTAATTTTTTCAGCTAGACAAAAATGATTTAAAATTTTCAAAATGTATTTTATATATTTTATACATCATTTAATATGGTGTAGAAATAATAATCGAGGAAGTCATCAATGTAGTTAAACTTAGTGTTGGATGTGATCGTAGGATCGTCAGCCCATTCTAGTATGTAGTATGACGACGTTATATAATGACGAAATCCTTAACGTACCATTACGATGGTACGGTATCCTGATATTATAAAAAGATTTATTTATTTTTAGCTTCCTTAAACTATAAAAAAAAGAAGGTAATATTTATTGAGTTGGTTAAAAATATAAATATATATATATATATATATATATTTTGATTGATGTCCGAATTGTTGCTAAGAGTCTATGCTACTTGATTCAGCTAGACAAATATCGAAAGATGTTTATGAAATTCGAGCGTTCTTGACAAAATATGCTAAACCAAATTGTTTTGGTGCAGATTAAGATGTTGAAAACTGAGGTGAACAACCCTATAAAGGGACATGTTATCGGAGACAATGGTTCCGAAAGTAACGCATATATTCGTTACGATGTTATAATGCAATACGTTGTGCACGATGTAGGGGTACGATAGGCTGATCACCTAGAGTACTTGCAGAGAGTGTTTTCAGTCTGTGTGATTGCCAAACATTCTGTTAAAGATGGTTTACAGTGGTGATACACTATTAAACCTGAAGAAGAGTTCAAGGTCTTATGACCCCTCAGCATGATTTGGAATCTTTTAAATTTTTAAGTTATTTATATCGCTTCCCAATTATTGAGCAATTATGGAAGATTCTTATTATTCTGAAGATGAATGTGGCAAGAAGGATGGACCTTAGAAAGAAGTAGTTGTAGAACGCAACTTGTGATGATGAAAGATCTTTTTAGAGAAAGAATTTGGTTATGCAATTCAGTGAATAAAGATTAACGTAAAATCCATTGTGATAGATTGAATGAAGATTAATAAATAAAAATTTCGAGAACAAAATTCTTAGAAGAATGGGTGAATGTGATAACCTGAATACTTACTGTCGACGTCGGGAAAAAATCCGCGGGTTGGGTCTCAACCCGGATCTTTCTCTCTTCCTAAGTTATCTCTACCTTTACTCTTTTTATTGCGAAAAAAGGTTTTGAAGGGTTTTTTTAGGAAAAGGCCAACATGTATCATGTCGACGATTGAACGTTTTACAGAGTCGCCAGTTGGTAGATTTAAAATGGTTGTACCAATTCAACCGAGTGCTGTTTGAAAGAGGCCCAATTGCGGGACACTGTCGAAACTTGATCTTTGAAAATAATGTTTGAGTTCAGGGGCTTGGTTAAGTGTGGGGAAGGTGTTAGGCACTCCACAACTCCCATGTAAAACACGGTACCGCATCTTTTCAATATTTCCCTTTAAAAACTGAAATGTGTGTGTGAATGCTGTTTGAAAATTAGGCCTATGTTTGATAGAAAGCATGTCTATGCATCGTTGAACCTATATACGAAGGGTTTGATTTGATTTGCAAAAGTGTTTGATTTGATTTACAAAAGCTTTCTTTTTAGATAAGTTATTGAAGTGATGTTTTGAAAGCAGTTTATCAAACCCCTATGCTAACATAGGAATTGAAGTATATTGATACTTTAATTTTATCTTTTCAGCCTTAAGGCACAATTTAAATGGTGATTGTCGGGCTGCGAAGCATCCTCGACCACGACATATATACAAATATCGGTCTCCTCATGGGCATGATAGCCATCGGAGGGACTCTGACACGACAAACTATATTTTCACTATATTGAGACCTTAAATTCGGATAACCATTTTAAGGTCTTTTGTATGCACATTTTTACATAAAAACTGGCAGGATACATTTGTAAATTAGAGTTTGTCCATCGTGGGAATCAGATTCTGATCAGTTTTATCATGAATCCCACGATTCCTAGGCTCACATATGAGTAGCCAATAAACCTGCACAGTTCAAATTTGTACAAAAATATATACATATCCCAAATGTCGCTAGAACCGAGGATTTATTCAGTAAATCCTAGTTCGCACCTGGCCGAAGCGTCTCGTTCCCACTAGATAGCGATCAAAGGGACGCGAGGTTGCTTTTGTAACTGAAACTAGAAAAATGCTAGATTTAAATAAATCTCAGTCATTCTAGCTTCCCAGTTCTATTTGTACCTACTTTGAACCGTTTGAAAGCTAGAGTTGGCGAGATTTAAATAAATCTATTTCGCCCGTAGATATGTCAGTGCCGATTCATATCAAATGAATATTTAAAGCAACAATTTAATAAAGCGAGTAAAGCAATATATATAGTTATATATATAAAAGTTGTAAAGGGCGATGTGTTTTCACACTGTTGCCCGGACTGGAATTGAAATATATATATATATATATATATATATATATATAAGTTGTATAAAAGCCACGAAATGATCCAGGCTGAACAAAATTGAAATATATATAGAAAATCAATAAAAAGGGCGATGGGTTTTCACGCCTGTGCCCGGACTGGAATTGAAATATATATATATATATATATATATATATATATATATAGACAGAAATATAGTCAACCAAGACTGGAAAGAGAACTCAATGTGGTGAATGTTGCAGATATATATAAAAATAGTAAAAAGGCCACAGAATAATCCAGGCTGGACTGGAATGTAAATGTACAGAAAAGTAGTCAACGAAGACTGGGAAGATAACCAGTGGTGGTGAAAGATGCTTATATATGCATAAATATATATAAACGCAGTAAAAATACCACAGAAAAATCCAGGCAGAACTAGAATGTAAATGTACAGAAAATTAGTTAACCAAGACTGGGAAGATAATTCAGTTGTGGTGAAAGTTGCTTATATATGCATAAATATATATATATATAAGCAGTAAAAAAGCCACAGAATAATTCAGACCGAACTGAAATATATAAATATATATATAAAGACAGAAATATAGTCAATCAAGACTGGGAAGATAATCCAGTGGTGGTGAAAGTTGCTTATATATGTATAAATATATATAAAAGCAGTAAACTACCACGAATT
Organism: Panax stipuleanatus; assembly: GCA_020205555.1. NCBI lineage: Eukaryota > Viridiplantae > Streptophyta > Magnoliopsida > Apiales > Araliaceae > Panax > Panax stipuleanatus. The sequence continues at coordinate 31,239,909 of CM035116.1, read as the reverse complement.
TGACATCCGGGCTTGACAGAATTGAAAATTTAGTATATATACAGTTAAATATATACAAAAAAAAAAGCCAAACTCGGGCTGGGAAGATAACCCAGTCCGACGAAGTTACTCAGTACGAAGATGCAAGTATATGTAAGCTGCTGGAAGCGACAGATCGTCAATCCGAGTTGTAGAAATGCCAGAAAATGCGTTTATGTACAAAAATGTACCAAAAGTTGACAAAAACAGCCACGGAACTGAGTTTCGGGCATATTTAGAAAATAAAACTTGATATGCAAGTGAATAAAAGTGCGAAGAAGTAGTATTGACTTGCTGATTGTAAAAATACTCACAATAGACTGCTATACGGGTTTTTTGCCAACTCGTAGGCTTTAAACGTCCAAATCTACCAATTATTTTCTTATATATGGTAGTATGTGGGCATATCTATGTGTTAGAATGAAAAAATTTGGGTTTGGAAGATAAGAAATTAGATAAAAAACCAAACAGGCAAAGGTTCAGAGCGTTTCTGAATTTTTAAAAATGAGAGGGGGGTGCCCTCTTATGTATAGACCAGGGAGCCTCCACTCTACCTGTTGCTGCCGCAGGTAGAGGTGCGGCTCCACATAGTGGGGCCCACATGGCGGATCCTATCATCTCAAAGTACGTGCACTCCAAGTAACGCGAGGTCGAAGTTAAAACTCTCTAACTTTTGATCGGAGCGCCCGTTTGAGGCGTGCGATACCTTTCAGGAAACCCCTCGCCGAGAGTGTCACAATGACATGGGATAAAATATTTTTTGGGTCCAAGAAGACGGTTTCATCCCAGGTCTTTAATTTCTCGCAGTTTATCCGTTGAGCTGTCTTGCGCTGTTTGCACTCGAGATTATTATTATGGTTTGCTTAGATATGGTAAAATGACCATTTTACCCCTCCAGGGGTTGCCTGCAGTGTTTGGATGGCCTTCGATTGACTTCCTGCGGTTGTTTCCAAGATTTGGATCCCATTCGAGTCTGTTTGTCCTCAGTGTTGTCTCTGAGGCTGACTTGGTCGCTCTAGGTTTTTCTCTGGAGATGTTGTGAGGTTTCAGGATTGCTTCTGAAGTTAACCTGACTTTTTGGGTTGAGAACGGGGTTGACCTGTACCTGCCGGGTTGAGACTGGGGCTGATATGTACATCTTAAGTTTAGACCAGGGCTGACCTGTACCTCCCGAGTTGAGACTGGGGCTGACTTGTACTTCTCGAGTTGAGACCGGGGCTGAGTTGTACCTCCTGGAATGAGACCGGGACTGACCTATACTTCCTGGGTTGAGACCGAGGCTAACCTATACCTCCTGGGTTGAGACCGGAGCTGACCTGTACCTCCCCGGTTAAAATCGGGGCTGACCTGTACTTCCCGAGTTGAAACCAGGGCTGACCAATACTTCCTGGGTTGAGACCAGAGCTGACCTGTACCTCCCAAGTTGAGACGGGGGCTGACCTGTACTTCCCGGGTTGAGACCGGGGCTGACCTGTACTTCCCGAGATTAGACTGGGGTTGAACTGTACCTCCCAGGTTGAGATTAGGGCTAACCTGTACCTCCCGGGTTAAGACCGGGGCTGAGTTGTACCTTCTGGGTTGAGACCGGGGCTAACCTGTACCTCCTAGGTTGAGATCGATACTGACCTGTACCTCCCGGATGAGACCGGGGCTGACCTGTACCTCCCGGGTTGAGACCGGGGCTGACCTGTACCTCCTGGGATGAGACCGGGGTTGACCTGTACCTCCCAGGTTGAGATCGGGGTTGAGACCAGGGTTGAGACCGGGGTTGATTTGATGACCCGGCATTGAGATCGGGGTTGATTTGATGACCTGGTATTGGGATCGGGGTTGATTTTATGACCCAGTATTAAGATCGAAGTTGATTTGATGGCCTGGTATTGGGATCGGGGTTGATTTGATGGCCCGATATTGAGACTGGGGTTGATTTGATGACCCGGTATTGGGCCCGGGGTTGATTTGACGGCCCGGTATTGAGACCAGGGTTAATTTGATGACCCGGTATTAGGATCGGGGTTGATTTGACGGCCCGGTATTGAGTCCATAGTTGATTTGATGACCCGATATTAAGACCGCGGTTGATTTGAAAGTCCGTTATTGAAACTGGAGTAGATTTGAAGGTCCGGTATTGAGACCGGGGTTGATTTGATGACTCAGTATTTAGACTAGGGTTGAGTTGATGATCTGGTATTGAGACCGGGGTTGATTTGACCGCCTGATATTGAGATCGGGGTTGATTTGATGACCCGGTATTGAGATCGAGGTTGATTTAACGGCCCGGTATTGAGGCCGGGGTTGATTTGACGGCCCAGTATTATGATCGGGGTTGATTTGACTGCCCGATATTGAGACCGGGGTTAATTTGATGGCCCGATATTATGACCGGGCTTGATTTGATGGCCCGATATTGAGATTGCGGTTGATTTAACGGCCCGGTATTGAGACCGGGGTTGATTTGATGACCTGTTATTGAGACCGGGGTTGATTTGATGGCCCGGTATTGAGACCGAGGTTGATTTAATGATCGGTATTAAGAATGGGGTTGAGTTGAGGACCCGGTATTGAGACCGGAGTTGATTTGATGACCCGGTATTGAGACCGGGGTTGATTTCAAGGCCCGTTATTGAGATCGGTGTTGATTTGATGGCCCGGTATTGAGACCGGGGTTAATTTAATGACCCGGTGTTGAGACCGGGGTTGATTTGATGGCCCAGTATTAAGACCGGGGTTGATTTGATAACCCAGTATTGAGACCGGGGTTGAGTTGATGACCCGGTATTGAGATTGGGGTTGATTTGACGGCCCGGTATTAAGACCAGGGTTGAGTTGATGGCCCGGTATTGAGACTGAAATTGATTTGATGGCCCAGTATTGAGACCAGGGTTGATTTGATAGCACGGTATTGAGACCGGGGTTGATTTGATTACAGTTTTGCCCTCCTACAATGTTAGTAATAGGGAAAGGAAATTTTGAGTGTCTACAGATGCTCCTTTTTATCATGTTCATGCAACGCAGTGAAATGGACAGGATAAAGATTAGTAAACACTGGAAATGCAAAGGGGATGCAATGCTTGATATGGTATGCGAGGTGTGTCAAATATCTTTGAGGAGGTGGGGTTATCACTGACAGATTATGTTAGTTTCTGCTGGGGATGATGTTAATAGGCTACCGCAAACTATTTTTTGTCATTTTTTGCTGGGGATAACATCATTCATGATAGCCTATGGATGACATGGTTGCCGCTGAGTTATGCTAATGCGCATTTTGGATGCCTATCTTGATGATAATTTACACCGGTAGTTGGTAACAGGGGGATTGAATCACCAATCCTTTTTGGTGCTCCTTTTGAGGATGTATATAACAGATTCCATCATTGGTGATGGATTACTATATTGCTTCCGCCACCGAATCCCCTTCGACTCTTTATTGGGGTTGAGTCAACGGCTAATCTATCACTGGTGTGTACCTGATGCTTCGATGGGGTTGTGCCAATGGCTGAACTGTCTCGGTCTGTACCCGATGCTTCGCTGGGGTTGTGTCAACGGCTGAATTGTCACCGGTCTGTACCCGATGCTTTGCTAGGGTTGTGCCAACGGCTGAACTATCTCTGTCTGTACTCTACGCTTCGCTGGGGTTGTGCCAACGGCTGAACTGTCTTGGTCTGTACCCGATACTTCGCTGAGGTTGTGCCAACGGTTGAACTATCACCGATTTGTACCCGACGCTTTGCTGGGGTTATGCCAATGGCTGAACTGTCTCGGTCTGTACCCAACGCTTCACTGGGGTTGAGCCAACGGCTGTACTGTCTCGGTCTGTGCCCAACGCTTCTTTGGGGTCGTGCCAATAGCTGAACTGTCTCGGTCTGTACCCGATGCTTCGCTGGGGTTGTGCCAATGGCTGAACTGTCACCGGTCTGTACCCGATGCTTCGCTGGGGTTGTGCCAACGACTGAACTATCTCGGTATGTACCTGATGCTTCGCTAAGGTTGTGCCAACAACTGAACTGTCACCGATTTGTACCCGACGCTTTGCTGGGGTTGTGCCAACGGCTAAACTGTCTCGGTCTGTACCCGACGCTTCGCTGGGGTTGAGCCAACGGCTGCACTGTCTCGGTCTGTGCCCGACGCTTCGTTGGGGTTGTGCCAATGGCTGAACTATCTCGGTCTGTACCCGATGCTTCGCTGGGGTTGTGCCAATAGTTGAACTGTCACCGGTCTGTACCCGACGCTTCGCTGGGGTTGTGCCAATGGCTGAACTGTCACTGGTCCGTACCCGGCGCTTCGGAAGTGGCAGTTTTCGGCAGTTTTGCGCAGTTTTTCAGCAGTTTGCATTATTTATCCCCGGATAAGGCTTCGGGATGAATACCAAAGGTTTTCAGAGAGTTCCCCTTTATGTCAGGATTATGCTTCTTAAACTCATGATTTCAGAACAAACCGCTCAATCGCGTAGCGATTTTTCTTTAGATTTTACTTGGCAGCTCATGTAAACTCCGTTTTAACTCGAATCGAGCCGAGCCCGGGGGAGTAGGACCCACCCTGGGGAGCCACAGGTAGAGGTACGGATACCATAGGTGGGCTTGCTTCTACCTATGGCTTTATATTGGCAACGGGATTTCATAATTTTAAAGTTTCATTTCGAGTTTCAAACAGAATCCGATTTTCTTTTTCAGATATACGGAGTTCGGGCAGCCGTTTTCTGATTTCGTCAGTGTCTACTCGTTCAGCGCATCGCAGGTAACGTTTTACATCATTTTTTCATAAGTTTTGACCATTAAAAGCATGTAATCCACGTAGGGGCTTTTAGACGCAATGTATGAAAAATATATGCTTATATGACCTGCTAAAAATTTTCTAACTTCATATGTATGCATATTTTACTGTAATGCACGTTTGGATGTAAGAAAATTCAGATTCGAAGACGGTCATATTTTGCTCTTTTTGATCAATTTACTCATCCTTTTTGGGGCCTAGTGAGCCTGGATTTTCAACTAAAAATGTCCATGATAATTTGGCTACCATGCGAAGTTTACTTTTGATTTTATTTTATAAATATGAACTGTTCCTATTTTTGGGAAGGTGTGCTTTTGAATGGCAACCTAAACATGCCTATGTGCATGCGGATAGTCCATTTTACAAGTAGACTCTAGCAAAAAAATTCAAAAGATCGAGCATTAAAAAACATGCAGTTTTGACTCTACTAGGGATTTCTAACTGACCCATGCACGTTTTTAGGACTTATCTTTTGAAAAACATGTAAATTTAACTTTATTGGGTATTTTTGACTGACCCATGCATGTTTTAGGACTTAGAGATGCATAGAGTACTAATTTAAATTAATAAGCCACAGGTTTTAGGCTTACCACACCCTTTCTGAGGTGATTTGGAGACTTTGTCTAGGTGATGGATCAAGATAGACTCGACAGTGCCAGCAGAGTCATTTCAGGCATTTGACGTATGAGGGCTTATGATGTTCCTTAGCCACGTCCAGCTCGACTGCCTCGCAGATTGGCAGAGTCGATGATTCGTCCAGCACAGATCGAGCCGTCGATTGATATTGATGATGAATAGGCTCCTTTTGCTGCTCCTACCCCAGCTCAGGCCCCACGTGCGGAGGTTCCGGGCATTGTTGTGCCGACCCAAGAGCTGTTGGGAGACTTGAGTCGTCATCCATCGAGATTTCTCCACGCCAACGAGGTGACTTAAAGTTTTCTTCTTCCTAGATTCTCTTTCTTTCTTTTGCCATTCTCGGGGCACAGGTTTTTGACATGGGTTAGTTTTTGATGCAGGTTCCCGGCTTTACATAGCCTCGAGGGAACTGGTTCAATGTGCACTCTCTGTATCATAGTTTGTATCAGGACTACAGGGATATCATTGATGGCTGGGGATTTTAGCCTTTCTTCTCTATTCTTTCCCGTCGTTGCCCCTGGGGGTATATGAGGGTTTTGTCTAAGCGCTGGTTCCACCAAACTCAGTCCCTTTATTTGTTGGACTGTGAGATGATGATGACTCCTATGGACTGAAGGTTTATCACCTGGATTGATTTCGAGGGTGAGCCAGTGCCTGTTGTGGATGACATCACACCTATTGCCATTCGGTCCCTACTGGGACTTCCCGTGACGGCGATTAAGGGTCAGACGGTTTGATCTGGTCCCTTGAGTAATGATGCCCAGAGTGGGGCTTTGCTTGAGCCTCCGCCTGATGATCAAAGAGTTAGGGATCGCATCTTGAGGCGATCATTTCTGGTGATCATCAGAGGTTATTTTATGGCGGACAACTCCTTGACTGTGTCCTTTGCCCTGTTTAGCGCTACCCGGTATGTAGAGCACCTCAGTGACTTCGATTGGGGTTCCTACACCTTTGCCTATTTTCTCCGGGGCATGCGCATATTTTCGGAGGGTTAGACGGAGACTTGGTTAAGGTTTTACCCGTTTCTACTGGTGAGTACATCTTTCTTGTACCTTTTTGATTTTTGCATTTACATTTGTCAGTCTTGGTCACTGAGGGCTTTTGATATTTACATGGCCAGTTCTGGGCATTTGAGAGGCTTCCTTGCCTACGGCCCGCCACTGCTTTAGGTCTGGAGTCCTTTCCTCGAGGACGGCATTGGCATCACTCCACTCTGACGGAGGTCCTTGTTGCTGAGGGATTCGCCCATGCCCGCTTACAGTTAGAGCTTTTGATGGCTGGATCGATCTCGTGGATGCCGTATACCTCCAAGTTTTTGACGATTGGATTTGAGGGAGGTTTCCCTACTGGTCAGGAGTTTGCATTATCGACCCGCCGAGTCCCAATTTTGACAGAGGGAGGCTGGGAGCTCTATTTGGGAGAGCGTGCTATCAAGAGTATTACGGGTCAGATCTGCATTCCCATTGTTCCTCCTGCTTAGCATCATTGGTCGTTGCTCTTGCCACTGACAGATATCCCTATAGAGGGCATAGATGGCTTTACCCTATCAGAGGGATCGTTCAGCCAGGAGGCATTCAGTAGATGGTGGAGTCCTAGCACTATTGGAGCTCAGACGAGGACCACCCAGTTTATGGCAGACATGGTGCCTGGGTCTGTTATGATGGCAGACTGTGTAGCTTGGCTCAGGGAGCCCACTCATTTAGATCAGATCGCAGAGCTGACCAGGGAGTTGGAGAGAGCTTGCTTTTTTATCAGGCACCTTGGCCGAGATCCGTCAGAGGCATCTTCTTTTGACCCATCCAGCTCTGGAGCGGGTCCCTCTTCAGGACCATTTTCCAGCAATTTTATAGGGGTTGATCTTCCCTTATACCGTCCAGACATGCCTGATGACAGCAGCTCTATGTCCACGGAGGATATGGATCTGGTTAACCACCTGAGCGTAGATATTTTGGATCTTTTTAGATAGCTATGGTAGCTATATCTTTTGGTCAGCCACTATTTTGGCTATTTGGCGATTGTGCCTCATTTTGATAGACCACTGTTAGTAGTTGGGTGGTGGTGCCCCATATTCTTGTACTCTTCATTTTACTTTGTATTATCAGACATGGATGATGCTCGCAGTAGATAGTTTATTGTAGATATTCATGATATTTCCTATATATCGCATCATGGTTATATTTGTCATCATGCATGTATTATGTCATGTGTATGCATTTGGACATATGAGCTCAGATTTAACCCCAGGATGGTCTTGTGATACGGTGATACAGATGACGTCATCTACCGTTAGCCGTATCGAGCATTCGCCACCATCTGAGGTGGCTTCATCTTTGAGATCGTGGTATAGCAGTCTGTCCTTCTCAGCGAGAGGGACAGTTGATCAGATGTTGGGGCATTCATTGGCCCTTGCAGACTTTTGAGTTCTATATGGGTTCGTGAATGGTCTTCTACCCTTCTGGATACCCGAGTGATAGGTCTTCCATTTTGTATAGCATGAACTGACGCTGACTCTTAAGGAGTACCAGCGGTTTACTGGTTTAGCAATAGAGTTACCCTGTGCTCGGACAGCGATCAGCGATATGAGGAGATCGTTCACACGGATGTCAAGTCTTCGCCAGAGTGTGGTGAGGGATGAGATCATCTCTGAACGGGTGATCTCTATTAATTTCTTGATTGATCACTTTGGTGAGCTCGACAGCTATGATTGACATGCTGCAAATTTTATTATTTCAGCAGAGGCATGTCATTTTTCCAGGATAGACATTTTGCTGATGTGCATCGTATCTTACGTTTACATGCCACTCTACTTGGACCATTTGGATGTGGAGTTGATAGTTATGGTTAGGGCCCTTAGGCAGGGTAACACTATCATACCGATAATATTGGCTGAGACACTAAGATCAGCCACCCATTGCATTACCCACCTGGAGGGGTTCTTCAGAGGCAGTTCGGTCTTACTGTATGTATGGATTATATCCCATATTCGACCGATTGGATTTTTCAGACATCAGGGGTATTGCCTCACCCATGAGATAGCCATGTCACTCTCCTTCCAGCCTGCGGAGTGTACTGATGCAGAGACATGGTCGGCGTTTCTGTCTGATATTGTGTATCCATTTTTGATTCTGTCGTACGCAAGGCTAGTCTCCGCTATAGCTTCATCACCCATGCATCTGGCATGGACTATTTGCCCCTAGTGGGATTGAGGGGAGTGATTACTTACCATCCTTTGGCTGTTATGGGCCAGTTCGATCAGTTTTAGAGCCTGCATCAGTTTGAAGGGGATGCTGATCAGAGGATGTCAGCTTCGTCTATGTCATCTACTAACTTGATCCGAGTGTTTGAGTGTTGGACTCTCAAGGAGAGGGGTGATTTCTCCAGTAGCCATCCAGATCGTTCTCCAGAGTACTCAACGTGGTTGGAGGCTGATATAGCATCAATCACATTCATCCAGTCAGCTTCTATTATAGATTCAGATGAGGAGGAGCCTGTGGAGGATTCTGAGTCTCCTACCCAGGATGAGCTTTTTATGGGTTTGAGAGCAGCAGTAGTTAGTGATCCGCCGATCATTCCTGCAGGGACAGATCTGGCTTTGGCGGACTCACTAGCTAGGATAACCTTTGAGAGGGATCAGGCTAGAGCGCTGATGTTGACCGCCTTATCTGGCAAAGATATAGCTTTGGCTGAGAGAGACACGGCTCAAGCCGCTCAGGATGCAGGATTGATTGAGCAGGAGGAGATCTGATTCGCCAGAGATGCAGCTTTTGTTGAGATCAAGAAGACTTTGATTGCTAGAGATGTAGCTTTTGTGGAGAAGGATGAGAATATAGCTTCCCGGGATTTCCACATTGCTGATAGTACTGCTCTTCGGTCTTATACTCATGGTCTGGTTACCGAGATAAGTGCATATACTGATGACCACCGTGCCACACTGCAGATGACTGTGGATATTTTGAGTCGTATGGAGGCTGAGGGCATTGCACTTGTAGCTGCTCCTCCATCTTCAGAGAGAGATGCCATATTGGCATTGCTGGCCTACTTTTCCTTGGGTCCATATACTAGTTTTATTTTTCCTGCACATACTAGATTAGCCATTTCTGTTATGTACAGGACACTATGTATATATCAAACGGTGTTATATATCAGAGAAATATATTTTGGATTCACTTCCCTATTTGGATATGTATTGTCATTGCTGAGTGATTACCACTTCTTTCGTGACTCACTGTTGTTGATGTATCTTGAGCTTCTCCTTGGTGGACTGACAGATGAGATGTCAGAGAGTATCTCAGAGGGGCCTGTTGATCAGGGTATCCTGATAAAACTTAGCCTTTATATGGTTTTGGTGTCTTGGAACTGGTTTTTTATTGGCTTTTATTTTTCTTGAAGGTCAGACCATGCCGTAAATGGCTACATACGTACTCCCGGGTTGAGGGAGATCAGGTCATCCGTAGTTCTGACTTTGTATGAGAGAGGTTTAAAAAGTATTTTTCTTGGGTTTTAAGTTTGGTTTGATGAGTTTTGAGTTTTTATTTGGTTTGACCGCACCAGAAATGGCTGCCTACGTACTCCCGGGTTGAGGGAGATCAGGTTATTCGTAGTTCCGACTTTTTAGTGAAAAACTGAACCTGATTTGATTTGTAGGACCCGGATGCAGGAATGTATGTGCTTCAGAAATAGTACCTTTTCACTGTATCTGAATTGATGAGTTAGGGAAATACGCTCCCGTCCATTTCTTGTAATCTGATAGCTCCTCCTATCAACACCTCCTTGACAATGAAATGGCCTTCCCAATTAAGGGCGAACTTTCCTTTAGCTTCATCTTGATTGGCTAAAATTTTCTGTAGCACCAAGTTATTTTCTTTGAATTTCCGTATTCGAACCTTCTTGTTGTAGAATCAAGCAATCCTTTGTTGATATAACTGCCCGTGGAAAATGGCTCTAGCCCTCTTTTTATCTATCAGGGATAATTAGTGGTATCGGTCCTGTAACCACTGATCTTCGTCCATCTAAGCGTCTATTAACACTCGCAAGGACTCCATCTCTACTTCTATGGGAAGGGCTGCTTCCATGCCATAGACTAATGAATAGGGGGTAGCCCCAGTAGAGGTGCGCATTAACGTCCTGTATGCTAACAAGGTGAGAGGTAGCAAGTCAGGCCATTCTTTGTGATTGGCGGACATTTTCTGTATGATCTTTTTGATGTTCTTGTTGGCCGCTTCAACAGCACCATTCATCTTGGGTCGATAGATGACGGAGTTGAGATGCTTGATGTGGAACTTACTATATAGTTCTTTCATCATTTGATTATTCAGGTTCTTGGCGTTGTCTGATACGATCACCTCCGGTTGTCCATACCGACATACGGCATTGTTTCTAATGAAACCAATGATGACCTATTTGGTAACTTTGGGAAAAAAGGCTGCTTCAACCCATTTGGTGAAGTAATCGATCATGGTGAAGATGAATCGATGACCATTGCTGGCTTTTGGTTCCACTGGACCGATCACATCCATTCCCCACATGGAGAATGGCCATGGCGAACTCATGTTGTGTAGCTCATTCGGAGGAGCGTGGATGGCATTTCCATGTACTTGACATTGATAACATCTCTTGGCGTGATCATCACAGTCAGTTTTAAGCGAGATCCAATAATGTTCTGTTCTTAATATTTTCTTGGCCAGCAGGTGACCGCTCATATGTGGACCACAGACTCCACCGTGGATTTCATCCATCAGTCTTTGGGCTTGCTTTTTATCAAGGCATCTTAACATGCCTATTCCAGTATCTCTTTTATAGAGTGCATCTTCGCTCAGATAGAATTTCATAGCCATCTTGTGAATCCACTTTCGCTAGGATTGGCTTGCCCTGGTGGGTGTAGATCCATCTCGAAGATACTCTTTGATGTCTTGATACCAAGGCTGATTGACAGGAGGTATTTCATCTGATACTTCTCCAATGTAATTCTCGTAGGTCATGGCTTTCTGAATTGTGAATTTGATGCAAGGAATCCCACTCCTATCGGATATGCAGATTAAGGAAGCCAACATTGCCAATGAGTCAGCGAAGTCATTCCTACCCCGAGGAATATGGCTGAAGGTTATGTCTTCAAACTCCAGGGAAATTTTGACAACCTGCCAATGATAAGGCAGCAAATGCAGTTCTTTGGTGTGATATGCCCCAGTGGTTTGTCTGATGACCAACTCTGAGTCTCCAAAGACCAATAAATGTTTGATACCCATGGATTGGGCTAGTTTCAACCCCATTATACAGCCTTTATACTCGGCTGTGTTGTTGGTGTTGCCAAATTAAAGTTTGGTAGCCACAGGATATTGTTCTCCTGTACCAGATATAAGGACTGCCCCAGCTCCGGCACCTTCTATGTTTACTGCTCTGTCGAAATACATTTTTCATGATTGGACTGTATTCTCTTGTTAGAGTTGTTTAATTGTCATGATTCCATCATTCGGGAAATAGGTCTTCAGGGGCTCGAACCTTCCTGAAGGTGCTTCAGCTAATTGATCTGGAATGCCTTGACCTTTGATTTACTTCTGAGTCACGTAGACAATGTTGAACTGTTGTAGGTTCAACTGCCATTTGGGCAGTCGATAATTTAACATTGGCTTGTTGAATACGTACTTCAGCAGATCCATGCGAGATATGAGGTAGGTCGTGTGCTCATGGAGGTAATGTTGTAACCTCATTGCGGCCCATGCTAACGCACATCATATTTTCTTGATCAGGGTATACTTTTGTTCACCACTGCTAAATCTTTTACTGATGTAGTAGATAATTCTCTCCTTGCTACTATCATCCTTCTGTCCTAGCATGCAGCCTACTACATTGGCATTGACGGTACAGGTACATGAACAAGGGAACTCCATCCCTTGGAGGTACCAAAATAGGTGCTTCGACCAGCTGCCTTTTGATGGCAAGGAAGGCTTGTTGACAATCCTCATTCCATTCGGTGGAGGAATTCTTCCTTAGTAGCTTGAATATGGGTTCATAGGTTGCTGTGAGCTGGGAAATGAATCGGCTTATAAAGTTGATCCTCCCCAGAAACCCAAGTATCTCCTTCTCTATTCGAGGTATTGGCATCTCAGTGATGGCTTTGATCTTGGCAGGGTCTAGCTCAATGCCTCGATTACTCACCAAGAATCCTAACAGCTTGCCTGCTTTGACGCCAAAAGCACATTTGGCGGGATTCAGCTTGAGCTTGTACTTACGCAGACCTGTTGAACAGCTTCCTGAGATGGTTAATGTGATCATCCTCCTTCCGGGATTTGATGATGATGTCGTCCACATAGACCTCTTTCTCTTTTTGCATCATGTCATGAAACAGGGTCATCATGGCTCGCTTATACGTGGCTCCGGCATTAATGAGGCCGAAGGATAGTCGTCTGTAGCAGAAGGTTCCCTAGGGAGTGATGAAAGCTATTTTCTCCCGGTCTTCTTCAGCAACCATGATTTGATGGTAACCAGCAAAGCAATATACGAAGGAATACATATCGTACTGCGCCGTATTGTCTATCAGAATGTGGATGAAAGGTACAGGGAAATTCTCCTTGAGACAGGCTTTGTTCAAATCCCGGTAATCCACGCATACTCGTACCTTCCCTTCGGGCTTAGGCACGGGGACTATGTTTGAAAGCCACTCTGGGTAGGTTGATACCATGATAATCTCGGCTTTGAATTGTTTAACAACTTCTTCTTTGACTTTCAGACTCCATTCAGGTTTCAATCGCCTGAGCTTTTGTTTGACAGGCTTGAATCCATCTTTGATGGGCATTTGATGGATGACAATGTCAGTGAACAGGCCAATCATGTCTTCATGTGACCATGCAAATACATCCTGGAACTGTGTTAGGAGTTTGATCAGGTTGGCATTTTGGTCTAGTGTGAGGTCTAAGCCTATCTGGATTTCTTTGATGTTTTCAGAGGTTCCTATGTTAATAGTGGTGGTTTGGTCGAGGTTTGGTTTGGGTTTGTCTTCAACCCATTCTTTGATCTCCTCGGGCACCTCATAGTCATCGTCCTACTCTTGATCAATATCCATCAAGTCAAAGTTCAGTTCTACATCAAAGTTGCAGTCACTATGACAGGTTGGTATCTCATCAATAGAGACAAACACATCCAATGCTTGAGTCCTAAAAACAAAAATGCTTTCATTTTAATATATACAACTGCTTAAATATACAAAGCATTTGGCAAAGCATGACAAAAGTTACTGTTATAGCTGTTCATTCAAAAGTAAGCAGTAAATGAAAGCATGTTTAAAGGGCAGATTGACTCTCTGCCCCTTTACCCTTTTTGACTGAGGCAAGGGACACTGCTCCAGTTATCCAGGGTTAGATCCTCGTGAACAGGGAGGATCAAGGAGTTGTGATCATCTGTCTCGTCTTGGATAATGACTGAGACATCCTTGATAATAGGGTCGGGGTTTTTCTTTGAACTGCCCCCTTTTTCCTTTTTGATGTGAGGAATTTGAATCTAATCCTCGTCATCGCTGTTTGGGATCTCATCATTCATACCCTCATAGTTTATGATAACCCGCATGTTAGCAAATGGGTCTCGTCCTTCGTACAGGATCTTTTCTTTTTTGTTTTTGCTATCCATCTCGAATCCGGGAGTTGTTCTCTCACTTGCTGGTATAATGGGAGGAAATAACATGGCTGATACCACAGCTGGGATTTTCCTCATTGGTTTCACCCATCCGACATTCGTAAGGTTTGGCAAAAAAATTTGGAAGCATGAGCCTTAAGATGCTTGTGTGGGTTCCTGCAATTTGATCCGGATGAATATCCCAATCCGGCTCTCCTAATCTGACTCTGGATTTGCACTGGACTCTTGTTACCTTGTTTATTCTTCTCTAACCCTTTTCCAGGTTGGAAACCAAAAGATACCATCTCCTGGCCTACTGTCATCACTTCAGGGGAGACCTTATGCTTCGGGGCTGGTGCTCCGATAGGTAAATACTGAGTATCACTCACCTCCAGGGCTTAAAATCTTGCAGGTTCAATCCCTGTATCCAGGCTAATCACCAGCATATCTTCTTGTATGTAGACAGGGTATTCTGGTTCGGCATTCACCATGATGAGGTTGCCGTTAATAATGTATTTGAGCTGTTGATGCAGGGTGGATAGCACTGCCCCTGCCATGTGGATCCATGGTCTGCCTAGCAACAAGTTGTATCCAGTGGCGATGTTAAGCACTTGAAAGGACACATAGAAAGTGTGCGAACCAATCTCCAAAGGAAACTCTTTTATCCCTTGGCTTGTCGGCGAGATCCATCGAAAGTCCGAATGACCACATGACTGGTTTTAATCCAGTTCGGGTTGATCTTCATTCTTTCCAAGGTATCGTAGGGATATATGTTGAGGGATGATCCTCCATCTATGAGCACACCTCTGATCACATACCCAAAAGACATCACAGCTAAATGCAGGGACTTATGATGGCCCGTTCCCTCTGCAGGGATATCATCGTCAGTAAAGGATATCACATTGTTGTTAAAAATGTGTTCTACCACGTGATGGAATTTCTCAGCATCCACTATCTTTGGCAGATGGGCTTTTTCCAGTACTTTCACTAGAATGTTGCGATGATCCACCGATGATAAGACCAAGTCTAGGATGGACATCTGTTTGGGTGCATCTTTCAAGTTTTGCACTATTTTGATTTCATTGTGTCCAATTTTATTGAGGAACTCTTTAATTTTCTCATCGGTCACCTTCTCTTTTGCTTTGATGACTGGTTTGATCACCCGCTGAGGTAGGTACAATGGATTATCCTTTGGTAAAACAGCAATGTTGTTTGAGGTGGAACCTTCATCATTCTCATAGTTCTATGGGACCCTCTTCGACTAATAACTGGGTACTGAGGTCTGAAGGACTAGATTAAAGGCTCAGGTACGGCCACCTTCACAGGATTTTATGTTTCTTTGACCACTTTCCCTGGTAGTACTAAAGGTATGAGGGTTGGTTCATTATCACAAGACACAATTGCCACTGTATCCTGATTCCACGCAGTGGGAATAAAGAGATTGTGTTCATCAGGGAGGCCATAATCCCTATTCCCTCTTATCAATTCATCTCTTTCAATCATGTTCTGAATCAGGTTACGAAGTGCCCAGCAATCCTCAGTATCATGGCCGGGTGAATTGGAGTGGCACTGACAGATTTGGTCAGACTTGAATTTTCTGGACCCAGGGTTTAGTGGAGGTAATAAATCTGCAACCATTCCCTCGTTGATTAACATTTTGAGGATTTCCTCCATTGACTGGTTCAGGTTGGTGAAGTTCCTTTGAAATAAGAATTTCCTACCAGTTTGGACATTTTCCTCTTCAGCCACCTTGTCGGCCCAGGGTTCATGCTCATGAGACCTGTTATGATCCTTCCTGGGATTGATCTCCAGTGTGGGAGGACGATCGACGTCAGACTGGTTGGCCTATTTTATCATCTTTCTGGTGATCTGATGCTGGTAGACGACCAGTTCTGCTAATTAGTTCGATTTGTTCCTTGATAGACTTTATTTCCTGCTCTATCAGTAATCTCCTTGCTGAGACTTCCCAACTGTCTTGGGTGTTGTTGCTGGATGGAGTTGACTCTCCCACATAACGGAGATATTTAGATCCTTCTCCACTTATGGTGCTGATCATATTGACATTCTCCTCTTTATGTTGAGGGAGAGGATTGTCCTGCACATGCGGTTGCTCGAGTTTTGTTACCACAATCTCCCCGTTGTCAATCAAGTCTTGAATTTTGTGCTTGAGAGACCAACATTCTTGGGTGTCATGGCCCGGGGACTTCTTGCTTGGGTCGAAATTCCGTCCACCAGTGTTGCTTGGGGGAAGGAGTTGGACAATCTTCTTCTGTGCCGTCAACAGCTTTAGCACATTCTCGAGTGAATCCCCTAGAGGGGTGAAAGTTATTCGACGCCTGACCTCCATATTTTTTTGGAATGGAGGGTTTAAAGGCTGTGCAGAAGTTTGAAAAGGGGTATAGTTCCTCCTTTAAATAGGCATACTATTTGACTCGTCGCCTCTTTGATTCTGTCCTTGTAACACTAAGGACACTTCTTCATCTTTCTTCTTATGTACCCTCTGGGGATTACTCCCGTAATTTCCAGACTGGATATGTTCAGCAACAGCTTCGAGGGTGGTTAGATCTTTTATTTTCTCGGATTTGAACCCCATTTCTGCCATCTCGTCGTGCTTGATCATTTCAGAGAATGGTTTTCCGATGCCTGCTAGGACCCTCTCGTAATATGGAGCTTCTTGGATGTCGATGAACGTCATGACTATCTTAGATTCAGTCATGGCTGGGGTGACTTGTGTTGTAACCCGCCTCCATCGTTGGGCATACTCTCTAAATGATTCAGTGTTTTATTTCTTGATTTTGGTTATCTGGTATCTGTTTGGAGCCAGCTGAGATTGGAAGCTATATTGACTGAGGAAGGCATGTGTCAGTTCTTCCCAACTGTGAATCTTAGAGTTGTCCAGACAGGCATACCAGGCTCTGGCCTCTCCGGTCAAACTCTTTTGAAATAACTGCATTCAAAGTTTTTCGTCCTCTGTATAGGATCCGAGTTCTCCAATGAACACCTTTAGGTGTGTATAAAGGTCTCCCAATCCATCGTATTTCTCGAAATTGGGGACTTAAAATTTCTCGGGATAACGAGCCCTGGGGAAAATATAGAGGTCAAAGTAATTAACACTGTCGAATGCCCCAATCCCTTTGATAGACCAGAGAGTTTCTTCCATCTGCTGTATTTTCTTCACAATGTCACCAGCTTCCTATTCTTTGTTGAGGATGGTGATTTCAGGATTTTGTTGGTTGTGTCCTGGTTTTGTGGTCCAAGAATATGAGTCTCAGCCTTTTCAGTCTCTTGACTGCCACCACTACCACCAGGTCTTCCCGGTTCTGTGTGAGTTTAGGCTTGCTTCCCTTTAAGGGCCTTGCTTTGTTCTCTCAGAAAATTGGCTAATTCAGCTATCTGATTCTTCAGTCCTTCAAACTCTTCCCTAGATACAGGGGTGGATTCTGGTTGAGCACTCAAAGTCATGTCCGTGGATGGACGTAGTGCTTTCTTAGTCTTAGATCTAGTGACAGGACCAATTTTTCACCTACAACAAAACGTAGGTATGTTAATTTTATGATGCAGGTAGGGATAGGATGATTGTCATGATGTGTTTTTTAATTTTATCCTGCAAAACAGAGGTCAGTTGTGTTGATGACAGGATGACAAGAGGTATATGACAGGAAATGTAAATCTTTCATTGTGATATTTACATCGTGCTTCTTTACATTGGAATTGAAAACTTGACATTGAATTAAAAGAGGAAGGCATGAAGAAGCTTCCCATCGAACTTGGTTAATCAGAGGCTAACCTATTTTAGGCTACTCTCGCGGCTTTTTGGCATGAAGGTCCCCAGATCATCGCAATCTACTAGAGGGGAAATTAATCCCAATCTTTCAACTGGAGCGAATCTGGGTGGTGCATTTTCATGAGCCCCAGAGACTAAGCCGTCCCCAGAGACATTACTTATCACCGACGGGTTTCCCCTCCCGAAGGAGGAATCACACAACATTCACATACATCGCGCCTCGCCGTATGCATATGATGACATTGGTGCAAAGCACTAATATGGGTGTGAAGCACTAAAAAGTAGGAAAGCATTTATTCACATTTATTCAATGTAAAGACGCATCATTCACGCATTTATTCAATGTAAAGATGCAGCATTCACACATACGTAGATTTGAAAGGGAAATTTTTGAAAAGATTTGAACGCGGCCTAAGCCCTCTACTTTCCCCAGCGGAGTCGCCACCTGTCGACGTCGGGAAAAAATCCGCGGGTCGGGTCACAACTCGGATCTTTATACCCTTACACTTTTTATTGTGAAAAAAAGGTTTTAAAGGGTTTTTTAGGAAAAGGCCAACATGTATCATGTCGACAATTGAACGTTTTACAGAGTCGCCAGTTGGTAGATTTGAAATGGTTGTACCAACTCAACCGAGTTTTATTTGAAAGAGGCTCAATTGCTGGACACTGTCGAAACTTGATCTTTGAAAATAAATTTTGAGTTCGGGGGCTTGGTTAAGTGTGGGGAAGGTGTTAGGCACCCCACAACTCCCGTGTAAAATATGGTACCGCATCTTTTCAATATTTCCCTTTAAAAACTGAAATGTGTGCGTGAATGCTATTTGAAAATTGGGTCTATGTTTGATGGAAAGCATGTCTATGCATCGTTGAACCTATATACGAAGGGTTTGATTTGATTTGCAAAATGTCTTTGATTTGATTTGCAAAAGTGTTTGATTTAATTTGCAAAAGCTTTCTTTTTCGATAAGATTATTGAAGTGATGTTTTGAAAGCAGTTTATCAAACCCCTATGCTAACATAGGAATTGAAACATATTAATACTTTAATTTTATCTTTTCAGCCTTAAGGAACAATTTGAATGGTGATTGTCGGGCTGCGAAGCATCCTTGACCATAACATATATACAAATGTCGGTCTCCTCATGGGCATGATAGCCATTGGAGGGACTCTGACACGACAAACTATATTTTCACTATGTTGAAACCTTAAATCCGGATAACCATTTTAAGGTCTTTTGTATGTACATTTTTACAGAAAAACTGGCAAGGTACATTGGTAAAGTGGAGTTTGTCCATCGTGGGAATCAGATTCTGATCAGTTTTATCATGAATCCCACGATTCTCAGGCTCACATATGAGTAGCCAATAAACCTGCACAGTTCAAATTTGTACAGAAATATATATATATATCCCAAATGTCGCCAGAACCGAGGATTCATTCAGTAAATCTTGGTTCGCACCTGGCCGAAGCATCTCGTTCCCACTAGATAGCAATCTAAGGGACGCGAGGTTGCTTTTGTAGCTGAAACTAGAAAAATGCTAGATTTAAATAAATCTCAGCCATTCTAGGTTCCCGGTTCTGTCTGTACCTATTTGAACCATTTGAAAGCTAGAGTTGGCTAGATTTAAATAAATCTAGTTCACCCGCAGATATGTCAGTGCCGATTCATATCAAATGAATATTAAAAGCAACAATTTAATAGAGCGAGTAAAGCAATATATATATATAGTTATATAAATGAAAGCTGTAAAGGGCGATGGGTTTTCACACCGTTGCCCGGACTGGAATTGATATATATATATATATATATATATATATATATATATATATATATATATATATATATAAAGTTGTATAAAAGCCACGGAATTATCCAGGCTGGACAAAATTGAAATATATATAGAAAAGCAATAAAAAGAGCAATAGGTTTTCACGCCTGTACCCGGACTGAAATTGAAGTGTATATATATATATATATATATATATATATATATAGACAAAAAAGTAGTCAACCAAGACTGGAAAGATAATCCAGTGTGGTAAGTGTTGTAGATATATATAAAAACAGTAAAAACGCCACAGAATAATCCAGGCCTGACTGGAATGTAAATGTACAGAAAAGTAGTCAACTAAGACTGGGAAGATAACCAAGTGGTGGTGAAAGTTGCTTATATATGCATAAATATATATAAACGCAGTAAAAAGGCTACAGAATAATTCAGGCCGAACTAGAATATAAATCTACAGAAAAGTAGTCAACCAAGACTGGGAAGATAACCCAGTGGTCTTGAAAATTGCTTATATATTCATAGATATATATAAAAGCAGTAAAAAGGCCATAGAATAATCCAGGCCGAACTGAAATATATAAATATATATATAAAGACAGAAATGTAGTCAACCAAGACTAGAAAGATAACCCAGTGGTGGTAAAAGTTGCTTCTATATGCTTAAATATATATAAAAGCAGTAAACTACCTCGGATTTGACATCCGGGCTTAACAGAATTGAAAAGTTAGTATATATATAGTTAAATATATATGCATAAAAAGTCAAACCCAGACTGGGAAGATAACCCAGTCCGGCGAAGTTGCTCAGTACGAAGATGCAAATATATGCAAGCTGTTGGAAGCGACAAATCGTCAATCCGAGTTGTAGAAATGCCAGAAAATACATTTATGTACAAAAATGTATCAAAAGTTGACAAAAACGACCACGGAACTGAATTTTGGGCATACTTAGAAAACGAAACTTGATATGCAAGTGTATAAAAGTGCGAAGAAGAAGTATTGACTTGTTGATCGTAAAAATACTCACAATGGACTGCTACACGGGCTTTTTGCCAAATTATAGGCTTTAAATGTCCAAATCTACCGGTTATTTTCTGATATATGGTAGTATGTGGGTATATCTTCGTGTTAGAGTGAAAAAATTTGGGTTTGGAAGACAAGAAATTAGACAGAAAACCAAACAGGACGAGGTTCGGAGCGTTTCTGAATTTTTTTGAAATGAGAGCGGGGTGCCTTCTTATTTATAGACCAGGGAGCCTCCACTCTACCTACTACTGCCGCAGGTAGAGGTGCGGCTCCACATGGTGGGGCCCACATGGCGGGTCCTATCGTCTCGAAGTATATGCACTCCGAGCAACGCGAGGTCGAAGTCGAAACTTTCTAACATTTAATCGGAGCGTCCGTTTGAGGCGTGCGATACCTTTCCGGAAAGCCCTCGCCGAGAATGTCATAATGACATGGGATAAAACATTTTTCGGGTCCAAGAAGACATGTTCATAACCAGGTCTTCGATTCCCGCAGAGTATCCGTTGAGCTGTCTTGCGCTGTTTGCACTCGGGATCATTGTTATGGTTCGTTTTGACCTTTGTGTCATCAATTCATCTTGAGTTTGACTGAATCGGCTTAGAGTTAGTAAAATGAATGTTTTGCCCCTCCCGGGATTGCCTTCAGTGTCTACATGGCCTTCGGTTGACTTCCTGGGGTTGTTTCCAGGATTTGGATCCCATTCGAGTCTGTTTGTCCTCAGTGTTGTCTCTGAGGCTGACTTGGTCGCTCCAGGTTTTTCCCTGGATATGTTGTGAGGTTTCAGGACAGCTTTTGAAGTTGACCCGACTTCTCGGGTTGAGACCGGGGTTGACTTATACCTCCCGGGTTGAGACCGGGGCTGATCTGTACCTCCTAGGTTGAGACCGGGGCTGACCTGTACCTCCCGAGTTGAGACCGGGGCTGATCTGTACCTTCCGGGTTGAGACTGGGGCTGACCTGTACTTCCTAGGTTGAGACCGGGGCTAAGTTGTACCTCTCGGGTTGAGACCGGGGCTGACCTGTACTTCCCGGGTTAAGACTAGGGCTGACCTATACCTCCCGGGTTGAGACCGGAGCTGACATGTACCTCTAGGGTTGAGACTGGGGCTGACCTGTACTTCTCGGGTTGAGACCGGGGCTGACCTCTACATCCTGAGTTGAGACCGGGGCTGACCTGTACTTCCCGGGTTGAGACCAGGGCTGACCTGTACCTCCCGGGTTGAGACCAGGGCTGACCTGTACCTCTCAAGTTGAGACCGGGGGCTGCCCTGTACCTCTCGGGATGAGACCGGGAATGACCTGTACCTCCTTGGTTGAGACCGAGGCTGACCTGTACCTCCCGGGTTGAGACCGGGGCTGACCTGTACCTCCCAGGTTAAGATCGGGGTTGAAATAATGGTCCGGTATTAAGATCAGAGTTGATTTGATGACCCGGTATTGGGACCGGGGTTGATTTAACGGCCCGGTATTGAGACCGAGGTTGATTTGATGATCCAAAATTGAGATCGGGGTTGATTTGATGGCCCGGTATTGAGATCGGGGTTGATTTGATGGCCCGATATTAAGACCATGGTTGATTTGATGACCTGGTATTGGGACCGGGGTTGATTTGACGGCACGGTATTGAGACTGGGGTTGATTTGATGACTCGGTAGTGGGACTGGGGTTGATTTGACGGCCCGGTATTGAGACCAAGGTTGATTTGAAGACCGAGTATTGAGATCGGGGTTAATTTGATGGCCCGGTATTGAGACCGGGGTTGATTTGATGGCCTGATATTGAGACCGGTGTTGATTTGACACTCTGGTATTGAGACTCGAGTTGATTTGATGGCCCGATATTGAGAACGGGGTTGATTTGATGACCCGGTATTGAGTTCGGGGATGAGTTGATGACCCGATATTGAGATCGGGGTTGATTTAATGACCCGATATAGAGGCCGGGGTTAAATTGAAGGCCCGGTATTAAGACCGGGGTTGATTTAACGGACCGATATTGAGACCGGGGTTTATTCGATGACCCGGTATTAACACCAGGGTTGAGTTGATGACCCAGTATTAAGACCGGGGTTAATTTGAAGGCCCGGTATTGAGACCGGGGTTTATTTGATTTGATGGCCCGGTATTGAGAATGGGGTTTATTTGATGACTCGATATTGGGGCCGAGGTTGATTTGACGGCCTGATATTAAGACCGGGGTTAATTTGATGGCCCGATATTGAGATCAGAGTTGATTTGATGGCCCGGTTTTGAGATCGGGGTTGATTTGAAGGTCTGATATTGAGACCAGGGTTGATTTGAAGGTCCGGTATTGAGACCGGGGTTGATTTAATAGCCCGGTATTGAGACCGTGGTTGATTTGATGACCTGATATTGAGACCGGGGTTGAGTTGATGACCTGGTATTGAGACCGGGGTTGATTTGATGACCTGGTATTGAGACCGGGGTTTTTTTGAGGGCCCGATATTAAGACCGGGGTTGATTTAATGGACCTGTATTGAGACCGGGGTTGATTTGACTACCCGATATTGAGACTGGGGTTGAGTTTATGACCCGGTATTGAGATCGGGGTTGATTTGACAGCCTAGTATTGAGATCGGGGTTGATTTGATGACCCGGTATTGAGACTGGGGTTGATTTGACGGCCCGGTATTGAGATCGGGGTTGATTTGACAGCCTAAAATTTATACCGGAGTTGATTTGATGACCCGGTATTGAGACCGGGGTTTATTTGATGGCCCAGTATTAAGACCGGGTTGATTTGAATGCCCGGTATTGAGACCGGGGTTGATTTGACGTCCCGGTATTGAGTCCGGGGTGGATTTGATGACCCGATATTGAGACCGGGGTTGATTTGATGGCCAGGTATTGAGACCGGGGTTGATTTGATGGCCCGATATTGAGACCGGGGTTGATTTGATGGCCCGGTATTGAGACCGGGGTTGATTTGATGACCCGGTATTGAGACCAGGGTTGAGTTGATGACCCAGTATTGAGACCGGGGTTGATTTGATGACCCGGTATTGAGACCGTGGTTGATTTAATGGCCCGGTATGGAGACCAGGGTTGATTTGACGACCCGATATTGAGACCGGGTTTGATTTGATGACCTGGTATTGAGACCGGGGTTGATTTGAGGGCCCGGTATTGAGACCGGGGTTAATTTGAGGACCCGATATTGAGACCGGGGTTGAGTTGATGACCCGATATTGAGATCGGGGTTGATTTGACGACTCGGTATTCAGACCGAAATTGATTTGATGGCCCGGTATTGAGACCGGGGTTGATTTGACGGCCTGGTATTGAGACCGGGGTTGATTTGATTACAATTTTGCCCTCCTACAATGTTAGTAACAAGGAAATAAAATTTCAATTGTCTACACTTACAAGATAGTGAATTATGAAGTATATGAATTCGACGAGTATAGTGTATGGTAATAATCCTTAGAAAAAAAATGAACGGGTTAAAGAATATATAATATTTGAAATATAATTGAGTTAGTTGAAGGTTATAAAATAAAACCTAAAATTTGTTGAAGAAATGAATGGAGTAGGATATATATATATATATATATATATATATATATATATATATATATAACTTTTGTTAAGGTGATGTGTTGAAGTTATTCATCGATAAAATTATGAAAGAGATTTAGTAAAAACCGAGTAAAGGAAGTTTTGTTGATTCCGATGACGGAATCCTTATAAGGAGGGAAGGATGTGACAATGAGTAAATGAGCCAGCTCGTTCTAATCACATGATTTTGCTCAATATGTAATATATCTATCTATCTATCTTTTTATTTATCTATTTATACTTCTATATACTATAATTAAATAAACAACTAATTCTTGCTTCTTCTTCTTTTTAAAGACTCTTCGTTCAGTTCAATTAATCGTGTCAAAAATATAACTTAGTAATATAATTTTCAATAAAACAATTATAAAATCATGTTACCTAATATTAATTTGTTACCATTATTAAATAAAATTTGTTACAATTTAGATAATATAGTTTGAGAAGGATTTTGTTGATAGATATTCTTTAATGGGTTCTCTTAACATGTGCCCTAAGGGCACATGCTAAGCATACAGTTCAAGAGAATATTCTCTTAAATTGTATGCATATTCTCTTGATTTCTGCATTTGCATCAAGTTCAAGGGAATAAACACACAATTCAAGAGAATATTTCCTTGAACTGTGTATTTAACATGTGCCCTTAGGGCACATGTTAAGAAATTCCTTCTTTAATTTGTTCATTCAATATGGGTTCAAAAAATATTCTTTTTTTATAGAAAAAATAATAAAGAATAAGATCATGTGCTTTGCAATTAATTAGTTGTATAGTTTTATCAGGAAACAATCAAAATAAGATCATCTTATATAATATTGAGTTGTTATTTTTATTAATATATATATATATATATATATATATATATATATGTAATAATACATTCATATTTAACAATTGAAATTAGTATCGTAGTTTTATAAGGAAACGAGAATTAGTAGTATAGTTGTATAAGGAAATAATCAAAATAAAATCACTGTGCCAAATATTAATTGATTTATTTTATTCATATATATATATATATATATATATATATATATATATATATATATATATAATACAAGTTTAAATAAAATTATATTTCCATTTAAATAAAACAGTTTGACAAGAAAAAAAATTATCATAAAAATCATCTACCTAACTTAAATTTGTTATTATTATTAAAATATAAGTATAATAATAATTTCTAGTATAAATGAGATATAATAATTATTTAGACGGTATAATTGTTATTGTTATTAAAATAAAAATATAATATACTAATTGACCATATGATTCAATTATTAAATAAAAATTAATTACTCTATCCAATAAGAATTTATAAAAAAATCAAAACGACAATAATATTATAAGTCTTCGAAAAGACATTCGTTCAGTTCAACCAAATCAAAAATTAAATTAGTAATATAATTTCTAAAGAAACAATTATAAGATTATATTATTTAATATTAATTTGTTACCATTATGAGATAAAAATTTATTACAACTTAGATAATATGGTATTAAAAGAAAATAATTTTCACATAAATCGTCTTATATAACTTGAATTTGTTACTCGTTATTAAATATAAATGTACTTATATTCAATTATAAGTACTATAATTTTAGAAAGAAATTATTTAGTTGTTAGAACTATTTTACCTAATAAATTTAATAATATATTTATAGTTTTTTTACAAAAATATCATAACTTTATAGTAAAACTCTGTGTTTTGCATGGGAGAAGATGCTATTATTCATCGTGTTATGTGTCTAAATTTGATAATATTTCTAAATTGTTATCATTTTTTAATTATGTAATCTATCTATCTATCTATCTATCTATCTATACTATAATTAAATAGGCAATTTGGTTCATCCTCCTTTTTTTAGTTTCACTTTTGACTTTTCTTATGACAACCCGGATTTTCAAGAATTAATAAATGAGAATTTAGTAAATAAAATTCTTATTTTAAGATGTTTCGAGTACGAGTATGTGCATATGTGTTATATTCTGAAATGTGCGATTTGGTATGAAGAGAATTATATTCATGTATTGGACTAACTTAATTAAGTGCAATACATTAATTAAATTGATGTTTAAGCAATTTTTTGGTATTTGTTAGTAGAGATTTACTAATTGTTACATGGAATTATGATTAATGAGTAATTATAATTGTTATGTGGCAATTTTATTTAGTTAATTGATGTTATTTTTAATTTAATTAAATTGGTATTGTAAGATTTAATTAAATAAAGTGTGACATTGAAAACTATGTGTTAAAAGAGTTATTAAAATAAAATAAAAGAGTTTTAAATTAGTTTTGCCAAACAAGACCCTAAAATCTGTTTTAATCCTGTTTTACCAAACAATGCCTTAACTTCTAAAAATCTGTTTTTAAATTTAAAGAGTTTTTGCCAAACAAACCCTAGTGGCTTTTGATTTTCAAAAATATATAACTGATATGTATTTAGTAGATGGATTAAATATTTTGTCAGTTATATTATATGTATATCAGTTATATTCTATACTACGTGAGTTAGTAAGAAGAATATAAGTAGAGTGTTTATCAAACTATGAAACTAGAGAGAAGAAGAAAGAAAAAGGAAGAAGAAGTTTTGAGAAATCAAAACAAGGAGTCATCATCATCACCATCATCTTCTTCTCCTAATAACAAAGGGTATAATCTAACTCTACAATTGTTAAACCATGTTCTTCCATGTTTTCATAATCTTAAGTTCTCTGTAATTTGGTTTTCATGATAAACTATAAATTTATGATCTATATGTGTTAGATTATGTATATAAACTATTTTATGTGTTATATGGTAAATTAAGTGGTTCAATTCATGTAAATATAATGAATATGAAAAAATCATGTTCATAGCAATTTACAGTGAACTAACTTGAAAAATAGTTTCTTAAATATCAAAATTTGTGTTTGATTGTGATATGTTATGTAAATTGATCATAGATTATAATAATATGTTAAGAAACGAACAAAACATGATTTGAATTATGTGATTTGGTTTAAAAACGAACTCACAGTGTTAATTTTCTTCAAGAAAACTTATCAATAGTGTTTTCTTCAAAATCATGAAATTAAGTGTTTTGATTATGTGTTGTGATTTTTATGTATATTAAAAACATGTTAGAAGTTTATGATTATGTTTTTATAAATTTTTATATGCAATGTCTTAGTTAAAATATGAAATTGGTGCGAAGAAATAAGCCAAATTGACTTTTTCTCTGCACAGTTCGCGAGCCGGGAATCCCCCCAGCAGGGGGACCCTCCCCAGCGGGTCTTATAAGGGCAAAACACCCGCCCTAGCGGGTGTAAAGGCTGTCCGGAATAGTGTAAATAGTGTAAGGCAAGACTGTTTTGACCTCCTGTAGTAAAATAAACATAATTTCTTCATACAAACTCCGATTAAGGCGATTCAGGATGATTCGGAAAGATAATGAGTAGACCTACAATTTTCATTCTTTAAGTGTTTCGATTTGAAGTCGTTAGCAGGGGTCAAAATGGCCATCTTTGTGACTGATGTGTATTCAGAGGCAATCGGAGGGCGTCGGACATGCACGTACGCAAGTGTAGTGCTCTCGACGATAAAAGATGTTCTAAGTTATAAAACATCATAATTATGAAAAATAATTATGCTTAACATTAATCAATGATGTTTTAGACAAGTTTTATGAGCATGTTAAGCGTACGCAAGAGGGACGAATCGGGTGTGCGACGAATGAACGTCGAAACGTCGTGCCAAGTGTTAGTGAAATTAAAAAGTATTTAAACTCAAATGAAATAAACATTATAAGATATGGAATGTGGTTAATATAAACCAATAAGGAGTTCTAGCAAGACTTAAATATTTGAAGAAACTTTGAGTATGACTAAGAAGAAATATAGTTAGATATAAGTCGAAAGTTAACACAATCAAATTGAACATTGTGTATTAATTAATAGAAAGGGTTATGGATGTAGTGTAAAGTTTACATTACAACTAATAATTGCTATTAAACTAATAGTTGATGTGCATGATTATATAATTGTGTAGGACACGTGAAGTGCAGATAGCTGTAATCTGTTAATCAGTTATTGGTAAACAACGATCAAGGAAAATTTTTCAGTTCTTATTTGCTTTATGAATCTGGTAACTGATTGTTGTAATTTAGACTATTGAATGTATGTGCAATTATAAAAGATGTTTTACACTATGAAAGTCAATTTATGACTAAACTGATTGGATTGTAGAACTCAATCTTTAATTGAGATGTGAAATACAGCATGTATGATATGTTTAGTTAAACGATTATGATGTATGAACTGAGAATGATATTGTGTGTTATGTGATGCATGAAAACTATTAGATTTGCTGAGCTGCCGAGCTCATTCTTGCAAAATAACCATTTTGCAGATCAATAATTCAAGGTAATGATACGTGCTAACTGAATGATAGAGAGCAATATCAATTCTAGAAGATTATTTGCTTTTAGATGAGAAATATAGTTGATGATTTAGATGTATTATAATTGTTAAGTTGTAAGTTGAGTGTCTGATGTATAATGGATATTGACTTGTAATTTAAGATTTTATATAGCAACTTTGATGAAGCGATTCATGAAATAAATTTGAAACAAAGATATATAATGATAAAGGTTGTGATTCAGGGACATATAGAAAGAAAAATATAAAAGTTTTAATTATTTCACATTTTATTAAGTTTAATACCGATTAATGATGTAAAGTTAGAAGTTCGATGTATTGTTAACGACCGATGCCGAGAGTTGTATTGTATGAATTTTTGGGGTGGTTACATTTCCTACTTTAAGTCAACCTAAATTATTTATAAATCTAAATTGGAAACTGAAATTAGTATCGTAATTTTATAAGAAAACAAGAATTAGTAGTATAATTTTATAAGGACACAATCAAATAATAAGATTATATTACATAATATTAATTTGGTTATTAATATATATACACACACACACACACTATAATTAAATTGACAATTTGGTTTTTTTTTTTTTAGTTTGACCTTTTACTATTCCTACGGGAAACCAACTTTGAATATTTATTAATCTAAATCAAAAACTATATTTAGTAACATAATTTTTATTTTCTAGAGGTAAAATAGAGATCTAGATGGGAGGTTGAATAGATTTTTAAAACTTCTTCAATTACTTATTTGAGTATTATCAAATGATTAATTAATCAAGATTATCTCTGCGCAGCGGAATATAAGTCTGAAAACTTCCCTTGAAAATTTACTAAGAAATCTCAGTTCTTAAAATAAGTTCTATGAATAGATAAACATATACCATATATGGCAGTTATAGTTTGCATAATATAAATGACATAAAGTAAAAGACTCAGGAGGTTTTAAGTGGTCCGGAGACTAAAAAACTCATACTCCACTCTTCTACTCAACGAGTAGGATATCCACTAAGGATATAGGTCCAGCACACCATTTTACAACTGAACCACTAAGATTCTTTTGAGTCACTAAGTCTCAGTAATTATGTCACTAAGACCATAACCCTTTAACCCCAATTCGGTCACTTAAACTAGGATCCTCTGACCCCAATTCTGTACCGAATGAGAATTTTGTAATTATTAAAAATATTTATTGAATTAAATAAATATTTTAGTTAATTTAATTATCGATTAAATAAATAATTGATGAAAATTGTTGTGGAGTAATTTAATTAAGAGTGATATATTAATGTTAAATAATTTTATAGTTTGAAGTTTTAATTTAATGAGATAACTAAATTAAATGAATTATTAAATAATTAAAATGTTTTGTAATGGTGGTGTTCTAATTTAAGTTAATAATTAAATTAGAGATTTAATAATTTGTTAAATGAAATTATAATTTATAATGAAAAATTGTATTAAGGTTTAATTGAATTAATATTATTATAATTTAGTTAAGGAGTGTGACATATGAACTATATAATAAGAGTTTTATTTGAATAAATTAAAAGGTGGTTTGAAGGAGCTAGCCAAACATGGCCTTGTGACTTTTGGGTTATTTTAACTTACAAAACCCTTTTGTTGTATAACGGATGTAAAGATATAATAATACGTATTATGTTTTTATCAGTTAAGTTTTTACGTATTTTGTTCCTAAAGCCTAAGAATAAAGAAAACAAAGTTGTGAGGTTGAGAGAGCTTTGAGAGAAATTGAGAGTTCTGTGAAATTGAGGAAGCGGATTTGGAGAATTAAAGAAGGAAGTGAAGATTAACAAAGCTATTTTCTATCACCTAGCAAAGTCTAAACAAGAATCAAGAGGTAAATCATCTAATTTTAAGTTTTAGTTTATTTGTTCTTAGTTTTCTTTGAAAATTGGATTTTAATGGATGAATGGTTGAGTTGTTGATTATGTATGTGTTTATGGGTTAGAATAATCTATTATAAGCCTCTGTAAACGATTTTGGTTAGATTAATCCATGAAAATATGTTTTAAAGTGAAGAAATTGAATTACAGTAAAATATATATGATATGACTTATTTTAGAGTCAAGCTATTAACCAATTGATGATTTTGCCCAAGAGACTAAACCAATGGAAGGAAGAAGAAAACATTGAACAAGAGGGATTTGGTAGAAAGCTTCCCAACTACTTCCATCAACCTACACCCCCATTCATCATCACAAACCTCTGATTTTGGCAAGGTAGGGCTAGGCCAATGGTCTATATGCGGCTGAGGGGAGTTATGTGACTGAGAAATTGGGACAAGTTCTAATACTCCTTATGTATCAGTAAAATGATTTAGTATACTTAGGTTTATTTCTTTCTTTGGCTTATAAAGTCACATTTGATGACTAAATGTTATTTCCTAGGTTTTTGTTATGGTTACATATACCCAAAATCATATAATCCATGTACATTGGGTCAGTTCAAATAATATTTAAATGAGGTTAGAATATAATTCAGTTGAGTACTAACAACCCATAAGTTAAAATACTCATTTTAATTGTCTCACCACACATCATAATGTCATATGAGCTACTTTATGCAATTTAGTGAATTATATAATTCCATTCTTTTATATCATATGTTCCCATTCATATATTAATGTCACACCTCATATTATTTAATGAATGAAGTCACTCCATGGCAATACAACTTATATGATCACATAACACATATGGTTGCACATAATAATCAATAATATAATACTAATTAATCTCACTATTAAATCATTCCTTCATTAATTTAATTAAATAATTATTTAATCTACCATTATGCCACACAAGGCATATTACATAAGCTATTAAGCTTTTCATTAAATTCTCCATATCTCTCAATTATCATATACTTATTCAATTAAATGACTGATCACAAACTCATGCCACCAATATATATATATATATATTTATATTCAAATAAATATTCACACAATTATTATTCTCAATATTAATATTGTTTATTAAAATTCGCAGGTATTACATATCATGCTTCCAGTTTGATGTCCTCGTATAAAATTTCTTCTTCTTTGTATTAAGATTTTAATGATCAAATATCTATTAAATAATTATATCGGAACGTGCTAGTGCATAGAATAAAATAAAATTAATAATCATAATATTCAATACTTACATGAATTGAGAGAAGTCATCTTGCATGTATTACGCCTCCGCTACGCTTAAGGGTGAAGGTCTTCAATTGTCTCTCTCAATCTTAGGATGGATGTATAGGTGTGTATAAAGTTCTTGAGACGACAACTGGGACCAAACCCTAACTGTTTTATTTATTAGATAGCTAAGGGTCAAAATCGTCCATCAAGATTATGAAACCTTAGGGCCCATTATGCCAACTTAATATTAGTAATAATATTTATGGACCACACAATTAATTAACAAACCCATAAATAAAGTAATAAATTAATACAATATGTAAGCCCAATAATTACATAAATAGTAGAGGCCACATAAGGGAATAAAATATTCTAACAATATCTTCTTAAGTTTATAGTTATTTCTTCTAATGTAGAATAGAAGAAGAGATAGAAACAAAAAATTTACAGCCTTTCTTTCTTTCATTTACACCTCACTGCTATTCATTCCATCTCAAGTTGATTTTATATTTGTCAGTCGTGCATCCGATTATGGATTGATGAAGATTGAATTTTGTTTGCCAAGAAGGTTTTATTAGTAATTAATTTGTTTTAAATGATTGACCAAAAGAAAAAACAACCATTAATATTCTCAAAGGTAGAAGAGCTTCGTCCTACAGCTCATGGGCTTAACCTAACTCTAAAGGTTGTTAGCTCAAAGATGATATATAATGCAAAGAGGTCAATGACGCCAAATGCGTCTTGTTGAATGCTTGGTAGGTGATGAGACTGGAATGATTATCTTCATAGCCAGAAATGATCAGGGTATAGTTTATTGTTGAAGTTACTCGAATGCATTATCATTCATTAAAATTGTAATTCCTTTCTAGAAGGATACTTCAGCACACCTTAGCAGATTTTTATTTTGTAGCCATCTTCACTCTAAGATTTAAAATTTAATTTTTTAATCGGAATACTATCTTCTTCAATTGTTTTATTTGTTTGATCAAAGTTATTTTTAACACGAGAACCAAATTGTGCAGGTGAATACGTCTCTAAAGCTACTGAAGGTATATAAGCATGCTCTTCAAGGTGAATACGTTTAAATCTGTCTTTTGAATTAGGACCCTCATTATGCGAATGAGGTAGTATATATAGTTTTGGATGATTTTCTTCAAAAGTGTTTGGTTGCTCTCAAAACTTTAATATATATGTGTGTATATATGTATACATATTGGATGGTCATATACTGTTTAATTTGAATGAGTACAAGTTATTAAATTCGGAGAGAATCTCTCTTTGATCCTACAATGATTTATTGATGGTTATAAATTTCTAATCTTCTAATAGTTTCCTTTAAAAAGTGGATGAAATTTGGTATAATATCTATAAGTAATATTTCACTAAAGATGTGTACCCGATTCATAACTTTGATTAAGACTGATATAAATGTTTGCATGTTGAATGACCTTGTATGTGTGTTTGTGTGTGTGAGTTATAGTGCAAAAAATTTGTATAGTTAGCCTTCATTATAATATCTTAATTTCAGACAAAGGTACAATCCGTTATTCAAACTAACCCGAGCAATCCACGGGTTACCAACTAGTGTGATATAATTTTTAAACTAAACAATTTTCTTGATCATCCTACCTATTCTAACATTTAACATTCAAGCTTGAACCAAAAAAGTAACTTGAAGATAAAAACAAAAAACATGAATGAATAAGGACGGGAAAGATAAGTACGAAAAATCTATAACTTTTTTTTGGTTTCTAAGTTTATGAAAGGATGAAATAACATTAAAACTTAAACGGCTAATTTAGCATGTTATTAAATCTTGTTATGTTTGTCACTAAATCTGAGTTTTGGACGGCAAAAAAAAGAATGCAACTTAATTTATTATGAAAAAAGGCTAGAAATTTGTATGTTTTCTTTCGCTGTTGCTGAGTTTATAAGGAAAAAGAAAAAAAAACTTAAGTTTCACATTTAAATTACTTATTTGCCCTTATATTAGTTTTATTCTGTTTATAATTAACCTTGAGGGTATAGTAGATATTATAAAAGATAATCTTATTTTATTTGGTTTTCCATCCAAATTCATTCACTTTTGGACGAAAAAATTTAACAAGAGACGTGGATAAGTTTTCCGTACAATTCTTACTTTTTCATTCATTAAAAAACTTGGTAGCAAAAGAATTGGACAAAAAACTTAAGTTTCTGTCCATTTCTTTTCTTTTCTTTTCTTTTTTATTTTAAAATTTAAAGTACTCACAAACAAAAGAAATTGCCTAAAAGTTTAAATTTTCAAAATTTCTTTTCTATTATGTTAGTTTTAAACTCAGAATCACAGTGTATGACACCCAAATAAAAATAAAAGAAAAAAATACTATCTAAATGAAAATAATTTCTATAAAACCTAAAGTCACGAATAATTTTTTTTAAAAAAATGGGTAACGAATGGTGAAATAAGAACTTGAATAAAATTTGGAATTTTTATATTCTCTCAATTCCAAAAGTTAAAATCATTGTTGACTTTTTGAATTGAGAAATTTTCAAAATCAAATAAGATAAATTTTAGTTTAATTGCAGTGAATATAGTCATAAATACTGTAAATTATCAAAAAATTACTATTAATTGTAAAATTTATTATTTGACAACTTAGAAAGTTTCAATTTGGATGATATTGGCGACTTTATGTCCACCCCTTCTTAAGCCCCTTCTCAAGTACCGTACCGATGAAAAGTGTAAGTACTTCAAAAAAAGAAAAAGAAAAAGGCAAAACATTCTGATGATTAAGGTAAATTAACTAATGTGTTGGATATATAGATTAGCTACTATATTGGGAAAGTAAGGGGAAACATTTGAAAAACAGGGAGAAATATTTATCAATTCATTTGTGCGAGTCTATTCTGCAAATGATATATTTGTAGGACTAACCGAAATGAATTTCGATGTGAAAAAAATCAATGAGGCCAATTTATGACTACTAAAAAATCAAGACAATATATGCATGAACAATGTTTTAGTTATCATTTGAGAGGAGATTGAATTTTTTGAAGAATTTGATGAATAATCTTCGTTAGTATTAATAATACAGATTATGTTTGATGACTTTTTGGTATGGTATGACAATGACTTTATAGAAATAGTTTTTGTTTAACATTTATTTGGATATTTGTATTTGATTATGGAAATTTTTTTGATTAAATTTATTTTGCATATATTTATTCATGGTTCAATGATTATAATTAATAGAAGGATAAATTTGTAAAAATTATATTTTTCTTTTTTTTTAATTTGAACTCAAAAAGCAATTTTTTTAAAAAATTTCTATTATTTAATATTAATAACTCAGAAACAACACAAAAGAAAACATCAGTTTTCTGTTCTTTTCTTTTCTGTTCTAATTTAAGTTTTCTATTCTTTTCTTTTTCGTCCAAAACTCAGAAATAGAGTGTTAAAGTACTCACAAACAAAAGAAATTGCCTAAAAGTTTAAATTTTCAAATTTCTTTTCTATTATATTAGTTTTAAACTCAAAATCACAGTGTATGACACCCAAATAAAAATAATAGGAAAAAATACTATCTAAATGAAAACAATTTCTATAAAACCTAAAATTACGAATAGTTTTTTTTATAAAAAAATGGATAACGAATGGTGAAATAAGAACTTGAATAAAATTTTGAATTTTTATATTCTCTCAATTCTAAAATTTAAAATCATTGTTGACTTTTTGAAGTCAATATGAGAAATTTTCAAAATCAAATATGATAAATATTAGTTTAATTGTAGTCAATATAATCATAAATACTGTAAATTATCAAAAATTTACTATTAATTGTAAAATTTATTATTTGACAATTCTTATCAAATCAACATAATTTTGAGTTTAAAAATTAATATTTCAAACAGGCTTTCAAAAGTCAATAATAAATTTTATAGTTCTTATCGAATCTACTTAATTTAGAGTTTAACAATATCTCAAATTAACTTTCAAAAGTCAATAATAATTTTATAATTTGAAACACATTATTTTATTTTTCTTTATTTTCACTCAAGTTTTCAAATTCCAAAACATTTTAACTAACATAAAAAGATTTGGTGATAGCCCATATACATTTATTTTGACAGCTTGCTCGAATGGTGGGAGAGTCTTTATTAAAGTAAGATTATATTTCCTTATTTGGTGGGATAAAGAGATCTAATTTGAAAAGGAATCGATCAATCATTAATTGCAGTTATAAACTGATTCTAAAAAGGATTTCTACTCCTAATTGGATTCGGGTGAACATGACAGTTATAAATACAACAATAAGCAACGGTTTGGTAGAGGACAATAAGAGATATGATATGACACAAATAAACAATTTGTACACCCGTTATTATTTTATAGTGGATTTCTTCTCTCTCTCTGTCTCCGTGGTTTTTTCCAATCGGGGTTCTATGTAAATTCTTGTGTTCATATTTTATATATGTTACAATAATGTGTGTATGTTTATTTGTGTGTATTTCGTGAGTTTGATTTCACAACAATACAATCAATTTTTACCAATGTTTTGATATACTGTTTTGGTAATTTCGTGAGACGTACAAAATTTTGTATTAACAGTCAATAAATCTGAGTTTTGGATGGGGAAAAAAAGAATGAAAACTTAATTTTTTAAAAATCTAAATATCACTGTCTTAACCACTAAACAACTAAACATTATAATAATGGATAATGATTGAACATTTTGCCTCTAATATAATGGTGACATGGAAGTCACGTACAGATGGATGGTTTATATGGTGGAATGGAAAGTTGAAGCCATTAGCCAAATTAAACTATTCTTTAGGCCAATTCTTCCAATTCCACCCTGCCAATCAAAGTCTCAAACTTATGCATTGGAAAGGTAATTCCGGGAATTGTAAACCTAATCTTTATCCAACCCATCAATTACTACCTCCATCTCATAATAAGTGATTTTTTAGTCTTAACATTTTTTCCCAAAATAAGTGATGTGTTAGAATTCCAATACAATTTTTACAATAGTTTTTCATATGTGCCCTTATACAACCAATGGTATTTATTGCGTATTTATTGGGAAGTTGAAAGGTTGAAGAAAGAGAAAGAGAGACCAAAAGGCAATAAAAAAAGTCTCAAACAAAACAAAGAAAGTATATTAAGGGTATTTTTGCCATTTTAGCTTGTATATTGGTATGTGTAATTTAAGCTAAAAAAGTACTTATTATGGGATGGAGGTAGTACTAAATATAACACCGCGTCAATTACTAAATCTTAATTTTGCAATTTGTCTGTCCCAAATTCGTGATTTAAAACCTTTCAAAACTCTCCATTATATTAATGCACTCAATTTAGTATATTCTGTTCATATCCGTAGTAAACTTTTCGTATTCTGTATTTGTATTATTTCCATAAACCTACATGCATGGATGTAGAAAATATATACAATGATTTGATCTTTATGCATGTATCATGTAGAAAATATATACATTGATTTGATTTTTTTTTTAAATTTTGGAAATATTTTTTGTAAAATATATGCTCTACAAATATTCATGAAAGAATATATAATGCTACATACACAAAATATTCTACAAACATTTTACAAATTGCTGATGTGACATACTCCACCTTAGTATATTGATCTGGGGCCGAAGATTACATTGAAGCAATGGGTCCTCTAAACATAGCACACAGTTCAAGAGAACATTCCCTTGAATTGTGTGCATATTCCCTTGATTTTTGCATTTACACCAAGTTCAAGGAAATATGCACACAATTCAAAAGAATATTCTCTTAATCTGTGTGCTTAGCATGTGACCTAAGGGCACATGTTAAGAAATTACTTTATGAAATACTTTAAAAATAATTTGTACGTGCGTGTATCTACTGTTTTCAAGTTAATCTATACATGTATAAGCATGTTGTGTCAAATTTATGAAAAATTAAATTTATGGAAAATTCGTAATTGTAATTGTTTATTTATATTATTTCTCTATATTATATAACATTGAAATATGCTATTTTTAAGATTAACACGAGTGAAATTACTTTCTTTATTGCCATTTTTTTTTTTTGAGTTTGACACCAGTCGGTTATTCTTATGACCAGAGTTTCGGTTATGATTATCATTATTCTTATATTGAGTTTCGCGTGCAAGTGTTATTATTTCGAATCAAGGTATGAAAAGTGAAGGATTAATTAGATCCATGTCATTATTTATTTACACAAAATGAAAAACAAAATTCACACCTTTGAAGCGTGTTAGAAATTTTGGTGCAGAAAACCTCTTACAATTGATCGTCTTCTGCAATCCAATAGTGTCTCCGAGCTACGATACGAGGAGACGTCAGTCATATAAGGAAAGGTTACTAATAAAAATTTCTAGGATTTGCGTCAACTCATTAATTGTCATAATTGAGGAGGAAAGACGTCAGTCTTATAGGTCGAAGTAGTTGAATCACTTCCTTATACAATCTCTCTAACTCTCAGTTACGTAATTGATTTGTTAAATATTCCAAACTGACTAATAAACCAAATGGATGTTGGGAAAAATCACCTCCCAAATACTGTTGTCTTTGATAAATTAGATGGATAAAATATCAGCACATGCCAAACAGATTAAATTTGCAGTTCCACCAAAACAATAACCACTGCAGAAAATAATAAGTAGAAAATATCAAATCACGAGCTAGACACTGATTAGTGAGTTTTATACCTACGAATTGGTCACCTTTTAGACTTGATTCTTTGTTAATTTTAAATATTTTTAGTGTTATTTTACTTGTTTTTGTGTTTGTGTTGTAGGAAACGATTTCGGAGGGTCAAAACATAAAAAAGGAGCTTAATGACATTTTTGTAATTTTAGGTTATTGTTCATGCGCCTAGCCGAATTTTCTTAGTGTAAAATCTGTGCCTAGGAGCAGATGTCGGCAAGAAAGAAGAAATTTTCAAAAGTTGACTCTAAAAAGGATTTGTTTTGGCTGATTGGGTCAAGGACTTTAAGGAGATCTTTAAGACACGTGAAGAGGGCTATAAAAGGAGGAGTATTCACAAGGATTAGGGCATGCTAGGCTATTCCATTCTATTTCTTTAGAGTAGTTTAGATTAGATTAGATTAGATACAAACCCTAGTTGGAATTGGTTTGGAGATTGAAGCAACTTGAAGACCATTGAAGATCAAGAGCAGGAGCAAGAGATAGCATGAGATTTGCTGACACCAGATTCTATTCTCTTCTCTACTCTTATTTCTATCTTTTAATGTTTATTCAATTATGGATTCTTAGTTTTGATTCAATAATAATGAACTAAATCTTTTGTTTAAGATTACAATGGATCTTTTTGCGTAGTTTATTTTAATATTTTTCTCTATTAATTATTATGATCTATCGTGGTGATTATCTATTGTGATTTGGACTTAACTGTTTAATTGTCTAGCTAACAGTTAATGTGATAATCTATATGAAATTGAGAGACGGATTATAGATTTAGATCTGATCATAATAGCATGTGATTGTGTTTTTTGCATGGCGTTGGAATTCATGATTTATGTATAGGATAGAGATATACCTATACATCACATGTAATCTGATAAAGAACTTGGGTTTAAACCCTCTTTAATTGTAATTCACATAGAGATATAGTGAATTATTTAATTAGGATGTTCTTCTTAATTCTATCATCTGTGGACTTAAGTGGATTTGAGTATGATGCATTGAGAGATGGTCATATTTATTTATGTGTTCTTGATTAACAATTCAGAATAGTGAGCAAAATTGATAATAAGTGTATTAATTTAAATAAAGCAATAAGTGAAGTTGTGATTTTAAATCTCCGTAATCTTATTTTAAATTAGTGGTATTTAGTAGTTGTTTAATTATATATTGTTAATTCACAAACTTGAAATTATCTTTTTAAATAAGATTAAGTTGGTTACAGAATAGTACTTGGGATTTTTATTAAATAATTTCTCGTGGGAACGATACTCTACTTTCACTTTATTACTTGTTGACCACATACACATGCGTGTTGTGCGTAACCCTCTAAAACCCTCTAAAACTAAGGTAAAAATCAAGGGACGATCTCCGAAAAAATTCACTATAATAATCTCAGAGAATACAAAGATATCTTAATTTGAGTACAAACTCAAATTACTTCACCACAATAACTATGTGATGGAACCCAAATAAAACACCATTTTATTTAAACTATATTTCTCTTTCTATTTTTCTTAAGATTTAAGAAAAGCTTTTCTCTCTCTCATTTTCCCTTTACTCTCTCGAATGGAGTATGTGAATTTTTGGTGTATTATTTTCCTTAAGCTTTGGCAACCTTTTATAGGAAAAATGAGGGGAGGATAATTAAATGAGGTAGACAGAAAAATCAAAGGGCCATGGCATAGAAAATTCAAAGGTCCTTGGAATGGGAAAGAGAGAAGACAAAAGGTGGGTGGGTGAGGATTGTTGACCAACAATCTCTCCCTCCGAACCCAATAGAGGAGTTATTCTCTGTGACCCCGTCACTTGAAATGCATGCCGACCAATTCCTTGTAAAATTCCAGCTTGTCACGAGTGACAACTTTTTTCAACATATCTGAGGGGTTATCGTCGGTATGAATTTTCTTCACTTTCATCAATTCCTTTTCCATCACTTCTCGAAGCTAGTGATAGCGAACATCAATATTCTTGGTCTGATTATGATACGTGGCATTCTTGGTCAAGTTAATTGCACTCTGACTTTCACAATAAACCATGTACTCATCTTGTGTCAGACCCAACTCTTGGAGAAACCGTTTCAACCATAGCATCTCTTTTACTGCTTTTGTAGCGGCGATGTATTCAGACTTGGTTGTAGACAAAGCAACGCACTTTTGTAACTTGGACTACCATGATACAGCTTCCCCCGCAAAAGTGAACAAATACCCTGAAGTAGACTTCTTCTTTTCAAAGCCTGCCATGTCTGCATCTGTAAAACCCTCCAATACTGGACTCGAACCACCAAACCCCAAACACAAACTGGAAGTAACTTTCAAGTATCTAAGAATCCACTTAACTGCTTCCCAATGTACTTCTCTACCAGGATTTGACAAATATCTACTCACAACACCAACTGCATGAGCAATATCTGGCTGTGTACAAACCATCGCATACATAAGACTCCCTACAGCAGAGGAGTAAGGAACTGTTGCCATATCATCTCTCCCTTCCTTAGTAGAAGGACACATACACTTTGTCAACTTAATATGACTAGCAGTGGTGTGCTAACTGGTTTAGCATCACCCATGTTGAACCTTGCAAGCACCCGCTCAACATACTTCTCTTGTGACAACCACAGTCTTTTGTCTTTCCTGTCACGAACAATCTTAATGCCCAAAATCTGCTTAGCTGAACCTAAGTCCTTCATATCAAAGGATTTAAATAACTCACCCTTGAGCCTGAGAATCATATCAGTATCCTGCCCAACTATCAACATATCATCTACATATAGAAACAGAATTACGAAGTTACCATCCGAGAACTTCTTGACATACATACAGTGATCTGCAACTGTTATGCTGTAACCTTAATTCACCATATATGAATCAAATTTCATGTACCACTGCCTTGGGGCCTGTTTCAAGCCGTATAAACTTTTTTTCAACTTGCAAACCAAGTGCTCTTTCCCTTTAACTTCAAATTCCTCTGGATGCTCCATGTAGATTTCTTCCTTCAAATAACCATGAAGGAATGCAATTTTTACATCCAACTGCTCAAGCTCAAGATCCATACTAGCAACTAATTCCAACACTACTCAGATAGAAGTCATCTTCACAACTGGGGAAAAAATCTCATCAAAGTCAATACCTTACTTTTGAGCAAAACTCTTGACGACTAACAGAGCCTTGTACTTTACTAGTTTTCCACCATCATTCTTAAGCTTAAACACTCATTTGTTCTTTAATGCTTTCCTACCCTTCGAAAGTGTAGTCAACTCATAGGTGTGATTTTTGTGCAAATAATCCATCTCATCCTGCATAGCTCTTAGCCAATTGCTTTTTTCCTTATGAGTCTTGACTTCTTGAAAATTCTCTGGCCCTCCCTCCTCAGCAACTAAAAGATATTCAGATGAAGGATATCTGATTGATGCCACACGTTCTCTCGTGGATCTTCTTAGATGAGGTTTTTCAATATCAGGTTACTCCCCTTGATCAATACTCTCTGCATCTGACCCATCACCATCATGGAAATTTATATCAGTCATATCTTCATTCTGACCTCCTTCTCCAACTATGGCATTCTATACTAGAGAATGAACCTCATTGAGATCTGGAACTCTATTATCTTTTGGCTGTGTAACATTATCAAAATCCTCATAATTCTAGTGCTCGTGAAACACCACGTCTCTGATCCTGAATAATTTTCTCTGCACTATATCCCACAACCGGTATCCAAACTCTGCATCTGCATAGTCAACAAACACACATGGAGTAAACTTAGTCGTCAAGCTTTGATATTTGTTCCTTGGGGATATGTGCAAAAATCTTGCACCCAAATACCCTCAAATAAGAATAAGACAAATCCTTACCACTCCAAATCTTTTTTGGAATCTGAAAATCCAACGGTACTGATGGAGATCTATTAATCAGGTAACAGGCTGTACAAACAATTTCACTCCAGAATGACATAGGCAGTTTAGCCATTCTTAACATGTATCGCACTCTCTCAACAATAGTGCGGTTCTTTCTCTCAGCCACACCATTATGTTGTGGAGTACCAAGAACAGTCTGCTCATGTCGAATGCCATACTTACTGCAATATTCAGCAAACTCCTTTGAAGTGTATTCCCCTCCGTTGCCGCTACGAAGACACTTCAATGATTTTTCAGTCTCCCTGTTAACCATAACATAAAAACTTTGAAAATGTTGGAATACCTGGTCTTTTATTCTCAATAAAAATACCCACACTTTCGGCTAAGCATCATCAATAAATGTAACAAAATACCTATTTTCACCCAAAGACTCAACCTCAATGGGTCCACATACATCAGAATATACCATTTCTAGTAATTTTGATTTTCTTTTAGCAGAACTACTAAAAGAAACTCTATGTTGTTTTCCAAACAAACAATAATCACAAGGGCTTAAAACAGTACCTTTAGCAAAAGGGATGAGTGACCTTTTTGCTAATAACTGCAACTCTTTTTCACTCATGTGGCCAAGCCTCTTATGCCATATGTTTGGAGAAGAGTCATCCTCAACTGCATTCAACTCA
Source organism: Panax stipuleanatus (assembly GCA_020205555.1). Taxonomy (NCBI): domain Eukaryota; kingdom Viridiplantae; phylum Streptophyta; class Magnoliopsida; order Apiales; family Araliaceae; genus Panax; species Panax stipuleanatus. The sequence continues at coordinate 31,196,908 of CM035116.1, read as the reverse complement.
CTAGAACACACTTTCACATGAGTCTTGTACAATGAACAATAAGCAACACCTCTTGTAATCACCATAGAGCCCTTGGTAAGCTTCCACTTTCCACTGCCAAAGTGATTCTTATAGCCTTCTTTGTCTAAGGTCATGCCAGAAATCAAGTTGAGACGCAGATCAGGAACATGTCTAACATCCCTTAAGGTAATAGTGCAACCAACACCTGTCTGAATGCAAACATCGCCAATTCCAATAATCTTGGATTGATTAGTATTTTTCATTCTCACGTATCCAAAGTCTCCAGCTTTGTAAGTTGTAAAGAATTCTCTCTTGGGTGTAGCATGATACGAGACACCAATATCAACCACCCAATCAACTTTTTGATCATCAACATGCAAGATTTCTTCTTCCCCAAATGAAAAAATCACAACATCTTCAGTGATTGTGGCTGCAGTGTTCTTCTCCTCAACCCTTTTTTACTCACCATGTTTTTGCTTGTCTAACCAGATTCTGCCATTTCTCTTGTAATGACCTTCCTTATTACAATGGAAGCATCTATACGTTTCACCTTGTCTAGTCTTTGACTTGCTCCTGTAATTTTTTCTTTTGCTGTGACTTTTATCTCATTTGTAAGATCCCCTAAAATTGCTTCTGCCCCTATTTTTTGCAATAAGAGCATGCGTCTCAAAGTTTACGCCTTGCTTCTTTCGCCTTGTCTCCTAATTATGAAGACTGTCTTTGACCATCTACATGGTCATTTTTCCTTCTGGAGTTGAATTGCTTAGAGACACCACTAAAGTCTCCCAGTTGTTTGGCAACGAACTGAGAAGCAAAAGAGCCTGAATCTCATCATCAATATTCAACTTCATGGTGGACAGTTGGTTCACCAAACCATGAAACTCACTTATATGTTCTGACACACTACTCCCGTCTTTGTAATTTAAATTCACAATTTTCCGAATGGCAAAAGTTTTATTTTGTGCATTCTTCTTCTCGTATATAGACTCGATCTAGTATTGTCCATAGTGTATGAGCATCCGTCTCCTGCGAAACATGGTGGAACACACTTTGATCAATCCACTGCTGGATGTGACCAATAGTCTTCCTATTCATTTTATTCCAATCAGCCTCAGATTTATCTGCGGGCTTCTTTCCCTCGAGCTCCAACGGATCATACAAATCATTACAATAAAGGATATCCTCCATTCTGGGCTTCCAAATTGAAAAATTTGAAGAGGTCAATTTAATCATGGCTCCGACAGATTCTTCCATAAAATTTATCAAAAACAACCGAGCAAATAACCTTAACTCTGATACCAGTCGTTGGAAAAAAAATCACCTCCCAAATATTGTTTTCTTTGATATATTAGATGGATAAAATATCAGCACATGTCAAACAAATTAAATTTGTAGTTCCACCAAAATAATAACCACTGCAGGAAATAATAAGTAAAAAATATCAAACCACGAGACATCAAATTTTTACGTGAAAAAACCCTCTAAAACTAAGAGGTAAAAAACACAGGGCGATCTTCAAAAAAATCCACTATAATAATCTGAGAGAATACAAAGATATCTTAATTTGAGTACAAACTCAAATTACTTCACCACAATAATTATGTAATGGAACCCAAATAAAACACTCTTTTATTTGAACTATCTTTTTCTCTCAATTTTTTTTAAGATTTAAGAAAAGCTTTTCTCTCTCTCCTTTTCCCTTTTACTCTTTCGGATGGAGTATGTGAATTTTTGGTGTATTGTCTTCTTTAAGCTTTGGCTGCCTTTTATAAGAAAAATGAGGGGAGGAGAATTAAATGAGGTAGGCATAAAAATCAAAAGGCCGGGACATAGAAAATTCAAGGGTCCTTGGAATGGGAAAGAGAGAAGGCAAAAGGTGGGTGGGTGAGGATTGTTAACCAACAATGGATCGAACTCTCTATACGCACCTCATTTGGATACCCAAAATCCAACAAAAATTAAATAACTTATGCTCAAGTAGTGTTACTCATACCCAAAATCCAACAAAAACTAAATGCCTTATGCGTGACTAGTGTTACTCATACCCGATTTCATTCTGCATTCCGATTAGCATTCCTGAACATGACCATGCAACAATTTTAGTGTTAGTCCATGTGTAGTACAGGGTTGACTCCGAAACTAGGTAAGTGTATGTAAATGTACAGTAGAACCTCTATAAATTAATATTCAATAAATTAATAATCTCTCTAAAATAATATTTTTTTCCTAGTCCCGACTTGAGCTAATGGGATAAATTAATAATTTCAATAAAATAATAAAATAATAATTTTTAAAAAGACTCTTGTATAAATATATGGTCTCATCAAAATCATAAATTAATAATTCTTTTAAATTACAAATATATCTAGGGTAATCTTATAAAATATGATTCTATTCTCGATTGTTTTGTCTTGAAATTCAAATATATCTTAATTTCATCCTTAATTTTTCTTGAAATTCAAATCTAATTGAATTTCATCCTTAATATATGGTCCCATCAAAATAATATTTTGTCTTGAAATTCAAATCGAATTGAATATAATTTTTTTTTGAAATAAAATGTGAATGTAATTGAAAAGTGGATACAATGAACATTATTTAATTATTAAAAATAATTAATATCACTTACAATGAATTCTATTAGTACATTAATTTAATAAGTATGATACATTGCATCAAAAAAAAAGTATGATATAAACATCAATAAAATGCGATAGTTTAAATGTAATTAAATTTATGTTCACCTAATAGAAAAATACTATTTAAATTAATAAATTATTATTTTATCCATTAAATAATAACTCTCTAAATTAATAAAAATTTGCAGTCCTAACAATATTAATTTATAGAGGTTCTACTGTATATTTAGATATGTATAGTAGATTTTCTCCTAGCTAGGACATGTTCACTTGAAAGGATAGTGGGGATTGAACAACTGCAAAATCATACTTGCTCCATTCTTCAAAAATATTGACACGCATGAAATTCAATTATTAATCATTAGGCAAGTCATTATTTTTTACTGCAATGTTACCTAATATAATTGAAGGTTTACCTCATAAACTTTGAACTTTTTCTTTTGTTTTTCCTCAATTGTTATGATAAAAAGTAAAAACCTTTCAAGTGGGAACCCAAGCTTAAAATGGATGAATTAAACTGCACGTACCGTGAAACATCTAAATCCAAATAAGAGGTCTCTATAAGATGGTTTAGCAGTTCAAAATTGTTGAATACAAAATTAATATACATATGAAAACAAACTAAATTTAGCCAATTGATAAATATTAAATTTCAGGCACATCTAGATCATAATGTTTTAACAGGCAAGGCACGGTGCTAGACAACGAATTACCCTGAGGAAAATCCATAACCAAATTGATAAAATAAAATTGGTAAGATCTATCTATTTAAAGCTCAGTACCGGTGTTGTAGTCCACAAGTTCACAAAACATTTGATTCATAACTCCTAAATAGCTAAAAACCATGGTTTCCACAAATCAGCAACAATTCATCTGCTTTGCATTGCTCTTCGTTTTGGCAGCCTTGGCTTCTCTAGCAGAGTCGCGCTCCCTCAGCGAGGCATCAGTGCTTGAGAATCATGACCAATGGATGACTCGTTATGGTCGTGTATATAAAGATGCTAACGAGAAGAGTATACGCGCTAAGATATTCGAGGAGAATGTCAAATATATACAATCATTCAACAGAGCAAACAACAAACTTTACAAGCTCGGGGTCAATGAATTTGCAGATCTTACAAACGAAGAGTTTAAGACCTCGAGAAACAGATTCAAGAGCCATGTTTGCTCCCAAGCAACAACTTTGTTCAGATACGAAAATGTTACTGCAGTTCCATCTACTGTGGACTGGAGAAAGAAAGGAGCGGTAACACCTATCAAGGACCAAGGCCAATGTGGTAAGCATCATCAACTTTCAACAAAATTCAGAAAGTTGGTTAAATTTAGTTACAACTGCAAGTATTTTTTAACACTTCTACTTGTCAAAATATTCGTACATAGGGTGTTGCTGGGCATTTTCAGCTGTGGCAGCTATGGAAGGAATTACCCAACTTAAAACTGGCAAGTTAATATCTTTATCCGAACAAGAACTGGTGGACTGTGACACTAGTGGTGAAGATCAAGGCTGCGAGGGTGGTTTAATGGATAATGCTTTCGATTTCATCCAACATAACCACGGCCTTTCCACAGAAGCATACTACCCTTACAGTGGAACTGATGACACTTGCAACGCCAACAAAGAAGCAAACCACGCAGCCAAGATAACTGGACACGAAGACGTGCCTGCCAATAGTGAGAGTGCCCTGCTAAAAGCCGTTGCCAATCAACCAATCTCTGTTGCCATTGACGCTGGGGGCTCTGAATTTCAGTTCTACTCGAGTGGCGTTTTTACAGGTGAGTGTGGTACTGAACTAGACCATGGTGTTACTGCTGTTGGCTATGGCACTAGCAGTGATGGAACCAAGTATTGGCTGGTCAAGAACTCGTGGGGGACGAGCTGGGGCGAAGAAGGGTACATAAGGATGCAAAGAGGTGTTGAAGCAAAGGAAGGGCTTTGTGGTATAGCAATGCAAGCATCATACCCCACTGCATAAATATCAAGATTCAGAATGAATCACTAACTACTGTAAATTATGTACTGCTTGCTGCGTGCCATATTTCCTATTGTCTAAAAATCTTGCTTGTACTTGCAGCAAGAAATCGTGTATATATTATGATGTAATGTTGTGCATTATCAAATATAAACAAAATATGCTAAAAGTATCCATTTTATTACCAATTATATACTAGTTATAGGTTTCTACAATTTAAGAATCCATGGAACAAAATCACAAATACACACAACAGAATGGATCTCAGGTTTGTTACTCAGCTGCCTCCGTTCTTGAATTATTCAACTGAAACTATGTCCAGAATGTTGACCAATATTGAGTTCATAAGAGAACAAAATAATACTCATTGAACCATTGAAATTTTCTGATTATAGGCACATGGCACTTGCCATTGGAATGGTAAGAAACATGTGAAATATGAGATACCACAGTTTTGGAGAAAAAGTATGATTTCTCTATTATTAGTGACTTGAGAATATGTAATTGTCTCTGATCTCTTCTGCAACGCACTCATGCTTATACTTCCAGGTATAATAAGTCTGATTGAAAAATGAAGGCTTTCTCCCATAAATTTCCAGGTATTCACCACACATATGTAACTTGTTGTTAACGCCAAAATCTGTCCGCTCGTCAAATCACCAAATAACGAACAAAAAACCTGCACAATGAGCAAACAACCACACTGAGAAATGTGATGGCAGGGGCCGCCGGGAGATAGTTCTGGTGTTAGAATAAGTACATGCCAGAAAACATCAACAATGGAGGTATGTGATGAGTACATGCCTAGCTAGGATTCAAATGGAGGGCATGGATCGGAGCCGGTGCAAGTTCCAGTAGGACCCGTGACGAGAGGACGAGCTAAACGCTTTAAGGAATGACTTAACGGACTTATTCGAGGAGCTTGGATTGATGAAGGAACGAATTTGAAGACTTTGGAGTTGGAGTATAAGCTCATCAATATGATAGAAGTGTTGGATCCAAGCCAAGAGTTAAGGGAGCTGAGGGGTAGCTTTATGGCCATCCAGCGAGCTCCGCGCCAGTATAGTACAAAATCAAGCGCGCCCCGCGCTGGTACGATAGAACTTCTGCAGGAGCAACGCGCCCCACGCTAAAAAGGTGCACCCCGGGCCGGGCCACCAGAGAATCTACTAGGGTAGCGCGGCCCACGCCGCTCGTAGGCTAAGATCGGCGCCCCCGCGCCGGGTGTCTGACAGGTCAGACATGTTTTTCGAGGTAACACGTTTTTGACCAATTTTTCCTTATTTGACCAGATTTCTTTCATATATTTTAAGGAAATTTCATATCTTTAGTAATTCTAATGTTTCTAGGATACTTTTAGATGGGATTTTATTTCCAAAACAATTTGTTGATTCCTTATGGGATTCTAGGGTTTTTCTTATTAGTATAAATATGTCATATGAATGTAATTCATACAACATTTCAATTATTCAGATTATTATTATTCTTGAGAGTTTATTCTCTATTTTTGGTTCTTTGAAGAATCCCTAAGTATTTTTCTTAGTTATTTCTTTGAGATTCAATTTGACTTATCATACAACAATTTATAGATGTGTGTGGCGTCTTCTACCGTATCAATCGTCGATTGTACTAAGATTATCGCTTCAATATAAGCGAGGGGTCAAGATGTCATTGGTGTCCATTCAACGCATATTTCCGAACGCGAGTAATTGTACCAAGATTACCGTCTACATATAGGCGATGGGTTAAAGTGTTGCAAGCAATTCATCCTACAACTTCGTTAGAAACGATTTAGGCGACGACCACCTCACGCAAACATGTCGTGGAGTCTATCATTTGGTATCAAAGCTAAGTCTTCTAGCAAGTTACTTATCATTTAGTTTTATGTTTGAAAATTGTTGAGCAAAAAAAAAAGTATATAAATTTTCTTAGAATTTTAATTCATCAATTTGCATGCTATTGGAGATTTCATATCTTTTATAAATTGTTTCATGATAAGTTATTTTTGAATTGATTGGTAAAACCAAGAATTTTGCTAGGCGAATTCGAAAAGAACCTATTAGAGAGAATATTTAGACGTAAAAGGCTCAGTAGTGAGATTAATCGAGGGTAAAAGCCATTATTGAGTGCATACACGAGTGAAATCATTGATTCGAGCGAAACACGTAAGGGAGTGGTGAGGAAACTGTTTTCTACTAACCTTCGTTTTGCAGGAGATATGTCTAACTCAAAGGACATGGGCACTTAAGAGGAATCTTTCTCGACATTTGATTCAAAGTTGACGATGAAGGCTATGATGAAAGAGTTCTCCAGACAGTTGGGAATGTCTATGGAGCAAGTGCATGTACGCCTCGATCAAATAAGCGAGACCCGAGGGGAACAATCCTAAAAATCCCAAGGGGGACGCTTGAAAGGCAAAGCGCAACAACGGGGATCTAAAATAGAGGAGAATCATTTCAAAGGGGAAGCTAGTGAAGCGGAAGATCATGAATCTGGTTTCCTGCATGGTAGGTATAGAGGTGCTAGAGAAAGAGGAGATTGGTTTAGAGAAGATGGAAATTTAGATATCAAAAAAATGAAGATTCCAGCTTTCCAAGGTACGGGTGATCCTAAGGCATATTTAGAATGGGTGACCAAGATGGAGCGGATTTTTGATTGTCACAACTACTTAGACCTTAAGATAGTCAAGATGGCCGTTACCGAATTTTCTGGTTATGCATAACATGGTGGGATCAGTTGATAGCCAATCAGAGAAGGTGTGATGAACAACCGATTACAACTTGGGCAGAAATGAAGACTATCATGAAAAAGAGGTTTGTGCCAACATACTATCAACGGGAGATAATTCGTAGTTTGCAAACTCTAAAACAAGGGAATCAGAGCGTGGATGACTACTAGAAAGAGATGGAGATGTTGAAGGCTCGGGCTAATTTAGTCGAGGATAATGAGACAGCGATGGCTAGGTTTTCAGTAGGTTTGAATTGAGAGATTGTTGAATTGGTTGAATGACAACACTATCTGGAGTTAGAAGAATTGGTCCATATGGCTATCAAGATTGAGAAGCAGCTTAAGAGGAGAGGAGGTCAACGAGGAACTTCTAATGCTGGTGCATCATGGAAACCTAATGCTACAAGGTGCGAGGAAAAACCAACTATGATTAAACCAAAGGTGGAACCGAAGCAAGGGACGACTAACTGAGGGATACAAGGTAAAAATGAGCAACCTTTTTTTAGTCATAATCGGGATATTGTATGCTTCAAGTGTCAAGGCAGGGGGCATATTTCTAGTAAATGCCCAAATTAGCGAACTGTGTTATTGCTTGACAATGGAGAGGTGGAAACCGAGGAAGAAGAGAGTGATACTGATTCTATGCCACCATAAGAAGAGATAGATGAGGATGCGATACATGGTGCAATTCTGGTTACGAGAAGAGCACTTAGTACGCAGGTTAAGAAGGAGAAAAGTGAACAGCGGGAAAATCTATTTCATACCCGATGTCTTGTGAGGGGGAAAATCTGCTGTATAGTCATAGATGGAGGCACTTGTACAAATGTGGCAAGCACTACGATGGTGGAGAAATTAGGGATGACTACCACCTAACATCCACAAGTGTATCGTTCGCAATGGCTCAATGATAATGCCGACATAAAGGTAACCAAATAGGTGTTAGTTCCATTTATTATTGGTCGGTATGTTGACGAGGTATTATGTGATGTGGTGCCTATGTAGGCGGGGCATATGTTATTCGGTAGACCATGGTAGTTTGATAAGAGGGTTCAACATGATGGGTTTACCAAAGTATATTCATTTGTTCACAACAAAAAGAAGATCACTTTGCGTCCTATGTCACCATAACAAGTGCATGAGGATAAAATTAATTTGCAAAAAAATTATGTACAAAGAAAAGAGAGTGAGAAAAAGAAAAGTCAAGAAGAAAAAAAGAGAGAAAAAGAAAAAGAAAAAAAAAGATGAGAGAGAAACAAATATATTGGCAAAAAAGAGTGATGTGAGAAGAGCTTTGGTTTCTAAACAGACTATGATTTTACTTCGGTATAAAGAGGTGCTTTTGAATACTAACGCTAACGAATCTTTGCCTAGTGTTGTTTCGTCTATTTTGTAGGATTTCAAAGATGTATTTCTCGAGGAGCTTCCTCAAGGACTATCATTTATTCTGGGAATCGAGCATCAAATTGATTTTGTCCCGGGTGCGACCATTCCAAACCGTCCGGCTTACCGGAGTAATCTCGAGGAGACAAAGGAGTTATAAAGACAAGTTGACGAGCTGATGGGAAAAGGGTTCGTGAGGGAAAGTATGAGTCCCTGTGCAGTTTCGATGATCCTTGTTGGGAATTGCATATTCAAATTTGATGTTGAAAGTAAATATAAATGCTTAAGTGTAAAGTACTTCAAAGATCATATGTACAAGGACTTAGATGATAGATCAAAATTGTTAGGTTGATCTATGCTTTAATGTTTATCATTCTATAAATGAATGTATAGAAGAAAGATCAAATCTGTTAGGTTGATATACTTTGAGAATGTAATTGTTAAGCCTTGATAAAATCGTAGTGTGTCAAAGGCAGTCTGCAGAAGCCAAGGCAGAATCATGGAGCTTCAATGAAGATGTCCAAAGATCGTAGTCTGTCCTGGAAGCCACACTCAGAATCATGGAGATGACCCGAGCGCCTGCCGAGCTAAGTCAAGAATCGCAGTGTGCTCTCGAAAGCGTGGAGTCTGCAAGATAAGCAAGAAGGAATCGAAGTCTACCAAAGAGCTTAAGAGAAATCATAGTGTTCTCTACGATCAGGACTGAGTCCAGCCTGTGCAAGCCAACACACAACGATCATAGTACAAAGACCACGATCGCGGTGACCCTCCTGTCAGCATCAAAGTTTGTCTATCTGATGAAGGAGGAAGAGCAACAAATGAAGAAAGTCTAAGAGACGTTAACAATTGATAGTCTCAATGGTTCTATAATTATCCTTAGTATATATCGAAGAAACGTATTGAAGAAGCTAAGGAAAGGACTAAAAGCCTGTTGAAAACATCTTTTCAGGTGTTAGGTGAGATTGTAGTCTGCTATGTCAGTGGGCCAGTCGGCTATGCAGCAGGAAAGAAGGAAGTCAACATAAAGTGCACATAATGTCTGAATCATTTAATGCTACAACGAATGCCTTCAACGGATAGATTTCAAAGGCTCCTTATCAAGCAAATTAGATAAGGATTCAGATAAAGCAAGCAAACAAGAAAGAAAAGAAAGCTCAGAATACTCAAGAGCACTCAACGATAATACTCTATGATCCTGAAAGAGGAAAGCTTGCTTCGCTACTTTATTTTTCAGAACTGATGCTTAATTGCAACTGAGTAGCAAACCCTAGAATACAACACTCAATCCAAAGTGTACCAAGTCAGAAGGACTTAAAGAGTTCTAAGTGAACTAAAGAAGTTCCAAGATTGTTGATCTTGAAGAGTTCTTAGTGAACTAGAGAAGTTCCAAGGCTGCTGGCCTTGAAGGAATCTAAGTGATTCAAAGTCTAAAGACATCCTTAGTGGATTTCTTACTCGTGGAGTAGAAGAGTGGACTAAGAGCCTTGTGTGCTCTGAACCACTTAATGTTGGGTTTGTACGAAATCGTGACGCAATCAAATTGCAAAAATTAGCGGAAGCATGGTATATCAGAGTTTAAAAAAATTTCTACAAAACCATTACCCGGATCATCCTTTATGCAAATTATTAATTTAAAACGATAAATAAGAAGTTATGGAATCATACCCTTGTAGAACGAAGCTTCCACAGGTACTAGTTCAACTCCTTGTTCTTCGTGATCTCCTTGAATTTCCGGGTTAGATTCCTTTCTTTGATCAACGTTAGCCACCCAAGTGTTTGGCCTCTAGAGGTGATCCACCAAGGAAGAGAAATTATCAAGAAGGAGGGTGTTTGGCTAAACCTTAGTTTTTTTTATCCTCTATAGAAAAGGAGTACTCTCCAACAATTGGAATTGCATCAATCTAATATCTATTATAAGACTTCTCTTATATAGACATTGGTCAACCCTTCTAATCCTTATTAGACATGGGATTTCTTTTAATTAATTAAACTCCTTTAATTAATTTAGGCTTCCCACCACATGGGAATAATTAATTAAATTCATTTAATTAATTTGTCTCCTAATCTTATTAGGAATAAATGAGAGTACTAAATATTAAATTAATTACTAAACTCCTTTAGAAATTAAAATAATAATAATTGTAATAATATTAATAAGACTCCTCTTATTAATTTATATTTAATATTTCCAAAATATTAAATAATAAACATTAAGCTATTTAATTTATTCTATCACCATAGATTAAATTAATTATACTTAATGCATTATTACGATTATGCCATTACCTTCTTAAATAATTATTCTTCCTTTTATGGTGTGACCCTTTAGGTTCTCCATATTAAACCGGTTGTGAATAAATCAATTAAAACAATTTTAATATTATTTAAATAAATAAATTAAACTAATAATTTATTTAAATAAATAATATTTATTCTACAATAGGGATAAGCCTCCCTAGCGATCAACGACTTTCCAGATAATATAGATTTCAACATTAATCATAAAAGAACCTGTGAGTTAATAGTTACCATACAATTCAATCCTTCCACCATACAATGTCCCAATTAAATATAAGACATGGATTTACTGTCAAGTCTTATTTTATTTAATTATATGTATTTCGATTAGAAAATGCACAACTCCAAATAATGCAAATTAAAAACTCCTTTCTAATTTCATTTCACCTTGGCCAAGGATTCCTGGGTTGTCATTTAACGAATCACATGGGACATATCTCCTCTTTTACTAGAGGTGGTAGATTCTTTATTGATCATTCATTATCTCCATATGTAACTCATTATACCCAAGCATACCCTATATATGCCTTAAAAGGTCTTAAGGAATAAGTCAAAGTATAATTTGTTACATACAAGATACTATGATGATCTCAAGTCCAAGGATCACTTGTACTACTATCACATTAGGAATTCCTATTGACATGCGAGTAAAACTCCATTAGGTATTCCATAGCGAATCACGTTCAGTGAACTTATTCTTCAATAAGCACCTACATACTTGCTTTAGTGTCTCCACACAAATGATCATGAGATCAATCATCCTCATCCAATGAGCAAGCAACATATGTACCAATCTATCCGGATTTACTAATCCCCTTTTTAGTAATCCCACGATTGGGAACTATTTAAGTTTTAAAACTTTCTAAGAATTTAGATCTCATTAGCATGATCATCATCATGATTCTAAAAGCATTGCTTAAAACTATGGGTTATTTACATATTATAAAAACAGCAACATGTAGATAATTAAATGCCTGTAATAAATGAATATTTCATTAATAAATAAATAAGATTGTTTACAAAGTACGTGCTTTATCATCATACATGATTGGCTTGTATGCACACTACTATCAATCTCCCACTTGCACTAAAGCCAATCGCCATGGTATCTCATACCCATCTTCTCTAAGTGACGATCAAACTGCTGTTGTGTTAAAGCTTTAGTAAATGGATCTGCAATGTTGTCTTGAGAGTCTACACGCTCCAAGGTGACGTCTCCTCTTTCAATGATCTCCCTGATCAAATGAAATCGCCGCAACACGTGTTTAGATTTCTGATGAGACCTCGGTTCCTTAGCCTGTGCAACTGCTCCTGTGTTGTCACAGTAAATGGGAACTGCTTCTCCAATGCTAGGAACCACACCAAGTTCAGTTATGAACTTCTTCATCCAAACAGCTTCCTTTGCAGCTTCACTTGCAGCTATATACTCTGCCTCTGTCACTGAATCAGCAACTGTTTGCTGCTTGGAACTCTTCCAACTCACTGCGCCTCCGTTCAAGGTAAAAACATACCCCGAAACAGATTTACTGTCATCTTGGTCCGTTTGAAAACTTGTGTCTGTGAAGCCCTCGAGTTTTAATTCAGACCCACCGTAGACAAGAAAAATATCCTTAGTCCTTCTCAAGTATTTTAGGATATTCTTCACTGCCTTCCAGTGCTCTTCTCCTGGATTCGACTGGTATCTGCTCATTACACTAAGTGAATGAGCAACATCCGGTCTAGTACATATCATACCGTACATGATAGATCCTATTGCAGAAGCATAAGGGATCTTACTCATTCGGTCTCTCTCCTCAGGTGTCTTTGGGGCCTGTTTCTTGGAGAGATGTATTCCATGGCTCATCGGCATGAGTCCTCTTTTGGAATCTTCCATGCTAAATCTCTTTAGCATTGCATCAATGTACGTTCCTTGGGATAAACCAAGCATCCTTTTAGATCTATCTCTATAGATCTTTATCCCCAAAATATAGGATGCTTCTCCCAAGTCCTTCATGGAGAAGTGTTTAGATAACCAGATTTTAATTGATTGTAGCATAGGAATGTCATTCCCTATCAGTAATATATCATCAACATATAATACAAGGAATGAAACTGCGCTCCCACTAACCTTCTTGTACACACATGGTTCATCGTCATTTTTGATAAAATCAAACTCTTTGATTGTCTCATCAAAACGAATGTTCCATCTACGAGAAGCTTGCTTCAATCCATAAATGGATCGTTGCAGCTTACAGACTTGATTTATTCCAACCTTTGAAACAAATCCCTCTGGCTGTGTCATATACACATCCTCCTCAAGTTTCCCATTGAGGAAGGCCGTTTTCACGTCCATCTGCCAGATCTCATAGTCGTTATAAGCTGCAATCGCAAGCAAAATCCGAATGGACTTGAGCATAGCTACTGGTGAAAAGGTTTCATCATAATCAACTCCTTGTCTTTGTTTGAAACCTTTTGCAACCAGTCGGGCCTTATAGGTCTCCACCTTGCCGTCCGCTCCAGTCTTTCTTTTAAAGACCCATTTACACCCAATAGGCTTAATGCCTTCAGGTGGTGAAACCAAAGTCCATACTTTGTTTTCATACATGGAGTCCATTTCGGATTTCATGGCTTCAAGCCATTTCCCTGAGTGTTTATTACTCATGGCCTGTTCGTAATTCAATGGATCATCATCATTCATGATGCGTACCTCATCGTCATCCTCTACAACGAATCCATACCTCTCAGGTATCTTCGGTACTCTTCCAGATTTACGAACAGGGTGTGGTATAGTAGGTTCTTCTACTTGGTCAGGTACCTGACTTTGATCCGTGGTAATTTGTGGTTCTTGAGCTTCTTCAAGATATATCTTACTCCCACTGACCCC